>LR749513.1:4045994-4173494 GCA_902729485.2 Mus minutoides | reverse complement strand
ACACGGTCTCTCTATGTAACTCATATTGACCGCAACTGATTTATGCAGCCTGTCACATTCCCCTTGGTTTTCGTTTCATGGTTGTGGGATGAACCCCTCCCATCAGTGGGGCTCGAAGGAATGATGAGCATGTCTTCCTAAACACCTTGTGCTCCTTCCCCCCTCAGAACGAGAAAACTACATCCCCTTGGACTCTGTGTACAGCAACTTCCAGCCTTCCCTAAGCCACATAAACCCAGAAAGAAAGGTAAGACTGACCGAGATGACCCACCCCCTCCTGCGCTCTGAGCTCTCCATTGCTCCTTCTACCTGGTAGAATCCTCAGGCAAGCAAAGCCCTTGTGTGCTGGCCCAGGCAGTGGTTTCTGGGACACACTTCAGTGGTTTTCCTCAAAAGCGCAAGAGGTGGGGGAGAGGAACTCAGTACTTGCCCTGGCTTCAGACTCTGTTTCTTTCTGGGCTTTAGGTATGTCCTTGCTGCCCTAGTGATTTAAAAGTTCCTTGTGTGTGGGAGAGGCTGGAAAAGGCTCAGTGGTGAAGCATACTTATTGCTCTTATGGGGACTGTGTTTGGTTCCCAGCACCCACATCATGGTTCACAACCATCCAACTCCAGTTCCAGGGAACGTGACACTAGGGGATATGACCTCCACAAGCACCAGGCATACACATGACACATTTACATACATGTAGGCAAACACTCATACACATAAAATAAATAAATTGTTTTTAAAAGAATCTAAAAGTTTTGGGGGAACAGGGTCTTACTGGGGAGCCCAAGCTGGCATCAAATTTGTGCTCCTTCTGCCCCAGCCTCTTGAGTGCTGGGGTTATGGGTATATATCAGCAATTCATTATAACGTTTAAAGTATAGTTTACTGTTGGGCATGGGGCTCAGTTAGTAAAGTGCGTGCCTGCCACATACAAAACCCTGGTTTCTATCCTGCCCTTTCATAAGCTGCTGGTACATCCTTGTCACCCCAGTACTGATGAGGTAGAAGCAAGTGGATCAGAAATTGATGGTCTTCCTTCTCTATGGCATGAGTTTAAGGCTAGCCTGGGCTACATGAGACTCTGTCTCCAAACATTTCATTTCAAATATGTGGAATATTTGAAGACAGGAGAAGCCTTGGGGTAAAGATAAGATCACCCACCTGGCCAGGAAGAGAGACTATAACCTGTTTGTACTAGACTCTAAAAAACAAGATTCCAGGGCAGACCAGATAGCTTGGTGGGGAAAGATGCTTTGCCAACAAGCCTGGTGACTTCAGTTCAACTCCCAGGACCCATGTGTGTGGTAGAAAGAGGAAACTGTTTCCCATATGTCATTCCTGGACCTCCTTATGCGTGTGCACACACACACACACACACACACACACACACACACACATACACACACCAAATCAAATATAGATCCAACATGGTAACAGACATCTTTAATTCCAGCACTCAGGAGGCAGAGGCAGGTGGATCTCTGTGAGTTCAAGGCCAGCCTGGTCTACAGAGTAAGATCCAAGCTATCCAGGAATATATAGTGAGATTCTGTCTCAAAAGGAAAAGAGAAAGAGAGAAAGAAAGGGAGGAAGGGAGAAAGGGAGGGAGGGAGAAAAGAAGGGAGAGAGGGAGAGAGAGGGAGGGAGGAGAGAGAGAGAGAGAGAGAGAGAGAGAGAGAGAGAGAGAGAGAGAGAGAAACTTTTTTTTAAGTTCCAGTTGAGTCTTCTATAGACTGGATTCTCACATGCTTCGCAAACTAGATTTCCCCTGTGTTCAGCCCTTACCTGTTTCTCTTTCTCTTTTCAGATCCAGATTCAGAGGCCCCAGGTTGTCATGACATCCTTGTAAACACTAACACAAAAGAGGTTTGCTTGGATCTGTGGAGTTGAGAACTGAAGAGAAGTGTGTTTGGCCAAGCATGGTGGAACACGCCCTACCCTGAGAATCCCCCTTAGAGACTTATTGAGAAATAGACCCTGCAGTTACCAAGAATGGATACCAGGGAGACGATGCTGAAAGCTTAGACAGGATGGAAACTGCAGTAGCCATGTTACGATGGATGGCAGGCGATACCTCCCGCCACCCCATGCCCAGAGATGTCTCCTACCCCTGGGCCCGCAATCAGCACCAAGGACAGTGCCCTGGCCGCTGCCATCCCTTGTTTTAACTCTGGATTGCATTTTACCATCAGCAAAGCACACTTCTAAGAAAGATGACCTCCCATCTCCATGACAAGCCCTGTTGTTAACATAGACCATCTGTCTTAAGGTCATGCTTAGTTTTAAATTTATTTTTAAGGCTGGGTATGATTAAAAATTAATTTTGTTTAGTTTAAGTTTTCCTTATGTAAATATAATTATATGCTTATTTTTTATACTTATTTTGTTTTTAATTATGCGTGTGTGTGTGTGTGTGTGTGTGTGTGCCCATGTGTGCAATTGCCCATGATATTCAGAAGAGGGCGGCAGAGCCTCTGGTCTGGAGTAACAGGCTATTATTGTCTTTTTTTTCTAGTGCTGGGAAGTGAAGTCAAATTCCTCTGTAAGAGCAGTCACACTCTTTTTTATTTTTATGGTTTTAAAGCTTTATTGTAGAAAGGCAGGGAGAAAGAGAGAAGGTAGAAAGAGAGAGAGACTGGCCCTGGCTATGTGGGGGCCCAGGTGGGGAGAAAAGGAGGGCTAGAGGGTAAGAAAGGTGAGGGCTTAAAAAGAACAGTCACACTCTTAATAGCCTCTCTGACCCCCACCCCTCATAGATGATTATAATAGCTAAAAATAACCATATCAAATTGGTTGCAAGTTTTACAGATTCTAGAACTTTCTCCAGTTGCCACACTATACAGGTTCCTGGATCTCCTCTTCCCTCCAGGGTGTAATTCAACCCTCAACACCATGAGAGGGGACATCTTCACCCCAGAAAGGTGCCACCCCCAACCTTCTCCAGCGTCACTTGCTGATCTCTGGGGAATGACATAAGGCAAGACCATACCTATTCACACACCTGAGGCAGGAAGAGGCTTGAGCTCTCTGGGGTCTGGAGAGATGGCTTTTTGGGCAAGCATGAAGACCTAAGTTAAAACCCCCCAGAAGCCAAGTTAAGCAAAAGAGGAGAACTGGCAGGATAGCTCAGTGACTAAAGGGACTTCCTGTCAAAGCAGACCTGATAGGAGGGAATCAACCCCCACACACTGACCTCTGATCCTCACATGTGCACTGTGACACATGCCTGTGCATACATGTACATACAGATACTCACACAAAATACATAAAGTGTACTAAATGCTTTAAGAAGCTGTGGTTGCCAGGTTTGGTGCCTCAAACCTTTAGTCCTAGCACTCGGGAGACAGAGGCAGGCATGTCTTTGTGATTCAAGGCCAGCCTGGTCTACAGAGTGAGTTCCAGCCAGTCAGAACCTGTCTTAGTTAGGATTTCTACTGCTACGATTAAAACACCATGACCAAAAAGCAAGTTGGGAAGGAAAGGATTAACTCAGCTTACACTTCCAGATCACTTCATTGGAGGAAGTCAGGACAGGCACTCAAGCAGGACAGGAACCTGGAGACTGGAGCTTATGCAGAGGCCATGGAAGGATGTTGCTTACTGTATTGCTCTCCATGGCTTGCTCAGCCTGTTCGCTTACAGAACCCAGGACCATCAGCCCACGTATTGCGCCACCACCATTGATCACTGAGAAAATGTCTTACAGCTGGATCTCACTGAGGCATTTCCTCAACTGAGGCTCCTTCCTCTCTGATGACTCTAGCTCATATCACGTTTACACAGAAAACCAGCCAGTATAGAGCCATATGATGTGACCCTGACTCAGAAAAATAAACATTTAAAAAAATTAAAAAGCTGTGCATGGTTACCCACATTGTCTGGAACCCCAGCTGCCAGCCTAGCTGCAGATCCAGGGCCCCATCTGAAGGAATGAGTGATGGAACAAGTCACCTGACTTTCTCCTCTGGTCGCCATGCATGCATGTGCGAACATACACATACTCCACATACACACATGAGAACACACACATGCATACACACTCCACATACATGAGCACATATACATACACTCCACATACACATACACATGCACATATACTCCACATGCACACATGAGCACACACACACTCCACACACACGCACACACACTGCATGCACACATGAGCACATACACACACTCTACATGCACACACACATGCATACACACTTCACATACACACATGAGCACACACACTCTGCATACACACATGAGCACACACTGCATATATACATGAGCACACACACACCTGAATATACACTCCCATACACACTCTACATACACAAAATAATAGTACATTTAAAAAAACAACCCAAGTTCTATACTTTCCCTAGGACAAAGCTCATGTTTCTTCGCAGAGCTCCTAAGAGATGGGACTCCTGTATTCCCAGCTCTCTCCTCCACACTGTGGGAAATCACGTGACCACTTGGATCCAGTCTGACCTTCTGCCTAACAAGAACTAGATCATTCCTCAGGTCTACTACACTGCTACAAGTCTGAGCATTTCAGAGATGTTTTATTCTCACATGTGTTTGTGTGTGCTCAGAGGGGCTCACACAGGTGCATGCTACCACACTCGTGGTCAGAAGACAGCTTGTGGGAGTTGGTTCTCTTTATAATGTGTGGGTCTGGAGCATTGAACTCAGGTGGTCAGGCTTGGCAGCAAGCACCTTTATCTGCTGAGATATTCTCTCTGGCCTGTGAGGCACAAGTTTTAAATTTGATTCTTTTTAGCTTTGTAATGTGTGCATGTACAGGTTTGTGGGGGAATGTGTGCCACGGAGACCATGAGAATAACCTTTGATGTCCTCCGATTTCCCTCTCGTCTTGGTTGAGGAATCTTCCTGTTCACTGCTGCCTGCACCAGACCAGCTGAGCCACCAGGCTCTGGTTTTCATCTCAACAAAGGAACACTGGGATTTCAAATGTGTGTTACTGGCTCATCCATATGTGATTCTGTGGGTCCTAACCCATGTCGTCACACTTGTATAGCAAGCACTTTACCTAGTGAGCCTTTCCTCCAATCCTTGGAGATGATTCTGGTTTATCTATCTATTTATTTATTTATTTATTTATTTATTTATTTATTTATTTTATATGCACTGGTGTTTTTGCCTGCATGTGTGAGGGAGTCAGATCCCCTGGAAGTGGAGTTACAGAGAATTGTGAGCTTCCCTGTGGATACTGGGAATTGAACCCAGGTCCTCTGGAAGAACAGCCAGTGCTCTTAACTGCTGACATCTTTCCATTTCCCTTATTTTATTATTATTATTATTATTATTATTATTATTATTATTATTATTATTATTATTGAGACAGTGTGTCATTATGTAGCACTGGCCAGCCAAGAACTTGCTGTGTAAATCAGGCTGGCTTCTGACTTATAGAGATCCACGTGCCTCCTGAGTGCTAGAATTAAAGGCGTGGCCCCACAGGAAAGGGACATTCATTTTCTATTCTTCTGCTCTCTAGACTGAGTGTCCATTTTGCCCTTAGAAGGCCTCCTACTCCAAGGCACTCCAGAGCCTAATCTAAGACAGAGCCTGGCCTCTGCTGCCCCCTCGTGTGCACTCTGAGCATCTGCAGGCATTGGTCAGTGTCTCAGCCATTTCCCTTAGAAAATCTGCAGCCTACACTTAGTTCACTTTTGCATTTATTCTCAAAACCCTCAGTGTGTTGAATCTAGATGTCTTCACTTTAAGAGTTGCTTCTCAGGGGCCTGGCAAGATGGATCAGCGGGTTAAGGCACATGCTGCCAAGCCTGACGACTTGAGTTTGGTTATTGGGACACACAGGGTAGGAAGGAACCAATCCCTGGCAGTTGTCTTTGACCTTACTTGCCAAAGCAAGAAAGCCTTGGAGCATTCATGCACGTGAGAACACACACACTTGCATGCACACCCACATACACATATGCATCATGCATGCACACACATGCATACACAAATGCACATACACACATGCAAACACATATACACACATGTGCACACACATATACACACATACACACACATGAATGCACACAGGTACATGCACATAAATAAAACAAGTAAATTTTTAATTTAAAAAAAAAGGAATTCTCTCTCATGAGCCTGCCCATCCACGAAATGGAAGGGGGACCTTGCCCTCTTTTTCTTTTCATCTGAAACAGGGTCTCTTGTAGACCAGGCTGGTCTTTCACTTGAGATGTAGCCAAGGATAACTTTGAACTTGCGATCTTCCTGCCTCTACCTCCTGAGTGCTGGGATTACAGGCATGAACCACCACACCAAGAGACGGACTTTCACTGGGCTCTCAACCTCTACCTCCCATGATCCATGCCGACACCTTTCTCTGCCTGCTCCCATCCACCCAGCCACACAGAAACTGCCCAGCTCCCACACTCAGCAGCCACTGGCCACCTGGATAAATGTGGGAAGGTTGCTTCCCCCCACCCCACCCCCAACCCTGATGTTACACTTGTAAAAAACGGAGTGACCGGGATCTCGAGGGTGACTCACGTGCTGCCAAACCTGACAACCCAAGTTCGATTCCTGAGACCCACACCGCAGCAGCCGAGAACCCCAGACTCCTGTAAGCTCAAGCTTGAGCTCTACACTCGCACAAAGGCGTGCACACAATAGTTAGCCATTAATTAACCAAATGTGAAAAACAGAGCAACCGTCATATCATAAATGAGGGGGCATCGAGGCAGAGACCAGTGGTGTGCCCAGGGTGCTAAAGGGACAGTCTGAGGGGACTGGCAGGTGGAGGCAAGATGATCAGAAGGTCAACAACAGCCTGCGCATCACAGTGAGTCCTGTCTCCAAGATTGAAACAGCAAGGACAGCAAACAGGCTCACACTAAAAGAGGGCGGACCCTAGCTGAAAGGTATTCTTATCAAGAGGGGATGTTTGGACACAAAGACACACATGCTAAGGGGATGCCAGATAACACAGGGAGATAGGATGAGGAAGGTGATGCGTCCACAAGCCGAGGCCACCAGAGAGGACCAGCTGGGGACTGTTTATGAAGGTGGTTTGGGTTTTGGTTTTGTTTTTTTCCCCTGAACTGAGGGTTGAAACTAAGAGTCTCACCCATGTTTGGTACTCTAACCACTGAGCCACGCCCCCAGCCCCTCCCTGGGGGATTCTAGGCAGAGGCTCTACCACTGAACCACACCTCTGACCCTCCTTTTGCTCTTTGAGACAAGGTCTCACTAAGTAGCCCAGGCTGGCCTCGAACTCTCTCTGTAGCCCAGGCTGGCCTTGAGCTTTCTTGCCTTCAGTAGGGTCTTAGCAGGCCTGCACCAGCCTGCACCAGCACCCTGCTCCAGTGAAGGATCTTGAGTCTTTCATCAGGCCAGCACAGCCTTGTAAGCCAACACAGGGAGGCGAGGTCATGGGCGCTCCAGCCCCGCCCACTACCTTCCCTGCTTCCTCATCGTGGTAACCTGAGCCCAGCCTGCTAGCCTCACTCACTCACTCACTCCCTGTACGTTAGGGTTCCCTCATCCACGCAATCTCCCCCACTGGTTTTTTTCTTGTTCTTGGGGTGGTGATAGAGTAGGGGTGGGGCAGCTGGCACAGAGCTCACTGTGCAACGCAGGCTGGCCTAGGGCGTTTTAACTAAAGCTCCTGCTTCATTCTCCCAAGTGCTGGGACTGCAGGCTTACAGATAAGTGCCCCGACCCCATCACCACCACTCCTTGCTCTTGGCCTCAGGACACCTCTAGGGCTTACACCTCCACGCTAGCTGGCTAGCCTGGCTTCCCAACCCCCCTGCTCTCCTTGGCCCGGCTTCCCTCCCTCCCTCAGGCTCCCTCCAGGAGGCGCAAACCTAATCAGACTGATTATCGCCCAAGTTCAATTCCACTTTCTCTGGCTCCAACACAGGCTGTAAATTTCCTTCACTGTTGGGCTCCCCTGTGAGACTTAGCCTCCTGTCTGGCAGCTCAAACTAGGTAGCTGCCGCCCTGCCCCCACCTGCTGTATCATCACAGATGAATCAGACCCGCCCCACCTGGGGGTGTCACTTAAACTCCATCTACAGAGGCACATCACCCTCCTGGGTTATGCGGGATTCCCCAGGGGGCCTAAAAGCCACGTTGTTAATGGACTCAGAGACCTGATACTTTCCCCCCATCTCCCGCAGACTCTGGATGTAGGCTGCTGGCATTCCTTGTAGCTTATTTATTACATGATAAACTCTGAACCTCTGGCTTAATTTTGGACTTCTGTCCTCCCCAGTCCTTAAGTCTTTACAGAGTGTGACCGGAAAAGAACCAGAGATGGCGAAGAAGCTGGATTTACAAAGCCCGGGTCTCCTGGGATGGAGAAAGAAGCCCCGTTGGCAATTCCTTTTGCTTTGTTTCCTTCCAGAGGAAGGATGCTGGAGGCCTGGCCGTGCTCATGAGGAAAGCAGAGAACTCTAGAGAGGGAAGCAGTGATTCAATTAAACAGAGATGCTGGCTTAACAAGACAGACATGCATCTTCTGTACACAAGGCGAGGGGGGCGGGGGCCGGGGCGGGGGCGAGGACGAGGAGGATGACGAGGACAGAAGCAGCCAGGGATGGAAGACCCTACTCACAGGCCCAGCCAGGAAAGAGAAAAGGATGAGTGAAATGTTCGAAGTCGCATAAGAACCCCCGGAGAGTTGGGTAAGAGAGATTTGTTTGTGAATGGCTACATCCCAGAGGGCTTCCTGGAGGAAGTGGAATGGAGTTACATTCTAGACAGGACGACTCTGGAAGGGGAAGATGATGAGATGTCTATGTAGCAGGTTTTGGATGGAGTCTCATTTCTAGGGACCTTGAAAGAAAACATGTGGAGGGGTATGACATTTGCTTTGATGAGTCAGTGGAGGATACTGGGGAGTCAGGCAGGTCCCTGGGGCTGGCTGGCCACCCAGCTTAGCTCCAGATCTTTGATGGTTAGCATAGATTGTCAACTGGACAGAATGTAGAATCACCTGAGAGACAGACCTCTAGACATGCCCATGGGTGATTACATTAATTGAGTGGAAAGACCTGCCCATATGGGCGGCACCATTCCCCTGGCTAGGATACCGGACAAAAGGAGCTGAGCATTGCTCTCTGCTTCCCGATTGTGCATGGAGTGTGGCCAGCAGCTTCAAGCCACCATGGATTCCTCCCCATGGTGAAGTGCCCCTGGAACTGTCACCCAAAATAAATCCTTTCTTCCTTAACTTACTTTCAGCAGGGTATTTTATCACAGCAACCAGGGGGTGGGGGTGGGGGACAAACAAAACAAAACTAAGACAAAGCTAATAGAGGCCAAAACAGATAATAAAGCAAAACCCAAGGCCATGCCGTCCTGAGAAACCAGTAGTGTATCAGTAGATCTGCCCAATCTAGACACACAGCATGTATTCATGTTCATTGAGTTCTGTTTTCATGTTGCTAGGGCATATTTGGGTTGAATATTTACCATAACAGGACCCAAGGTTGACCTATGGTCTCCACCTGCATGGCATACACCCACACACCCACACACACACTCACACTCACTCACACACACACTCTGATCTCAGTCACCTCTTCTCTTCTCTTCTCTTCTCTTCTCTTCTCTTCTCTTCTCTTCTCTTCTCTTCTCTTCTCTTCTCTTCTCTTCTCTCCTCTCCTCTCCTCTCCTCTCCTCTCCTCCCCTCCCCTCCCCTCCCCTCCCCTCCCCTCATCTCCTCATCTCCTCCTCCCTCCTCCCTCCTGTCTCCTCCACTCCTCTCTTCTCTCTCTCTCTCTCTCTCTCTCTCTCTCTCTCTCTCTCTTTCTCTGCCTCTACTACCCTCTTATCTCCCTTCCCCATGCCCAGGTCATGTGGCTGGTCCCTCAGGGGGAAGGGATGCCTTGGCATGGGCTCCTTCCCCCACACCTCATCACACCCCCATAAAACATAATCCTTTTCTTTATCTTTTTATAATCACAACATTCAACCTTTGTTTTTTTGTTTTTTGTTTGTTTGGTTGGTTTTTGGTTTTTGGTTTCTCTATGTAGCCCTGGCTGTCCTGGAACTCTCTCTGTAGACCAGGCTGGCCTCAAACTCAGAAATCCGCCTGCCTCTGCCTCCCAAGTGCTGGGATTAAAGGCGTGCGCCACCATTGCCCGGCTAACACTCAACCTTTGTATGTGATGATGTGCATACCCATGTTAGTGTATGTGTGGGCACGTGACGTGTGCATGCCATGGTAAGTGTGTGTGGAGGTCAAAGGGCAACCTCCAGTGTTACCCCTCTCACCTTCTGCTTTGTGGAGATGGGGTCTCTCTTTGGTTTTTCGCTGCTGTGTGTGGCCTGTGGGGGTTCCAGGATTCTCCTATCTCCACCTCCCTCCTCACTGAGGAAGTGTGGACTACAGATGCATGTTCCACCATGTTCAGCTTCACCCGTGGTTCTAGAGTCCCGGACTCAGGTTCTCATGCTGGCAGGCAAGAGCTTTGCTGGTTGAGCTGTCTCTGACGCCAAACCCCAGCAACTTAAAGAGCCCACACTTTCCTCAAACCTGGAATGCTAGCTGAGAAGTTACTGTCTTGTATGTCCATTTGTGAAACCTCTGTAGACGTCACTATTAGAAACAAAAGCTTAACCTGACTATGTCCTTTCAGGGCAGAGCCTTCCAGACATGATTAGGGCTAGATTGGTCACCAGTCCCCATGGTTAATTCCAGTGGCCTGCAGGAAGAGAGAGTGACCGGAAGGTACGAGTCCAGGCTCCCTGTCTCTTGGCCTCTGATGACGTGTGTCCTCTTGGCACTCTGAGGACCAGACCCAGTCCTTCAACCTCGTGCCTCCAGAACCCTGAGCCAAAACAAACCCTTTTCCCTTATAAGGTTACTCTGCCTCGTGCACTTCGTTATAGTCACACAAAGCAGACTAAGTCACCATTATATAAAAGATACAACATAATTGAATTATGAAAGCCGATGAGCTCATTCTGGGAGGAAGTATGAAGAGAACAGAGATAAAAATGCTGTGGACTCCAGGGTCAGGGTGATAAAGTTGAGGCTGTGGCTTAGTTTATGACACTTGCCTAGTATAGATTCCTTTCCCCAGAAAGCTGCCTAAGCCAAGTGTGGTCTGAGAACACTCTCAACGCCAGCACTGGGAGGGTTGAGTCAGAAGCTGAGACTCACACTCTGCTTTCAGCTGCATGAGACAGGGATGCTAACAGGGGAAACAGAGGTCAAGATAAGCCAAAGGGACTGGGATGTTGCAAGAGAGAGGGACGTGCAGAACAGAGTCTGTGAGTGAGCAGCATACAGGGATACCCGCATGACAGGGACACCCAGCAGAGACCTGTCAGGGCCAAGGAAAGGAAATCACTGACCCAATACTATCCTTTAAAAAAAATTGTTTCATCCGGGCGTGGTGGTGCACGCCTTTAATCCCAGCACTTGGGAGGCAGAGGCAGGCAGATTTCTGAGTTCGAGGCCAGCCTGGTCTACAAAGTGAGTTCCAGGACAGCCAAGGCTACACAGAGAAACCCTGTCTCGAAAAACAACAACAACAAAAAAATTGTTTCTATTTTTATAGTTGTGGAGAGGGAGAATCAAGAGATTAATGTCAAGTGTCTTCTTCAATGCTCTCTGTTTTACATGTTGGACCCTGAGCTCATTTATTGGGCTAACATACCAGCCAGCTTGTTCTGGGGGCTTCCCATCTCTGCTTTCTTGAGCCCTGGAGTTATAGCCCAGCCATCTATGCCCATTTGGGTATTTGTGTGGGTGCTGGGAATCCCAACTGTGGTCCTCATGCAAGCGCTGTCCACTCAGAGCTGCCTCTTAGACCCCATCTACTAAAGAAAGCTTACAAAGGAATGTGCTTTGGGACAGTGAGGTGGCCCAGTGGATAAAGGCTCTGGCTGCCAGGCCTGTGCTCCATTGAGGGAGAGACCTCTGCAAAGTGTCCTCTGACCTCTATGCATGCAACACACACACACACACACACACACACACACACACAGAGTATTTAAAGTCACGGTTTTCAACCTACGCACAGGTCTCTTTCCACTCTGTTGGGACCCAGCCCCTCCCTCACTGCCTGTGCTCCCACATGGTGGAACAGACAGGACAGACGGACGGAGCAGGGCAGCAGCTCACATTGCATCTACAGTCCAGGACCCCAGCCCATGGGATGCCACTGCCCATATTTTCAGGGTGGATCTTCCCCTCGGTTAATCCAGTGCAGAAACTCCCCTACAGGCATGTCAGGAGGTGTGTCTCCTAGGTGTTCCTAAGTCCTGTCAACTTTAGTCATCGCAATAGGGGACAGAGGCAGGTGTGCTGCTAGGCTTGGTGTCCGAGACAGAGAGGTTAAAACAGTTAAGTGAAATAGTTCTTTTTTTCCAGACAGTCTTATGTAGCCCTGGTTGGCCTCAAAGTCTCTACCTAGTGGAGGCTGGCCTTGGTCTTCACACTAAGTGTGAAGTATTGGGATCCTGAGCCCTGGGATCACAGGCTTGCGCCCACCCACCTGCCCTGGTTTAGGTGGTCTGTGGACTAGAACTAGGGTCTCTCGTGAATGCTAGATAAGCACCCTACCAGCTGAGCCACATCCCCAGCCCAGGATGGCTACAAATGAGGCAGAGAGTACAGCTTCTGATGGAAGAGGCATCCGGGCACACCAGACTTCCCCTCCTGCTCTCTGGTTATGAACAGCCCATTCCTCTCTCCACCAGCTAAACATGGGAAGGTCACCAGAAAAAGTGTGTGTGTGTGTGTGTGTGTGTGTGTGTCTGTCTGTCTGTCTGTCTGTCTGTCTGTCCTGGAACTCACTTTGTAGACCACGCCCAGCTTCTGCTTTGCTTTTGAGACAAGGTTTAACTCTGAGCCGTGGGCAACCTGGAACTCACTACGTAATCTCAGTTGTCCTTGAATTTATGATGAGCTGCCTAAACTTCCGGAGTGCTGGGATCATAAGATTAAACGGGGCCTCAGGCCGCCCAGGCTGGTCTTAAACTTGATATGTAGCTGAGGATAACCTGGGACTTCTGATCCTCCTACCTCTACCTCCACAGTGCTGTGACTACAGGTGTGGACCAAGGCCAAGTTTGTGTGGTGCTGGCGTGGGAAGCCAGGGTTCTGTACGTGCTTAGACGCACGCATGTACTCGGCGGTCTGAGCCACACCCCACAGGCCCATTGTCTTGGAAGCTTCTCAGAGACTCTGTGAGTATCCCCAAAGGAGCCTCTCAGAGGGGAGTCGTTCTCTCCCAAGCCAGTTGGCGAAGGAGAAAAACACAACGAAGGCAGCGTTGCCATGACAACATTATGATTTGTTAGTTGGAAGATTGTAAATCCCAGGGGAGGCACAGAAAGAAGGACCCTCTGAGGTTCAGAAAGGAAGAGGGGTGGTTTTAATGGGGACTGGAAAGCGGTCAGTGAGGGTAAGGTCAGCTTTGGAAGGTGCCTAGCGCCCTCTGGTGGGCAAGTGTAGTAAGAACGGCTTTGGAGTAGATGGTTCCAGGTCTATCTAGGGCAGCCCTGGGAAGAGGGCTTTGTCCAGCAGAAGGACAAGTTCGCTGTTGTATGGTGCTGTTTTGTTGTGGTTTTTGTTTGTTTGTTTGTTTTTGTTTACGTTGGGACATATAGCCCCGGGCCTGATTTTTGTTTTGTTTTGTTTTGTTTTGTGTTTTTGTTTTTCGAGACAGGGTTTCTCTGTGTAGCCCTGGCTGTCCTGGAACTCACTTTGTAGACCAGCCTGGCCTCGAACTCAGAAATCCGCCTGCCTCTGCCTCCCACGTGCTGGGATTAAAGGCGTGAGCCACCATGCCCGGCGATTTTTTTTTTTTAAGCCCAGGCTAGCCTTGTACCTCTTTTATTTACATAAGACCTGAGCTCAATCCCCTGCGGAGTTTTTAAATCCTCACATGAACAGTACGAGTTCGTTCTACTCTATGCTACTTTCATTATAACTACCCCAAGAATGTATTTTTTAAAGTTTTACTATTTTATTTATTATTGCATTTATTTACTTATGGGAGAGGGGCATACATGTGCCACCACACACGCGTGGAGGTCAGAGGACAATTTGCAGGAGTTGGTTCTCTCCTTCCACCGTGTGGGGTCCTGGGGATCGAACTCAGGTTCGAACTCTTGGCAGCAAGCCCCTTTACCAGCTTGGGGGCCTTCAATAGTTGGTAAGCCACGTGAAAGGGGAATAAAAGAGGGCTGAGATTCAGGTGTGGATGAGAGCCACATGTGCTCTCCAGCTGCACCTGGTCACCTAGCAGAGAGCCTCAGCGGAAGTTCTCAGCACCATACTAACACCTGCCTTATAGAGGCAGAGGAAGCCCCAGTCACAAGCAAAGTAAACACAGGAAGACAAAAGCATGCGGGCAGCAGTCTTTGACTTTCATCCTCGGGAGCCACATGCTGGCTTGTCATTGTGACTGGGGAAGTGGACAGGGGAGTCCCTGAGACTCTCCAGCCGGCCAGCCTGGGTTACTTGGTGACCACTGAGAGATCCTATCTCAGAAAACAAGATGGTTGGTGCCTGTGAAAGGACCACCAGGGTTGACCTCTGACCTACAGACACTCGTCCTGTCAATGAAGTAGACACAAGCACACAGGGTAGAGACGAAGCTAGCCTTCCCCGTGGCAGGAAGTACTTACTAAAAGGAGAGCCCGGCCGGCCGGCCAGCCGAGAGAGGCAGGTCGATCTCTGTGAGCTCCAGACCAGCCTGGTCTACATAGTGAGACCCTGTATAAAAAGAAAACGAAACAACAGTCGTGTCCTTTAGTCTAAAACCCCCACCCACTTACCAAGGACACGGTCTTGATCAGAGTTTCCCCTCAGTGTGGAAACAGCAGTTTGTTACACAGTCTGCAGTTTGTTACACAGTCTAGACTTGGGACTTTTTGCTTTCTTTCACTTCCTTCTTCCTTCATACATTTTGTGTATAAGGACACCAGTGAGCAAGCCCCAGTGCCTTGCCTTCTTCTAACTCAGGCTAGCTCAAATCCACTACATAGATGAGGATGACCTTGAACTCCTGATCTTCCTGCCTCTACCTAGGATTATAGGTGCAGATCACCACTCCTGATTTAATGGTGTGTGTGTGTGTGTGTGTGTGTGTGTGTGTGTGTGTGTGTGTGTGTATACACTTTGTGTGTGGGGAGGGGAAGTCATGTGGAAGTCAAAATTCAACTCCATCAGTCCACCATAACTTTGGTTAGGTTTATTGTTTTCTTTCTTTCTTTCTTTCTTTCTTTCTTTCTTTCTTTCTTTCTTTCTTTCTTTCTTTCTTTCTTTTTTTCAAGACAGGGCTTCTCTGTGTAGCCCTGGCTGTCTTGGAACTCACTTTGTAGACCAGGCTGGCCTTGAACTCAGAAATCCGCCTGCCTCTCAAGTGCTGGCATTAAAGGTGTGCACCACCACGCCTGGCTGTCCTGGAGCTTGCTCTGTAGACCTACCTATGTAGACCTGTCTATGGAGTGCCAGGATTAAAGGCGTGTGCCACCACCTCCCTGGCTTATGGTGTGACAAGGTCTCTCATTGTACTGGAATACACCAGTGTGGCTCTTCTGGCCGGTGGCCCACAGGCCCCCCTCCCAGCACTGACGTTACATATGTCAGTCACACAGGCTCTGGGGCTCACATCCTTATACAGCAAGCATTTACCAACTGAGTTCTCTCCCCAAACCCATTTTTAACTACAGTCTTTATCAAGATGAGACAGGAGATAGAGAAAACCACTGTTTCTTTGAAAATACATCCTTTTTCCTTGAAAAACATTTTTTAAAAGATTTATTTATTATGTATATGGGTGTTCTATCTGCATGTACACCTGCATGCCAGAAAAGGGCATCAGATCCCATTAGATGGTTGTGAGCCACCATGTGATATGGGGAATTGAACTCAGGACCTCCGGAAGAGCAGCCTTATGCGCTGAGCCATCTCTCTAGCACCCCCTCCCCAAGAACATTTTTGTTTGTTTTGAAATAGGGTCTCTCTACATATCCCCGACTCTCCTGGAACTCGCCACGTAGGCCAGGATGACCTGGAACTCACAGAGATTGGCCTGAGTGCTGGGACTGAAGGTGTGTGCCAACATGCCCAACTAAGAAACATTTTTATATAAGATTTTTTCCTCATAGTCTAGTAAATCATTTTTACAGCCTAAGAAAAGCAATGGCAAGTCAGACATGGTAACACACATGCCATCCTGTAATCCCAGACGTGGTAACACACGTGCCATCCTGTTATCCCAGCCCTTGGCAGTGGAGGCAGAAGAGGCTGAGTTCAAGTTCATCCTTGGCTACATGGAAATACTGGAGCCAGCCTAGGCTATATAACACCCTGTCTTAAAAATAAATACCTTCGGGGCTGGTGAGATGGCTCAGTGGGTAAGAGCACCTGACTGCTCTTCCAAAGGTGATGAGTTCAAATCCCAGCAACCACATGGTGGCTTACAACCACCCGTAATGAGATCTGACGCCCTCCTCTGATGCGTCTGAAGTCAGCTACAGCGTACTTATGAATATTAATAATAAACGAATCCTTGGACTGGAGAGAGCAAGTGGGACCAACCAGAGCGAGCAGAGCCGACTGGAGCAAGCGGGGCTGGCCGGAGTGAGCGGGGCTGGCCAGAGCGAGCAGAGCAGACCAGAGCGAGCAAGGTTGACCAGAACGAGGGAAAAAAAATACCTGCAAGCAGTACTCTGTGACATATGGACAAATCTGAACTAGTCCAGTGATCTCTGTCCCATGAGACAAGATATTATATAGGCTCAAACAATATATATGTGTGTATGTATGTATGTATTACATATATGTATATATATATATATATATATATATATATATATATATATATATATAACCAAGCCCGCTCAGTCAGTCAACAGGTTCCCCAGCGCAGGAGCGAGGATTAAAAAGAAAAAGGACAGTTAAACAACATTGTAGCGTGACCCCAGTCAATTCTGAGACTAAGGGCAAAATTTTTATTTTTCAACCCACTTTTAAACCAATTTAATTACATGCAAGTATTTTGGGCAAGCAGTACAATGAACTAACAAAGCAGTAAGCAGGGTCCTGAAAATTACTCCATGACAGTTGTTAAAAGGGGCTTGTCATAAAGACTGAAATAAGCCGGGCGTGGTGGCGCACGCCTTTAATCCCAGCACTCGGGAGGCAGAGGCAGGCGGATTTCTGAGTTCCAGGCCAGCCTGGTCTACAAAGTGAGTTCCAGGACAGCCAGGGCTATACAGAGAAACCCTGTCTCGAAAAGACAAAAAAAAAAAAAACAAATAAAAATAAAAAAAAATAAAGACCGAAATACTCGAGCCTGCTTCCTCATCCAAGCCCAGAATCTTGCCTGAAGCCTAGTTCTTCTGTTCCACCCTAAGACTAAAAATTCTTGCCTCACCTTACTTCTCTATTACAGCCTAAAGTTAGATTCTTGCCGAAGCTTACTTCCTTATTACGCCCTGATGTCAGATTCCTGCCTGAGCTCACTTCCAAAGTCAGATTCCTGTCTTAAGCCCACTTCTTTGTCCTAGACATTATCAGACTGCTGCCAAGCGGTACCCTAAAAGGCTTTCCACATCTCCCCCTTTTTAATTTAAGAAACAAGACTGAGCCTGTCTGAGGTTGTTCTGACAAGAATGCCTTTCCTACCTGTCCTCAAAACATGTGCAGCTTGTTTGTATTATATGAACAAACATGGCCTTTTAGTGTTTGTTATAAACAAAAATGGCCTGTGGCACATGCTTCTGTCTAAGGAGAAGCTAGAAGCCAGGTGGTGGTGAGTGCCTTTAGTCCCAGCACTTGGGAGGCAGAGGCAGGTGGATCTCTGTGAGTTCCAGGCCAGCCTGGTTAACAGTGAATTCTAGAACAGCCAGGGCTACATAGAGAAGCCCTGCTTAGAAAAAAAGAAAAATGAGAGAGAAAGGGGGGCAGTGGGGAAGGACTGCAAGTCTGAAGAGGCGCTCCTGTTCTGGGTGTGCCCCCTCTCTGTCTGAGCAGCACCAGGAGGATGACCCAAGAGGCTTCCTAGGGAGACCCCTTCTTTACCTGTAAATGAGATTGCTGGGTCATTTGGTTGGGGGGTGCTGGGGTAGTCAAGCTGACACGGTAAAACTATGGCTCACAAGGCTTGCACAAGGGATTAAGATGCACTTTATAGCACAGGCGTCTGCCATGGCTCCTGAAAACCACAGGCAGGCTGGGAGAGCAGGCTGCACTGGATCTTATATTTTAAGCCTCAAGCCTAGTCCATTGCTATCTTAACACGTTTTAAAAGTTTAACTTGATTATGAACGTGTGTGGGTACACAAGTTCCATAGGCTAAGTGTGGAGTTTGGACAACAGCTTATGGATCCAATTTCCTCCTGCCAGGTGGGCTCTGGGAACTGAACGCTGGTCCTCAGGTTTGGTGAGCCATCTTGCCATCATAGCTATTTTAATGCTGTTCTTTGAAACATCTCAAGTGGGCAACCTTCACAGCAAAGGAATTAATTGTGCTAGAATTCTTGCTTTTCAGCTGGCAAGAGGCTTTACCAGGCTTGAGAGTGAGGGACTCTTGCTGTCCCCTGTTCCAAAGCCCACATCCTTTTCTGTTTGTTTGAGACAGGGTCTCCCATGTCTCAGGCTGGCTGGAACTCGCTATATATTGAAGATGACCTCAAACTCCTGATCTTCCAGCCTGTGCCTCCCAAGTGCTGGGTTATAACTAGTTTATTAGGTGCTGTGGGTAGAATCCAGGGCCTCGGGCATACCAGGCAAGCTTTCTACCAGTGTGAACCATTGAGCCATATGGGATGAGCCCACCCCAGTGCGATCTTAATCTCTCTTGTCTTTCTGTGCTGTCTGGTTTCTCCAGGCCTTCCCCTTAGAATAGTCCTTTCTTTTTTTTTTCTAAGCTAAAAAAAAAAAAAAAAAAAATTCCAAAGATGGAGGTGGTGGTACACACCTGTAATACCAACACTCAGACGGCTGGGGCAGAAGGATCTTGAATTGGAAGCTAGCCTGGGCTACATAACAAGACTTTGTCTAAATATATACATAAGAAAAAAAAACACCCAAAGTACAGTTTTTACTGAATATGTTGCTTTTACACCAGCATGAAGCAGAAATTTGAGAGAGAATAAAAGGGAAGAGAGATCGACAAGGTGAACCATGTTAGGTCTGGTACCACGCCAATGACTTCCTGTCCTCATTTTAATTGACTACCTGGTTTGTGGCATCCAAAAATGTTAGTTCCTCCCTCTACAACGTCTGTTGTCTGCCATGGTTCACAAGGTCCCCTGTGATTCTTTCAAGCTTCACAGGCCTTAAACTTGCCAAGTATCTGAGGCTAGCTAGCATGGAACCTCTGGTCTTCCTGCCTCCAGCTCCCGGCTCAGAGATTACAGCTGTGTCCCACCACCGCAGGCTGAGGATTTCGGATGTCTTTTCTCTGTCCCTGCACACCTGTTGCTCTCAGAACGCTCTTACCCCGGGGAAAACCCCAAAATGCTCTGAGACCTCCTCAAACACATCTCTAGACAGCGCCTCCTCCAAGAAGCCTGAGCTAAGCTCTGGAAACAATGTTTTTATCTGGGACTCACAGCTTCAACAGTTAGCAAAGGATCCTCAAGGAACCTGGCCCACTGGCCAATACCCATCTGTCATTCCTTACTACACATAAACATCCTGACCCAATAAACATGGTCAGAGAACAGATTCTGGGGCAGTGTCCTGTTTGCGACACACACTCAAGCTCACAGCTTGAGCCTGGGGCTACCAGAAGCCCTGGCCTGTAGCCCCCCAGACCTTCCAGCTGGAGTCGGGTCTGGCCTTACTGCCCGGGCCAGAGGGGAGGGAGGGTTCCAGGGTGGAGTGGGGAGGAAGGCGGGGCTTGAGCCCCAGAGTAGTTGTCCCGGGCCGGGGACGGAAGTTGCACCACCACAGTACGATTACTTTCAGTTTTGGTTCTCTTGTAGGTAGTCAACCGCTGGCGGTAGCGGAATTTCGGGATCTCGGGGCTCCCCGGTCCTGCTGGGAGAGTCCAAGATCAGCTGTGGCTGGGTAAGGAGAGCCCGGGAAGGCGGATGGGGGTAAGAGCCAGGACCCAGAAAGACAAGGCTGGGGGGAGGGGAGAGAGGAAAGGGGAGGGAAGTGAGAAAGCCCGGGAGAGGGAAAAGAAGGGAGGGGAGAGGGCAGAGGGGACCTGGAAAGCTTGAGAGGACAAGCTTGGAGCCAGGCCCTGTCTCTCAGCTTCCCACCTCCCACCTTGTGTCGGAATCCTACACTCCCTCAGTGTAGACAACCGCATCCCCCTGCCCCCACTCCGAGTTGTTTTTTTTTTTTTTCTCCCAACACTGGGGAAAAGAAAAGTGATCTCTCTCATTCTCTCTCTCTCAAGGCTGGGTCTCTCTGTAGAGCAAGCTCAGCCAGAACTCACTATGGTAGCCCCAGGCTGTCCGGAAACTCACTTTGTAACCCAGGCTAGCCTCGGATTTGTGGCAAGCTTCCTGTGTCGGGCTCTGATCCCAGCAACTTTCTTTATTAAGTTGCCACCGTGCTGGGGACTTACAGTACCTTCCCTCCAGGGGGTTCTAGAATGCGTTTGGTAGGAATGGTAAAATTAGAGAACTTCAGGAGTCAGGCCAGATCTACATGATCCCAAGGCCCAGGAAAAGGAAGGCGATGAACTTTTTCTCTCTGAGCCTTCATCTTGATCTGTTGTGACTTTCAAAACTAGTTGGGGCAGGAAGTAGGGCTCCCTCCACCCTCCCAGAACACCCTCCCAGACAGATGGATGGACAAAGGCTGCAGGACCCTGTCCAACATTGAAAAGCGGGGTGCTTGCATGCACCTGACCTGTGTGTCCTTCTTGGCTACCCCTTGAGTCCTAGTACCCACTGATAACAGGACCCGTGCCAAGATGAATGTGGTGGTGCTTGCCTGGGATGTGAGCACACAGGAGACTGAGGCAGGAGGAACACAAGCTTGGAGCCAGACCCAGGAGCATGGCTGGACTCGGTAGAGGGCTGCCTAGCTCGCAAGAAGCCCTAGCTTGCTTCCCCAGTGCTACATAAACTTCCCAGGGCTCCGGAAGTGGAGGCAGGAAGTTCAGAAAGTCAAGGTCATCCTGGGCTACTTGGCCAAGTTTGAGGCTAGCCTGGGCTACATGAGACCAGAAGAGCTTGGGTTACACCTACCTTTGGCCCTTGACTAATTAGAGTGCTCCATCTCTGAGGCCTTGGAGGCTACCTGGTCTCATCTTTCCCACAGGCTCAGCACTTAGCGTGAGTGTCTGTAAAGAGAACAAAGTGGAAGAAAGAAGCCCTTCCTCTGGTATCCAGTGCCTCCCATAAGCCAGAACTTATCAAACATCCAGGTGAGTGTGGACGCCGGGAAAGAGTAGGGGAGGGGCCAGGATGAAGTGTGTTTGTGGGGCAGGGGAAGACAGGACCAAGCTAGGGGCTTGGCCTAGGTACCTCTGACCTCTGCCCCTTCCCTTATAGCATGAACTCCAAAGTCTCCTCCCCAACTCTGCTGGAAGCTCTGAGCAGCGATTTCCTAGCCTGTAAAATCTGCCTGGAGCAGTTACACACACCCAAGACTCTGCCATGCCTACATACCTATTGCCAGGACTGTCTGGCCCAACTGGACATCGGTGGTCAGGTCCGCTGCCCCGAGTGTCGGGAGATTGTTCCTGTACCCGCCGAAGGGGTGTCTGCCTTTAAGACCAACTTCTTTGTCAATGGGCTCTTGGATCTTGTCAAGGCCAGAGCTTCTGGAGACGTCCATTCAGGGAAGCCAACTTGTGCTCTGTGCCCTCTGGTGGGAGGCAAGAGCTCTGGGGGACCCGCCACAGCCAGGTGCCTGGACTGCGCCGATGACTTATGCCAGGCCTGTGCCGACGGACATCGCTGCTCCCGCCAGACCCATAAGCACCGTGTGGTTGACTTGGTGGGTTACAGAGCCGGGTGGTATGACGAAGAGGCTCGAGAGCGCCAGGCGTCCCAGTGTCCCCAGCACCCAGGGGAAGCCCTCTGCTTCCTCTGTCAACCTTGTTCTCAGTTGCTCTGCAAGGATTGCCGCCTGGGTCCCCATATCGACCACTCCTGTTTGCCCCTGGCAGAAGCAGTGCGTTCCAGGAAGCCAGGCCTTGAGGAGTTATTGGCAGGTGTGGACAGCAATCTGGCGGAGCTAGAGGCCACTCGGGTGGCGGAAAAGGAAGCCTTGGCCTTGCTTCGGGAGCAGGCAGCCAGTGTGGGGACTCAGGTGGAGGAGGCGGCTGAACGAATCCTGAGGTCCCTGCTGGCCCAGAAGCAGGAAGTTCTGGGACAACTCCGGACCCTTGTGGAGGCTGCTGAGGAGGCTACCAGAGAGAGGCTGATCAAGATAGAGCGCCAGGAGCAGGTGGCCAAGGCGGCGGCCGCCTTTGCCCGTCGAGTGCTCAGCTTGGGTCTAGAGGCCGAGATCCTTTCGCTGGAGGGAGCGATCACACAGCGCCTGCGCCAGCTTCAGGACGCTCCCTGGACATCCGGGCCCACTCGCTGTGTGCTGCCCCAGCTGGAGCTCCATCCCGGGCTCAAGGACAAGAACTGCCACCTGCTCCGACTCATCTTTGAGGAGCCTGAACAGTCCCAGAAGGACGGTGGGAAGGGCGGGGCTGGTATCCAAGGAGGAGAAGAAGCTCAAGGCCAAGGGGAAGATAGAACCACGATAGGGAAGCAGGGTGGAGCCCAGCCCCTGACTCCCAAAGAAGGCAAAGTCCAGAACCCCCAAGAAGACGACGAGGTCCTCATCGAAAGGGGTAACAGGCCTAACAAGAAGAAAAAGTGCAAAGGCAGAGGCAAGTCTGTTTCTCGGGAGCCCAGTCCCATCCTGAGGCCAAACCTAGAAGGTTCCGGCCTCCTCCCTCGGCCTGTGTTTTCCTGGAGTTTTCCCACGAGGATGCCCGGGGACAAGCGCTCTCCTCGCATCACCGGACTCTGTCCCTACGGCCCCCAGGAAATCTTGGTGGCAGATGAGCAGAACAGGGTCTTGAAACGCTTCTCCCTCAATGGGGACTACAAAGGCACAGTACAGGTCCCCGAGGGCTGTTCCCCGTGCAGCGTGGCTGCCCTGCAGAATGCAGTGGCCTTCTCTGCCAATGCAAGACTCTATCTTGTCAGTCCTGATGGAGAAATTCAGTGGCGCAGGTCCCTGAGCCTCACCCAGTCCAGCCACGCAGTGTCCGCAATGCCGTGTGGAGACCGCGTAGCTGTCAGTGTGGCTGGTCATGTGGAGGTATACAAGAAAGACGGCAGCCTGGCTACCCGCTTTATCCCCGGAGGCAAGGCTAGCCGGGGCCAGCGGGCACTGGTGTTCCTAACCACCAGCCCCCAGGGCAATTTTGTAGGGTCAGATTGGCAGCAAAATAGTGTGGTTTTCTGTGATGGGCTAGGTCAGGTGATCTGGGAATACAAGGGCCCCGGGTTACATGGCTGCCAGCCAGGTTCTGTGTCTGTGGATAAGAAGGGCTACATATTTCTGACCCTTCGAGAGGTGAACAAGGTGGTGATCCTGGATCCCAAGGGGTCACTTCTTGGTGACTTCCTAACAGCATACCATGGCCTGGAAAAGCCCCGGGTAACCACCATGGTAGATGGCAAGTACTTGGTGGTGTCACTTAGCAATGGGACCATCCATGTCTTTAGAGTCAGGTTTCCTGACAGTTAAAGCAGCTTTTGGCTGGGGTTGGGGGGCAGGTGGGAAGGGAGAGAGGGAGAGAGGGAGGGCATAATAGAAGCAGAGCCACCTATAGGATGAGGTGGCCAAGGGCATTTTCCCAACTAGCAAAATTTTTGTTCCTTTTGTGATGTACAGGGATGGAAGCTACTAAGAGTGGTGTTGGCTGGCCACAACCTTGAGCACACAGCACATGCCAGCAGTCAACCAAACCTTTTGCTTTTCAATGATTCCTGCAGCTGCAGCTGCTGCTGTAGTTTTAGGTGTCCTGAGATTTAAAAGCCTGATTTTTGATTTGTATTCTTCAGAACCATTCCTGGGATGGGGTCAGGACTCCTCTGTAGAGAGCACTTGCCTAGAACTCACCAATGAGACTCAGTAGTAGAGCCCCTGCCAGTGAGGAGTCAGGGCATGCATGACTCGCTGTAGAGGGCTTGTCTAGAATGCACCAATGAGGGTGGGGGTGTGGCTCAGTGGTAGAGCCCCTGCCTAGAATCCCCCAGGGAAGGGCTGGGGTGTGGCTCAGTGGTAGAGCCCCTGCCTAGAATCCCCCAGTGAGGGGCTGGGGTGTGGCTCAGTGGTAGAGCCCCTGCCTAGATCCCCCAGTGAGGGGCTGGGGATGTGGCTTGGTCTTAGAAGACTTGCCTAGCCTACTGAAAGTCCTGAAGTCAATTCCCAGGTATATCTTCCTTCCTAAAAAACAAAAGAAAAGAAAAGAAAACCTTGGAGCCGGTGAAAGAGAGTCTTAAGGGAAATGACATAGTCATCCTCCAAGCAAAGGAAGACCAAGTGTGTGTCACGACAGGTTAGGCATGTTGGAAAGAAGGTGAGAACTGGCCATTCTCACAGGGGAACATGGGGTCAGAAGAGGCCAGAGATCTCAGAACAGCAATAACATTGCCAGTCCATCGGAGTAGAAACTCCCTCAATGAAGTATGGGGTCAGAGGTCAGAGAGTGCAGGCACAAGCAGAGGCCAAAGGTGTGAAGTTAAATCCAGATGCAGACACACACACACACAAGCCCCTGTTATCCCAGTACTTGGGAAGCTGAGGCAGGAAGATAATATATGTTTGATCCCAGCCTGGGCTACATGAAGAGACTGTTAAAAAACAAACAAACAAAAAAGCTGGACTCCGTCCCAACACTCAGGCACCAGCTTCTGTCCCACAGAGACTCCACCTCTGGCTGCATGTCCAAGTGGTTCAGCAAAAATGCCCACGTACAAGGGAGTCGAACTCTTCCAGATGGTGGTTGAGAGGTGTCAGCATCCACACTTGTGGGTCCTGTCCAGCGAGCAGGGGTGCCTCTGCAGTGACCGTCCTTCACCAAGTGCATGGACCACACACCATCCTGCCCTTCGGTGCCCACAAACCAGACATCTCTAGAGTTTTCAGAAGGCATCGAAGCCCTCAGAAACCATGATGATAAGATCCATGTGGTGCTGATTAAGGCTTGCCAGCCAGAGACACAGCAGCTGGTGGGGGAGGGGTGCTTATGGTTGTTGGTGAAGCCCATGGACACCCCCAAGGTGGTCAAAGTCTGCATCAACTGGTTCTAATTGGACCAAAAGTTCTTGGAGACAGAGGAGCAGAATCTTTTCAGAGACACTAGTCTGTTCTGAAATGCCACCCTTCACGGAGTTCAGTGAGCTGAGGAGTAGCCAGGCTGGCTGGGGTCCCCTCACAAAGGTGATGTCCAGTGTCCGCAGGAGACAGTCAGAAGAATTGGTGAACAGGATATGTCAGTGTATGGCAAAGGAACATCCCGGTGACTTCCTGGGCCTGCAGGAAACGCAGGGATTCTTAGGTCTCTAGGACATCAGCAAGTCTCAGGCCTTGAAGTCCCGAGATGCCGGATATTATGAACGAAGTATTGGCCAATGACATCACCTGGCTGATGGCAAGGGTGAGTCTGAAGAACTCCCTGACATCCTTGCAGGCTGCAAAGGCTGGAGATCTCGATGGCACTGTTTGGGCGTGATAGCGGTGAGGGCGTGGACGACGTTGAGTGGGTGCTTGGCAGGGACACACCCCAGCCCCTCCCCCACCATCATCAGCAAGATCACAGGTGCGGACACCAAGAAAGATGGGGAATTAAGCTTGCCTAACACGCCGCTGGCCTGTAACCGCTTCATTCAGGTAAAGCTGGAGGACCGCGAGCTGCCCACCGACCTGCCCCCACACCTCACCGCACCTTCTCAGCAGAGACACACGTGATCCCCCACCCCCACCCTGAGCCGCTGGCTCTTCTCTCCCACCATCTCTGCACCTGCCCAGGTGGGCGGGGACTGGGGGCGGAGACTTGGGCAGTCCAGTGTCTCCATGATTTCAAGGTCCATAAAGATTAGCCATGTTTCCTTAGCTCTAAAATAAGAGGAACACCTTGTATCTTTTAAGGCCATTATGGGCCCAGCGGGAAGGCAGTCGTGATGCTTGGATGAATGGTGGAATTTAACACGCAAAAAGTGGATATATATAATCTTAGAGACAAAGATATATATAATCTTAGAGACAAAGCTACTAAACAGACAGGTTAGCCAATCTGAAGTTAAATAGGATTTAACTTTTAAATAGGATATGACATTTAAACAGATTATGAAGTCTATACGACTTTTCTTATGCTTTCTATATGTTTCCTGGAATCTTGTCTATTTATACTTTTTGTTAGTGTCTTGGCAAAATCCCTTTTCAGAAATGTTAGCCTTTATGTGAATGAAGTGAGTTGATTTCATCTGTGACGGGAGGGGTAGGGGGTGGCGCTGAAGCCAAGAGGCCATCGTGGGGGTGAAGTGCTAAGCAGAATCCGGAAAGTCAGCAGTGATTGGGGGGGGGGGCGGCTAAAGCAGGAGGAGGCAGAGAACTTCGGAGATACGGTTGGAGGTGAGTCGCAGTCACCTCAGTGATTTTAATCTGTGGCAGCATCTTTGGATGAAGACGCTAGGGGTGGCTGTGGAGGGTGTGTCTAGCCAGGGGGCTATGGAGAAATGAGGCTGAAGAGACACTTAAGGTAGGGATTATATTGACACAGTGTGTGTGACTCTAGGGCCTTTGGAATAAAGTCCAGATGGAAGGTTAGGGATAGAGAAGGGACATTTTTTTTTTTTGGACAGAATTTCCTGTTTGTAGAAACCAGTGTAGGGATCCCAATGTCCAGATGGTCAACTTTGATTACATATAAATTTTAAAATCTAGATATGGAGGTGCAAGCCTGGTATAATTCCCAGGACTCAGGAGGTGAGAGCACAATTGTGAGTTCAAGGCCAGCCTAGGCTCCATAGTGAGCCCCTCCAAGTGGATCTGTGGCTCTCAGTTGGTAGAGTGCTTGCCTAGCATAACCGATCCCTGGGTTCGATCCCCAGCACTGAGTAAAAACGGGTATAGCGCATACCTACAGTCCTGTCAGTCAGTCGGAGGTGGGAGACTCAGAAGTCCATGGTTATCCTTGGCTACCTAGCAGATTCCAAACCAGCCTGGGCTACCTGAGACCTTGGCTCAAAACAAAACAAAAAACAAAAACAAAAAAACCCTGCTCTTTAAAAAAAGCAAATGAACAACAGCAACAAAAACAAAATAAATAAGTTATCATAAAAATATATACACAGCAAAACATAAGGGAAGACATGAGGGCCCATAAGATCACAAACAACAGAGAATTTTGATTTAATGAGAAAAAGCTGAAATAACAGTTAAAAAAGACACCTATCTGGACAAAGAAGAAAATAGTTTACTTACCCAGGGGAAGTATCTATGAGCAAGGACTTATAAAATGAAAAAGAATTCATCAAATAAAAAAGCACTGGCATACGCCAAAGATAAAAGTTACAGATGTGTTCTGAAGAAACTTGTAGATTCCTGGCACTATGATATAATGCCTCCCAGAGAGTCATTTGGCAATATTTGCCACAAGGGTTTTTTTTTTTTTGGGGGGGGGGGGCGGTGATTGTAAAACTATGTTAATCTCAGCCTGCCTAGAATTCCCCAGTGAGTGGCTCAGTGGTAGAGCGCTTACTTGATATTTGTTCCGTCTCTAGCACTGGGGCAGGGGGCAGGGGGCAGGGGGGGGATGTTATCCCCCTTTGGGGAATGAATTCTGGGAAGATAATTCAGTAGCAGAAAAACATTTGCAGAGAGACCTTTACAGCTGCCTCATTAACTGGAAACCCCTCTGCTGGTGAGGCAGCGGCTGAATAGATTGTGGTCTGTTAGAAGAATGAACTTCTGTGGATCACAACTATGAAAAGTATTTGGAAGAAAAGTATGTGATGTAGTCATAAGAGAGAGTATAGGGCTGGGGAGATAGCTCAGTGGCTAAGAATGCTTGCTATCCATTTTCAAGGACCTGAGTTCAAATCCTCAACACCCATATAAAAAGCCAGGTATGGCCACATGTACCAGAGCTATAAGGGTGGGGTGGGGCAGAGTTGAGATCTGTTTATTGCCAGGCTTGCAGGTTCATCGAGAGACCCTGACTCCAAGTAACAGGAGAGTAACAGCATGGACCTTTGGTATCCTGTAGACCTTGTGCAGGCACGCATGCACAGGGAAAGATGACCAGGCAGACTCTAACTGTGTAATGTCCCCCACCGGTGGGACTGTGTCCAAATAGTTGCCAGGCAGACAATGGATTCCCAATCTGTAAATAGTTAATGATTTATTTTGGAGGTTACATCTTTTTGAGTTATTTTGGGCTGGTACTCACATCTGTACATTTCTATTTCAGTTAGTATTATATGCTTGAAGACTTCTATAAATAATATTTAAGAATAACTAACTAGTTGGCCAGATGTTATAGTGCACACTGGTAACTCTAACACATAGAATGAGGCAGGAGGATTTCTATTTTGAGACCAGGTGGTCTCCACAGATGGCTATGAAGTTCTGAGCATTCTCGAAAGTCTTGAATCTCCTGACCAATCCAGACCAAGTAGTAGGAATAAAGAACTAAGTGGAATCAGAGCAATTGTATAAAGGGGCAGACAGTGTGTGTGTTGTCACTCTCCGTCTGCACAGGCAAGTGCTCATTAAACGTCTGAGAAGTGACTTAATGTATAAAGAGGGAATCAGACAGCGCTCTGACGCCCAGTATGCCACAACCTTAAGCCAGCCAAACAGCAGAAATCTTGGCTTGT
Source organism: Mus minutoides (assembly GCA_902729485.2). NCBI lineage: Eukaryota > Metazoa > Chordata > Mammalia > Rodentia > Muridae > Mus > Mus minutoides. Next base: position 4,144,676 of record LR749513.1, on the reverse strand, counting down.
GGGAAGTCTCCAGCAGGGGGCACTGTTGTGCCTCTCAAGATAGACTTCAAAAGCAGAGAGAGAGAAGATTGGGGTGTCCTTCTTTTTGGGAAAGGAGGAGTAAGAGACAAAACTGTAGGGGCTCCTTGCTGGTATTTTGTGTAGCGGCAGAGATGCAGAGGTTCTCGGGAACCTGTATTGGGGCGCACTGTGTGTGTGTGTGTGTGTGTGTGTGTGTGTGTGTGTGAATTAAGTGAGAGATCTTCAGAAATGAAGCCAGGCCTGGTAGTGCAGGCTGCAGTCCCAGCAAGTTGGGGACTGAGGCAGAACGATAGCAGATTCAAGTCTTCCCTCAACAACTTAGTGAGACCATATTTTTAAAAAAATAAATAAATAAAATGAGGGTTTGAGCTGGTTGGGCACAGAGGGCTTGCCTAGATTTCCCCAGTGAGGGGCTGGAGTATGACTCAGTGGTAGAGGTTTTCAGAAAGAGGGAGGAGTCTCCTGGTTCTGAAAGAGAATCCCCCAAATGCTAAAGAGACAGAGAACCAAGCGCTTCTTGGGAGATGCTAAACTCATAGCTTATATACTCAATATTTGTATTACTTTCCAGAAGTTACACAAACAAGTCACTCAGCAAAACATACAAGTGACCACAGGAGCACAGGGAACCAATGGTTCCGTGGCTAAGAGCCAGGGCCGTTCTCAAAGCCAGCTGGGAATCAGCTGCTCTGACCGAGGACCAATTACCCTGACATTTCAGGAAAGTTTGTTGTTGTTTAAAAAAACATGGCAAGAGTGGCCATATTTATCTTTGGATAGTTTAGAGAAAATAGGATTTGGGGGAAGTGGGGCAAGAGCATGCTCTTTCACTGGTAAATCTATTATTTAGTTCCTTAATCCCTATGGGCACAATTCTGAATGTATGGATGGCCAAGAAAAGTTTGTTTTTTTAAAATGTGCTTAAGGAAATGGGTAATATTGGCAAGCTGAACTAGTTGGAGTTTGATTGACGGGTGGCAGGGGCCAAGGTGCCTGGCCATCTCTGTTTGGCAGGGAAGTTGAAGGTGGAAGCAATCCTCTAAGTGGGAATTGGAGAGAGGAGGTGCAGACCTGAGAAGTAGGGAGAACGCTCCCTTACCCTAGCTGATGGCAAACTGCCAGAGAGAGCAGTTGGAAGTAGGCAAGCTCTCTTCCCAGTGGAAGATGCTAGATCTTCAGGAACTTGAGATCCACCTGGGAGTGGTGGAGCAGAGACGTCAGTGACGTCAGATATTGTGACCAAGTAAAAGAGGGTGGGCATATACAGGGAAGAAGACCAGAAGAAGGCAGAACTTTGGGGAGACAACACAGGGTGTCTCCAGAGGAAGTTGTAGCTAGTTATCTTAGGGACCAGGAGAGAGTGGGTTGAGCAGAGATCCTGAGGGTCAGCCCCTCCCACTTCTCAGTTGTCATGGGACCAAGTGCCTAGGCTGTGAAGCCTTATAGTTGCATACATTGTACCTCCTGTTTCTAATAAAGTTCTCTGGAACCATTTCTGTACCAATTACTTTTGTGTACCTAGCCTTGTTTGCTTTCCATGGTGGCAAGAAAGAAGACCGAGACCCAAAGCAGTCTGGGAAAGAGGGTTTATTTCAGCTTTCAGCTTGTAGGAACTCAGAGGCAGGAGCCTGATGGCAAGAGCTGATGCAGAGGTCATGGAAGAATGCTGCCCCACCCTGGCTTGCTCAGAGGCCAGAAGTCAGATGCCAATGGTTGTGAGCTGCTGTGTGAGTACTAGGAATTAAAACCAACTCCTCTGGAAAAGCAGCCAGTGTTCTTAACCACTGAGCCATCCTCTCTAAGCCCCTGGATTGCCCTTTTATGCAATGCAACACGGGCCCATCTGCAGATCACCCTTAATGGGCTGGGCCCTGCTACATCAACTGTCAATCAAGAAAATGTCCCACAGGCTCCCTTCTGGCCAGTCTAATGAAGGCTGTTCCTCACTGACATTCCTTTCCCTGGATGACTTTAGTTTGTGTCAAGTTAACAAGAAAGCTAGCCAGCACAGTGGCTGTGACTGGAAGTACCTCACAGGGACTGGGGAAACGGCTCAGAGAATAAAGCATTTGCCAAATGAAGCACAAGGGACTGAATTCAGACCTCCAGCCTCCACAGAATGCCCATCTCGCTGATGCATGCCTGTGATCCCCAGTGCTGGAGAGGCAGACATGGGCAGATCCCTGGAGTGCATGGGTTAGCTACTCTAGCTGAGTCAGCGAGCTTCGAGTTAAATGAGAGACCCTCTCTCAGATGTGTAGTGACAAGATAGCTCAGCAGGGAAGGGTGCTTGTCACCAAGCCAGGTGGCCTGAGTTTGATCCCTGGAATCCACCTGAGTAGAAAGACAGGCTGATTCCTGCAAGATCTCCTCTGGCTTTCACGTGCCTGCCATGGCATGTGTACTCCTGCCCCAAGTACAAACCCAAAATAACATGAATAAAGTGTGTGTGTGTGTGTGTGTGTGTGTGTGTCTGTTTGTGTCTGTCTGTGTGTGTATGTGTCTGTGTGTTGTGTGAGAGAGGGAGACACCCAGCATGGACTTCTGGCTTACGTATGTTTGAATACCGCACACATAGACATAGCTATACAGACACACACACACACACACACACACACACAGTAACCCTGAAGAAACAAGAGAGGAGGGACGCATCTCAGCTCACAGTTTCAAAGGGTCTCAGTCTGCCATGGCATTAGGAGTGTGTGATAAAGACTCCTTATATCACAGAGAACCGGGAAGTAGTGCAGACTGAAGCCAGGGGCAGATGTAAGCTCACCCACTTGGTGACATACTTCACCACCATGCCCTACCTCCTAAAGACTCAACCCCCACCCCCCACCCCAGCCTCCAGAAGACTACTGCAAGCAGGGGACAGTTGCTTGACGGTGGAGAGATGGCTCAGCAGTTGAAAGCATGCTCTGTTCTGGCAGAGGACCTTAGTCCAGTTTCCAGTATCTCCCTTCGCATGAACCTCCCTTAACTCAAGCTCCAGGAGATCTGATGCCCTCTTTTGGCTTCTGTGGGTACTGCAGGCAGGTGTACCTACCCATACACATAGCTGAGAATAAATAGAATCTCAAAACATGAATGTGAAATGTCTCTCACATTCAAACCGAGACAGATGAGCTCCCAGGTGTGGAGAATGTTCAACACCAGGACCTAAGAAGCAGAGATTACCGTGGCTGCCTGGTGGTCACTCCCTGGATGAGCACACAGATTCCTTGAAGACATTGTAGAGGCAGAGTGACAACATAGTGACTACCTGTGATCCAGCTTCCTCTTAGCTCTGCTGTTCTGCAGGGCAAATGGAGCCCTCCATAGTAACATGCTGCTTCTGATGTGAGCCTTCCTGAGAGCCATACACTGAGCCAGCAAGACAGCACAGCAGAAAGGTGTGTGCTGCCAAGCCAGAAACCCCCGGGGTGGAGGGAGAGAAACCTCCACACATCTGCAGTGGCATATACACAGGCACACATACATGCACACACAACCAAGAATAGTTTTGTTTGTTTGTTTGTTTTTAAGAGACACACGGTAGCATGCCCTTACAATCCCAGTTCTGGAGATGTGGCTGGTCAGCCTGGCCTACTTGTGAGTCCTAGGCCAATGAGAGACCCTGTCTCAAACATACGAAGTAAATGGAGCCTGAGGCCCAACAGCCATGGCTGTCCACTGGTTTCCGCTACCTCACGCTGGCTCACACGTGCACAGAAACGCCCACACAAAAAACCAGTAAGATCGAAGGAACAAAGGAGGATGGAGGCCTTGAAGAAGTCTAACACGGAGGTACAGGAAGATAATTCTGAGACAGTTCCCACTCTGGGCTCCCCCTCCCCTTCACTGCCTTGTTCTTCCAGCCAGGACCCCCAGCAAGGAGAAAGAATGACAGCCTGGGAGGGAATGCTGTGAATGGCCTGGCTCAGGGACAGCCTCACTGCTGCAGTGACAGCCTACAGAAGAATTCTGCAATTCATTCTCCGATGACTAAGCTTGGACCTGGGCGCCTGGGCGAGCCCCGGGGAACGTGACTCAGCGGCAAGCTGAGGGGGCCTGGCGGAGACAGGAGACTGCCTCAGTCCATGTGAGCCAAGATTACAGAGAGGACAACTAGTTCCCAGCTTCAAACCCCAAGGCGGAACGCCTGCCTCTGTGGTCAGACCCACGAGGGGCTCGTGCTCCAAGCCATGTGGTTGCGAGCCTCCTCCCTCCAAACCCACTTATCCTGCCGTGCACCGAGGAAGCCATGGCTATACCAGTGTCGGGGGGTCACCCTTGCTGCCCACAGCTCTGGCTAAAAAGCCTTGTTGTAGGGAAAGTCTGGGTCCCAGAGAGAGCAGGCGAGACATAGAGAGAGGGGGTGGGGGTGGGGGGACTTGTCCCAGGCTGGAGACATGCTAGACACGGTGATCGGAGCTTCCTGCCTGCCTTGAGCGGCTGGAGAGGGGATCGCCCAGGCTTCACCTTTCTAAGGGGCCAACTCTGAAAACATCTTTGCGGATTCAGAAATAACAGTGTCTTATTTTCTCTTCTCCAGACCAGATGGTTCAGTGAGCTATCTGGAGTGGGAAACAATCCCAGCTAGGCACGGTGAGCCATGCCTGTAATCCCAACACCTAGGAGGTAGAGGCAAGGGGATGTGGAGCTCAAGAGGCAGCCTGAGCTACATAGCAAGACTCTGTGTCAAACAAAGGACACACGTGAATGGGAAAGGAGAGGGGAACGGAAAGAGAGGAAAATAGCATTTCAGGGTGGGGGTGGGGTAGAGAGACAGACAGACAGACAGAGGCCATGGCTGTGGCATGGTCATGCAAAGAGAATGTCTCACACACAAGCCATCTTCCTCTACCCCTGGTCCTTGCTGGAGTTCCTAAGCCTGTTCAGCATGGCCAGGCTCCTACACATAACAGGATAAGGCCTCTGACTCAGGGAGTGCATCACTGGTGCTACTCTCTAACGATCTACAGGCTGCTGAGAAAACACATAGCAAGTTTGTGCCAAACCTAGTTCCTTCCATCCAGCTTGAACCCATCCTTCAGAATTACTGGCAACTTTGTAGTTGGGGTGAAGCCCTGCGGTCAAACACGGGGATCCCTTTTCCTTAGGAGGGAAGTGTGAGGAAGACTGTGGTAGCTCAAATCTGGGACGAAAAGATGGCAAGTTCCTCTAGGGGAGCTTTGTCTTGCAGGATTTATTTAGTTTTGAGATGGTTTCAGATAGCCCAGGCTGGCCTCAAACTCCCTCTGTAGCTAAGGATGACTTTGAACTTCTGAACTTCTGATCCTCCTGCTTCTGCCCCACAGTAGCTGAGATGATGGGAGTGTGCCACCATAGACAGTTTTTGTGGTGCCAGGGAATCAAAGCCAGGGCTTTGTGCCTGCCAGACAGGCACAGAACCAACTGAGATACATCCCTAGCTCTGCCCTGGGTTTTGTTTTTGTTTTGTGGGGTAGGGTTGTTCTTTGGTTTGTCATTGTTGTGATGTTGTTTTTCTTTTCTTTTTCTTTTTCTTTTTTTTTCTTTTTGGTTGTTGTTTCTTGAGGCAGGGTCCCTGGCTTCAAAGTTGTGACAATCCTCCTGCCTCAGACTCCAGAGCATTGGGATTGTATGCAGGAGCCACCACAATTGGCTCCTTCTGGCTTTATGGAATAGAGCCTTGCTACATGAAGCCTGATCTGGACTCCAATTCAAGATCCTCCAGCCTCCGACTCCTGAATGTTGGGGTTGTAGACATGTGCTAGGAGCATTGTTTGCTCACGGATAGATGATAATTCCCTAGAATAACACCTGGACACCGGGGGAGATGGCACAGTAGGCACGAGAACTCGGGGCACGCATCAGCATCGGAGTTGTAGCACCCACCTAAGAAGCTAGGCATGCACACAAGCCTGAACCCCAGTGCTGGGGTTAGGGGGCAGAGACAGGAGGACCACTGGGCGTCCCCATCTAGCTCCAGGTACAGCAAGAGACACCGTACCAAAGGACTAAGACAGAGAATGATATAGCAAGACACTGACATCCTCCCCTGTGCACACATGCATCACACACACACACACACACACACACACACACACACACACACACGTGCAAATGTGCATATACAAGATAATCCAAACAAGTCAAACTTAAAAAAGAACAGATCCTGAGATATATGTGAATATATCAGATGGATGTATGGATGGATGGATGGAGGGATGGAGGGATGGTTGGATGGATGCTATCTAGGAGTACTAGGTCTAAGCCAGGCCCCTTTCTACCCTTGTATGTTAGCCACACACTCTCCCTGGTTCTACATGGTTGGTCTTCCTGCTTATTTCCAGGCTGTGAAATGTGAGAGTACAAAATTATGTGACACATGCAGAATCACCAGAAGCCGGGCAGAGGCCAAAGCCCTCCATGGCCTACTGAGGCCAACTGTTACCACAGCTTGACAAGGGAAAGCTACACTGGAGACCTTCCCAAGAAGCAAAGCCACACCCCATATCTGATCTGTCCAATTTCTCCCCCTAAGCTCCGTGTGTGTGTGTGTGTGTGTGTGTGTGTGTGTGTGTGTGTCTGTCTGTCTGTCTGTGTATGTATGTATGTATGTATGTATGTATGTATGTATGTATGTCTCTCCCGGTATATATCTCTGTGTCTCTGTCTCTCTCTGTGTGTCTATTTTCCTGTCTCTGTCTCTAGATCTATCTCTCTGTGTCTCAGTCTCTCTGCCTCTGTCTGTCTGTCTTCTGTCTGTCTGCCTGCCCCCCATCTGTGTGTGTGTATGTGTACATATGTGTATGTATGTATGTGTGTGTGTATGTATGTATGTATGTATGTATATGTGTATGTGTGTGTGTTTGTGTGTATGTGTATATATGTGTATGTGTATATGTGTGTGTGTGTGTGTGTGTGTGTCTTTCCAACTTCTCATGGTTCACCATTCCAGCTCCCTCCATATTGCTCTGCTCTGATATGTAGATTCTCTTTATCTGGGGAGAAACAGGAGATGGCTGGTGATGGCAGAGGTCTGGCTTCATGCTGGACTACAGCTTCAGATGTTTCTTTGCCCTCCACCTGCAGAGACAAGGAGGTTCTGGGGTATTGAAATTTAGGTAGTGGTGTTGTTTCTAGCTGTTCATTTCAAGGTATTATTATTATTATTATTCCTCTGTGTGTTTGGGTTGGGTATCTGCATGTTCAGTGCCCATGGAGGACAGAAGAGAGCACTGGATTCCCTGGGGTGGGAGTTGTGAGCCATCTGACATAGGTAACCGGAACTGAACATTGCTTCTCTATGAGAGAAGCTCTCGTAACTGTTAAACCATCTCTCTTAAGCTCTATGTTGCTGTTGTTACACTAACACGTGTGCCATGCATATTCATGTATGGATGGGTGACCATGTATGTAAGCATTTACATGTATGTGTGTGCATGTGGAGGTCAGGGGACATCCTTGGAAGCTGTCCTTAGAAACACCATCCACCTCCTTTGAGACAAGATCTCCTCTCAGTCTGGAGATCACCTATTAGGCTGAACTGGCTGGCCAGCCAGGATGAGGGGTTCTCATGTCCCAGCATTGCAGGACTGGGATCCCATGTGTGTATCCCCCATGCCTGGCTTTTTTATATCATTTCTGAGAATCTAAGTCAGGTAAACATGCTTTCAAAGCAAACACATTGCTACATGAAGCATCCTTCCCACCACACCCTTCCTCCTGGTCAGGAACTGGTGTCTTCTGGTCAGCAGGGCTTTTCCTCTGCTGGAGTTCAGCTTCATAAGCAAGAAACCCACAGGGAAAAAATGGGCGAGTTCCACTTCTCTTCTCTGGAGCTTTGGAGGCACCTGAGCAGTCTGTCCAGGACAGGCATGAGGGCAGGGGACCCTTGGGCCCGTAAGCCTCGGGTCAAGCTGCCTCATCTCTGCACCTGTCTTGATCTTTCCTCTGGGTGGGACATGATATCCCTGTAATAAAGCTGAGCCACTATGATGACCTCATGAGGGCAAGAGCTAAGACCCCTCGTGAGGCCACTCTCCTCTTAGACATTCCAATCCCCACGCTATACATCGTAGACAATGGAGCAGGTGGGACATTTCCATGCTGTAGCTGCCTGTAAGTCACTTAGGGGACTTTCCAGGGAGGTAGCCAGCTGTGAGTCACCCTGCCCCTGAAAGTTACCCCAACTAAATTCACTGGTTCACAAAGCTGGACTTGGACGGAATCCTTTCTTTGGTTTGTTGGGACGCTCTCTATCTGAGATGAATAGATACTTATGTCTACAAGAAAAAGTCATGCAACTTACTCCTATCTGGTTTCTGTTGCTATAACAAAATGCTTGAAACTTGGCCATTATTTATAAATAATGAATTTGGCTGGAAGTGATGGTTCACACTTGTAATCCCAGCTCCTAGGAGGCTGGGGCCAAGGGTTATAATGGGTTTGAAGCTAATTTGGACTTTATTCTGAGTTCCAGGGCAACCTGAGCTACAGAGACCTCCATCTCAATAAATAGCAAAGACATGATGAGTTTGCTTAGCTCACAGTTCCAGATGAGAGGAAGTCCAATGACATACTATGTTAACATGACAGATGACGTCTTATGCTGAGACAGAGGCAGCCTGTGTCATGTCTCTTATCTTCTAAGAAGTGCTCAGTGGCCCTGCCCTCAGGACCTGTCTAATATTACCTCCCCAGGCCTCCCTTCCAGAAAACATCAATATACGAACCGAAAGGTTAAGGTTGCAATGCAGAATATTGGGTGTGTCTCTTCCACCTCCTACCGGCCCCCATTCACCCGTCAGCTCTTATTTCCTAAATAGGAAAAAAAAAAATCTTTGCAGCCAAAAAAAAGTTGCTCATCAAGGCAGAGGGAAATTATTTTGCAAGTGATTTCAGATCATGAGTGAGAATTCTGGGGCAGGAAAATATTGACCATCCAGGTAGGTCCAGGCTTCAAGAATCAGAGGCAGAAGGAAAGCTGCAAATTCAAGACCTACCTAGTTTACATAGTGAAACTTGTTTCGAAAGAAAGAAAGAAAGAAAGAAAGAAAGAAAGAAAGAAAGAAAGAAAGAAAGAAGAGAGAGAGAGAGAGAGAGAGAGAGAGAGAGACTAGAGAAGTGGCTCCATTGACCTTTCCACACAAACATGAAGACTTAGGTTCAAATCCAAGAAGCCGTGTAAAAGCCAGGCAGGGCAGCGCACCTACCTGCATCAGCACTATTCAGAAACAGACTTCTCCTTGAAGCTCGCTAGCCAACATAACCTACTCATTCAGTGAGCCCCAGGTCTCTCAGTGGGAGACCTGCCTCAAAAAAATAAGGTAGGGTCGGGGGAGGTTTGAAGAGATGGCTTAGGGGTTAAAAGCACTGGCTGCTTTTCTAGAGGACACAGGCTTGATTCCCAGCATCCACATGGTGGATCACAACTGTCTATAACTGCAGTCTTTCTCATGCCCCTTCTGGCCCCTGCAAACAACAGGTATGTGTGTGTGGTACACACCATACATGCAGGCCAAATACTCATATGTGTGAAAATTAATTAATTAATTAATTAATTAAAATAAGGTGGGGCCAGGGAGATGGCTCTATAGGAAAAATTTTTTACTTCCAACCTGATGAACCAAGTTCAGTCCCAAGATGCCACATAATGAACTGACTCTACCAAGTTGCCCTCTGACCTCCACATATGTGCCACGCACATGCACCCCCACATGTATCATGTTCAACTGTAAATTTTAAAGATAATTCTCAAATATTTTTTAAAAAGAAAAGGAAAAATACAGCTGGGTGTGGTGGCGCATGCCTTTAATCCCAGCACCCGGGAGGCAGAGGCAGGCAGATTTCTGAGTTTGAGGCCAGCCTGGTCTACAGAGTGAGTTCCAGGACAGCCAGGGTTACCCAGAGAAACCCTGTCTCGAAAAACCAAAAAAAAAAAAAAAAAAAAAAAAAGGAAAAATACTAACCAGACTAAATTAGTTGGGGCATGAATTCATGCAAACTTTAATCCTTAGCAGAATATAAGGGGAAATTTGATACAATCTGGCTATGATGGACTTTGGCCTCTGCCCAGATACTTGTTCCGATGTGATTCTTGTGAAGAGGATGGGAGAGGCCATGTGTGCTGGTTCCTGTCTTTAATCCCAGCACTTGAGAGGCAGAGCAGGTGGATCTCTGTGAGTTTGAGGCCAGCCTGGTCTACAGAGTGAGTTCTTGGCAAGCAGCACTGCATAGTAAGGACCTTGTCTAAAACCAGACAGATGAGAGTGTGGCAAGACTTTGAAGGGGCACAGCTAAGGGAGACACAAAGCTGTGACACTTCATCCAGGAGAACCTGTGTCCATGTTAGAGCTAGTACTACGGACTCTGCATATCACCAAGGGTGGTCGCCCTCACCCATGGCTACACTGGAGAAGAGATGTGATGGTTCTCTGGTCACTCTGACACAACCTGGACACTCTTGGGATGAGATCATCTGTGTGGGGATTGTCTAGATCAGGTTGGCTTGTGGGCATGTCTGTGGGGGATTTTTCTGATTGCATTAATTGATGTGGGAAGACATAGCCCACCATGGGCAGCACCATTCCCTAGGCAGGAGATCCTGGGCTGTAAGCATACATGCATTCATTTCTCTGCTCTTGGCTGTGGATGTGATAAAGAGAGAACATCTTGTGTATTGTATGGATGCATCACTTGCCAATTAAAAAGCCTAAGGCTGATGGAAATAGAAGGTGTGATGTCCAGAAGGAGAAAGGATTCTGGGATTAAGCCAGGTGGAAGATCTCCCCTGGGAAGATGTGACCAGATGGATGCCAGGTACCTGAGCAGAAGTAACCAGCCATGTGGCAGAATGTAGGTTAAAATAATTGGGTTATCTAAGTTTTGGTGTAGTCAAAGTGGAGGCTAACTATATGGCCAAGGTATTTGTAAAGATATTTTGAGTCTGAGAGCATGAGGCTGGGAGGAAGATCCAGGCCTGACTACAACTGTGTGATATAACCAGCTTTTTAAAGTTCTCTGTCCTTAGTTTGTCTTCTTTCTGTATATTTTATCACAGCAACAGAAACGAAACTTGGACTGTCAGGGTGTTCCCAGGCACCATGCCAAATCTTGCCTCTTTAAATAATCAAGACTGGAATTTCCTCCTCTAAAGCTCATTTCCTACCATTTAATCCTTAGCTGGGGACCACAGCTGCCAAGTCTAGCTACCAAGGCTGAATACTGGGTATGGATATGGAGCCAGGCCCTTCCAGAAGTGTCTTCCTGCCTTGTCTACTTGTAGAAGTTAGTCATCCTGTGGCCATAACAAAATACCTGACCAAGGGCCAGCAAGAGAGCTGAGCAGGTAAAGATGCTTGCCACCAAGCCTGATGACCTGAGTTTGTTCCCTGGTCCTCACATGGTAGAAAGTGGTCCTCCGACATTCATATATGCATCAGGGCACAAATGTGCACACATATGCGAGTATACACACACACACACTTTAAGTACACACACTCACACAAAAATAAACAAAATATGGTACAAAAATACAATACATACCTGGCTAAAATAATCTCTAAGAGGAAGGGATTAATTTTGGCTCATACTTCTAAGGTCTCATCTGTTGAGTCAGGGTGCTTGGCCCCTACCCTATGGAATGGCACCACACACAGTTAAGGAGGGGTCTTACCACCTCGATCTCACACAGATCATCCCTCACAGGCATGTTCAGAGGACTGCCTTCTAGGACATTCTAGATCCTGTAAGCGTGATGATTACAATTATCACGCCATCCACAGGCATCCCTCTGTCCCAATATAGAAGGTATGTCTTCATGTTTGTGGTGTTTTGACTGAGAAACTGTCTCCCGTAGGATCACGTGTTTTTGACTGAGAAACTGTCTCCCGTGGGATCACGTGTTTAAACACTAAGTCTGCAGGTGCTGGCACTGTTTGGGAAGGTTATGGAATCTTTAGGAGGTGGAACCTAGCTGGGGGAAGTACGTCACTCAAGGGTGGGGTTTGTGGTTTTTATAACCCAGGCCCACTTCCTGTCTCTTCTTTCTCTGCTTCCTGTAGTCAGATGAAATGTGATTGGCTGGCCTCGGGGTCCTGCTGGCCCGCCTTCCCCACCATGATGGACCAAGATCTCTCTGCAGCTGTGGGTCTATGAAACTTTCATTCCCCTAAGTTGCTCTGGCCTGGCGTTTTGTCAGTGAAGTGATGATGTGTTAATTAACATCGCCCTCTTCTCCTTGGAGGGACGGCATGGAGAGCTGAGCTGGACTGAATTCCAGCTCGCTACTCACCTCACTATTCATGGTGGTGTGACCTCTGCATGGAACATGGAATGGTTGAGCTCTGAACAACTTCAACAACAACTCCTTCTCCGTCTCTGTCTCCGTCTCCTCTTCCTCCTCCTCCTTTTCCCTGTCCTCCTTTTTTCTCCTCCTCCTCCTCTTTTCCTCCTTCTCCTTCTCTTCCTTGACCTCCTTCTTCCTCTTCTTTCTCTTCTGTTTTTTTTTTTGTAGTTGTTGTTTTGTTATGTTTTATTTATTTATTTATTTTTGAGACAGGGTTTCCCTGTGTAGTTCTGGCTGTACGAAAGACTGACCTCGAACTCAGATCCACCTGCTTCTGCCTCCTAAGTGCTGGGATTTAAAGGTATGCGCCACCATCTCTGAAGATCTGTGCAACAGTTGGAAAATGAACCTGGTTAGAGATATCATGAGATTTCAGAGACATGTAAATGATAATAAGAATGTCAACCCGGGAGCTGGCAAGAGAGCTTAGTAGATTTTAAAGTACTTGCCCTACAAACCTGATGACCTGAGTTCCATTCCTGGGACCCACAGTGGAAGGAGAGAACTGAATCCCTGAAGTTGCTCTCTGATCTCCACATGCATGTAAGGCACATACATGTCCATGCTCATACATACAGTAATCTGAGTGCTTTTATAGCATGCAGGAGGCCTTACGTTTAATTACCAGTACTGCATCACCACCACCACAATATTATTTATTTTAAAAGAAACTCATCACATTTAAGGGATACCCTGTAATTAACATAGCACACACCTACACTTGTAATCTCAGCACTCAGAAGGCTAAGGCAAGAGATCCTGAGCTATAGGCCCAGCCTGGGGTATGGAGTCAGATCCTGTCTCTAAAAACAAAAACAAAAACAAAACCATAGCACCAGCAGCTACTCATCAAACACACACACACACACACACACACACACACACACACACACACACTCTTGTCTGTACAGAACAGATACTGGACCTAACTGTCTCTCCAGGATAGGAAAGCTCTGTCCAGCCAAACCCTACCACCTTCCACCTGCTGCGAGGCCCCTGAATCAGCCCGGAAAAGCAGTCAGGCGTTCCAGACACAACATGACCTCTCACCTGCAAGCCCCTGGGATTCTCAGAAAGAGTAACTGGGAGTTTCCAGAACCTTCCATTCCATCCCTGCCCTCTCAAGCCCTGCTGCCCATCTCCACACTCATTTCCCTGAGTCTGTGAGCCACTTCTAACACCAGACAAGAGCAAAACAAATGTTGGCACGCCATTTCCTGACGAAATAACAGCTGGGAACTAAAGTCCTTTGAGATCAGCTCCAGTAATTTAAGTTTGGAGATAAGAGAAGCACTTAAAAGCAGAGTAGTGTCTGCATGTGCTAGTCTACAGTGGGACCCCTTACATCTACACAATGGAGTTTTATAAAGACATAAAGAGGGCCAAGGAAATGGTCCAGTGAGTAAAGGTGCTTGCTGCCAAGCCTTATGACCCAAGTTCAATCCCTGGGATGGACACGGCGAAAGGAAAGAACCAATTCCCAAAAGTTATACTCTGACCTCCGCAGGCATGCTCCCTCACAATACATACAATAGCTATAAATAAATAAAGTTTTAAGAAAGAAAACTAAGTCAGGTGAAACGGTACAGTCCTGTCATCCCAGCTTTTGGGAGACAAGGCAGGAGGATCATGAGTTCAAGGCCAGACTGTGCTATATAGCAAGACCATGTTTTAAAAAGATAAACAATAAAGCCGGCGTAGTGCCGCACGCCTTTAATCCCAGCACTCGGGAGGCAGAGGCAGGCGGATTTCTGAGTTCAAGGCCAGCCTGGTCTACAAAATGAGTTCCAGGACAGCCAGGGCTATACAGAGAAACCCTGTCTCGAAAACCAAAAAAAAAAAAAAAAAGATAAACAATAGGGGCTGGAGAGATGGCTCAGTGGTTAAGAGCACTGGCTGCTCTTCCAAATGGACCTAGGTTCAATTCTCAGTCCCTGAGTGGCAACTCACAACTGTCACACATGTAACTCCAATTCCAAGGGATCTGACACCTCTCACAGACACACAGGCAAAACACCAATGGACATAAAATACAAATAAATAAATTATAGAAAAGGCAAGCAATACAGCAAAATTATATCATTTTCAGGAATATGGGTGGGACTGGAGGTCACCAAGTGAAGTAAGCCAGACTCGCGAAGACACAAGTTCTGTGATTTCTCACAGATGTGGAACCCAGATGCCTTTTAATTCAGACAATAGAAGCAGAGTTGTTTGAGAAAGAAGGGGGTTCAGTGTGGGGGGAACAAGAGAGTAATAGAGCGTGACTGACCAAAGCACATGATACATATATGTGAAAAGGTCACACACATACACACATAAACACATACACACACACACACACACAAGCATGCACACTCACATGCAAGCACACATGCACGTGTTCCACTAAGTCAGGGGTGCAGCTGAGACTGTGCTTGGGGGAGGAGTGTTCATCTAGTATGCATGAACCCCTGGACTCCATCCCCCATCCTGCATAAACTGGATGTGTTGGTGTAAGCCTGAAACCTCAGTGCTGGGAGGGATGAGGTCAAGGTCATCCTCAAGGTCATCCTCTGAGGCATAATGAACTAAAGGCCATTCTGAATTCTCTAAGACTCCATCTCAAAAGCAACAACAACAACAACAGGGACGGGAGGGGTATCTCAGAGATCAAAGGCTTGGCTGCTCTTCCAGAGGACCTGCATTTGAGTCGCAGCACCCACACGGAAGCTTACAACTGTCTGTAACTGTAGGTCCAGGGATCCAGTGTCCTATCCTGTAGGCATGGCACACACATAGAATAGAGGCGTGCACACAGGCAAAACATCCACACACCTAAAAATTAAATTAAATTAAAATTTAAAACAACAGTAATAAACAAATACATGTGGTGTCGGCACTTGGGAAGCTGAGGCAGGAGGATTATGAGTTCAAGGCCATTCTTCAACACAAGGGAGACCCTGCCTTGAAATTTATCATTTTGCACACGACACATACACTTAATAATGAATAAATCTTATAAATCTTTTTACAGCAGGATTCAGATTGAGAAGGAAAAGCCCATGTTTTCTGAACCTCGAAGCCTGCTTCGGCTGGTTTCTCTAGTCCAGTGGGGATCCCTCTGAAGGAGCTAGGCCTCGCACTTCCTGAGACAGCCAGTCCCTTTCAGGACATTAGCTGTTGTAGGCTGAGGGTTCTGCCTGCAGGGGCTGAGCTGCAGCTGACCTGGGCACACCCGGGGCCGTCTGGATCTGGGGCCAGATACAAGGGCATAGTGAGCTGGCAGGCCAGGCTGCACCCTGGGAGTCGAGGTTTAGGCTGTGAATAACAGGGCCCTCATCGGCTGGCCTGGAACAGCAAGAGGAAGCACCTGGAGCTGGCGCTGACTCATACAGCAGGTTGGGGCAGGCGAGTGACAGGCAGGGGCCAGAGAGGCTCTGCCAGGCTCCCCTGTGTGCCAGCCTCCATCAGGGCTCCCCCATGTTCAAGCCCCCCTATTCCATCTCTACCCTTCATGCTCCATAGTCTTACTACACATAGGTCAGTCAAGTCTGTGGACTCTTTCTTGCTTGACCCAATCTCAATATCCTCCTTGCTGAGTTCCCTCTTTGAAGAGGTAACTGTCATAGACTTCTCTAGAAGCTTCTGTTTTTAAATGCTTGTTTGGGAGCTGGCAGGCATAAGGAGTGGGGTGAACAGGGATAACTGTCAATAAAATGCATGAGGGCCTGAGTTCAAATCCCAGCACCAACATAAAAACCATGCACAATAGTATATACAAGCCCATCATGCCAGCTCTGAGACAAGAGGATTCTGGGAACTTCTAGCAGGCAGAGCTAAGAGAGTGAGTGCCAAGTTCAGGGAGAGCTCAGAGATCCTGTGTAATATAGAGCGGCATCAGGCAGAGAAACGTTTGCCACACAAACCTGAGGCCTAGAGGCCGGCTCCCCAGCCCCATCCTCAAGTGCTGAGAGGCTGTGGGGCTTGGCTGTAATCCCAGAGTTCTGGAGACAGGATGTCTAATCTCTGCAGTGAACTGGTTAGCTAGATTAGTAACATCCGCAAGCTCAGAGTTCAAGTGAGAGACCCTGCCTCAAAAGATAAACTGAAGATTGAGAAATGAAGATTCCTGGTATCAGCCTTAACACATACACATGGACATGCATGCATTTGCGCTCGCACGCACGTTAGTGTGAGCACGAGCACACACACACACACACACACACACACACACACACACACACTGAATAAAATGTAAAGTTTAATTTTTTTTTTCTTTTTCGAGACAGGGTTTCACTGTATAGCCTTGCCTGTCCTGCAACTCACTCTGTAGACCAGGCTAGCCTTGAATTCACAGAGAATTTAATCCAGTGCTGAAATTAAAGGTGTGTACCACCACTCCCCAGCTCACAAAATGTGATTTTTAAAACCATTTAAATATACCAAGTAAGGTGTTGAATGATAAAGGAAACACCCAATATCAACCTCTGGACTTACACTTTTGCACACACATGTGCCAAACATAAACAAATAAATGTTAAAAAGAAAAAGGTTAAGAGTTTTAAAAAATAAAACCAAAACATCTACATTCTTATCCTTTCCCTCCATAGACTCGAATCTCTCTGGGGCCCACCCAGGACAAAGGAACACTTTTCAGATGAAATCATTTTAATGACCTATTTTAGTCCAGCCTTACCTCTCAGCGTGTCTCCAGCTATGACCTTCCTAGGAAATTGACTGAATTCTTTCCAGTCCCTTGAGGTCTATACTGAATCCAGCTCTGGGCTACCAGTGTGACAGAGGCCTCTGACTTCAGCCTCTGCCTCGGGGCAGCAAGGACTTGAAATACCACACCAGTTGCTGTCACCTCCATCCCAGACGCTTCTAGTCAGCTAAAAAACAAAGTCAAACCCTAAACACCCATGTCCTAGAATTCTGATGAGAATTATCAGATTTTTCTCCAGATATTTCTAAAGCTCCTGGAAAAGGCCCCAGGGAGATGGCTCAGTCCGTTGTAAAGTGCTCACTTGCTATGCAAACTGGAGGACCCAGATTCGATCCTCTGCACCTACCTGAAAACGAGGCATGGTAACACACACGTGAAATCCCAGGCAGACAGGTAGGTCCCAGAAGCATACTGGCCAGTCAATCTGACAGAATCAGTGAGTTCCAGGTTCAGTTGTTCAATTAGAGGCCCTATCTCATGCAGAAGGAGGAGGAGGAGGAGGAGGAGGAGGAGGAGGAGGAGGAGGAAGAGGAGGAGGAAGAGGAGGAGGAGGAGCAGGAGGAGGAGGAGGAGGAGGATGCAGCGGCTGGAGAGCTGGCTCAGTGGGGAAGATCACTTCCTGTACAAGCTCGAGGAGCTGAATTTGAAACCCCAGCATTTGGGGACAAAGACAAGTGGATTCTGGAAGCTTAAACGTTTTACCTACTAGTCACAGAGTTGTTAAGTCAGATGAAGAGGTTGTCAAGAAATATCTATAAAGTCAGGTGGTGGTGGAGCACACCTTTGATCCCAGCACACAGGAGGCAGAGGTATGTGGATCTCTGAGTTCGAGGCCAGCCTTGTCTAAAGAGTGAGTTCAAGGATAGCCAGGGCTACACAGAGAAACCCTGTCTCAAAAGAAGGAAGAGCTATGAATACCCCCCAAATAACTGTGACGTTACCTCTTCCCAATCCCCAACTCCAAGTAATTCTGAGGAACCTTCAAGATTCTGGCTTCTTCAAAGAGATTTGGTCACATCAAGATACCAATCCCTATGCCGTATCCATTTCTTTATACACGGAATGGGCAGCGAACCACGCCCACTCTGAGCACTGTGATGAAGAAATGATGGGTATGAAGCAGGATCTGGCCAAAGCACTGGCCCACATGGTTGGTGTCAAAATGTGGGGACCACCAAATCTTAAAAGTTAGTGGATTTTGCATAGAGGAAAATGGCCACACTGACAAAACGACCAAACACCACTGCAGACTTTTAGACACAAGTTTACTAACTCTGGGTATCAGTCCTTCAGCCTGCATTTGTAACCCGGACCTCATTAATGTTAGGCAAATGCTCTACCACTGAGCCACGCCCCCAGCCCCTCACTGGGGGATTCTAGGCAGGTGCTCTACCACTGAGCCACACCCCCAGCCCCTCACTAGAGGATTCTAGGCAGGCCTCTTATGTTCCTTCTTCAGTTTTGAGGCTTTCCTCCTTCCTGGTCTGCTGCACCTTCCTGAAAGCAAACGGTGCCTGAAGCAAGCTATGCCTGAACCCTGAAGGAAGAAAGCTGGCATGGTGGCATATCTGTAGCCGTGTGATGTCATGACTGAGGAGCCTGAAGGGGGAAGATCAGGAAGAGTTCAGTGTCTACCTGGACTATAAGGCTAGACCTTGTCTCCAAGAGAAGAGGCTGGAGAGTTAGTTACATGTCTTCTTTAGTTCCTCAGACAGTAACTGTGGGCCAGCCTCCTCTATCTGTCATGCAGTTGTCTGGATTTCCCTAAAATCTACAACCATCTTCTTAGTCTCTAGAAGCCACCTCACCATAGCTGTCTATGGCTGTCCTGTCTTCCACACTTGAAATTCTGTACCCAGATGCTTCTTGGGTACACCTTGGGACTTACTCTGACCCCTGTGACCCTAACTCTTTCTTTAAAGTATATTTATTCATTTATTTCATTGTGGGGAGGGGGTGCATGCTGCAGCATACATGCAGAAGGCAGAGAACAAATTGGGAAGTTGGTTCTCTCCTTCCACCATGTGGGTTCCAGGGACCGAACTCAGACTGTGGAGGCTTGGCAGCAAGCTCCTTTACTAGCTGAGCCATCTCGCAGGCCCTGATGTTCTTAACTCTCCTACTAGGAATTCATCTACCTTATGGCCAGAGCATTATGTAACAGAGAACTTCTCTCCGTGTGTCAAAACAGACGGCCCCTCCCAACAACGCCTCTTGGACAGCTCAGACTCCTATATGCACACCTGGAGGGTGGCATGTAGCCGGGCCTGCCCCAGTAGGCTTGTTTATCCGGCTGAAGCAGGAAGGTTCTGTCTGTCTCATGGATCTCTGCTCTCTGGAGAATGGTTTCCCTCAGCTTATTGTTCCCTTTCCGGTGGAATTTCTGCTCTTGAGGACCTTGTGTACTGCTCCTCAGATCTCCATTTCCTCCTGTCCAGACATGGGCTGGCCACCAGCCAGAGGCTCGACTGTTGGTGGAATAGCCTGGTGCCGCAGACAGTGAAGGATGGAAGCAGGAAATGGGACTCTCCCATCACTGTATCTTCCTTGGCATCCACCATGAATGACGACAGATGGATGATGTGCTCCTATGGACAAATGGATGATGTATTCCCAGGACAGATGGATGGTGTGCTCCCATGGACAGGTGGATGACGTGCTCCCAGGACAGATGGATGATGTGCTCCCATGGACAGATAGATGATGTGCTCCCATGGACAGGTGGATGATGTATTCCCAGGACAGATGGATGACATGCTCCCATGGACAGATGAATGATGTGCTCCCATGTACAGAAAGCCATCCCATATGCAGTGGGTAAGTGTGGTGTCAGGGTGCCAGCCTGAAGTGGGCAGGTGAGGAAACACACGTAGACAGAGGGCAGACCCTTCCACTGTACACTTCATTCTCCCTCTGGTTTGGTACTTAATTTAGTGAAGAACCCACCAGTTGAAAGAGATGACACTGTGCAGACAGATTGCAACCAGCAACCAAGAGCACCATTTGGCAGAAGTGAGTCTACCCAGCACCTGGACCAAATCCCCTTCTATGGTACTTGCTGTTCCGGCATGCTCTCTCCATCTCCTTTGCCTTCTCCCTCCTCCCCTGCGCTCCTCCTCTTTCTTGCTCTCTCTCACTCTTGTTTTTTTCTCTCTCTCTCCCTCTCTCCCTTCTTTCCTTCCTCTATCCTTCCTTCTCCTCCTCTTTATTTAAGACAGAGTCTCATGTAGCCCAGGCTGGCCTCTTTCTATGTAGCCTTTGCTGGCATGGTGGTTTGAATATGCTTGGCCCAGGAAGTGGTACTAATTAGGAGGTGTGGCTTGTTGGAGTAGGCATGGCCTTGTTGGAGAAAGTGTGTCACTGTGAAGGTGGGCTTTGAGACCCTTCTCCTTGCTTCCTGGAAGTCAGTCTTTCCCTGGCTGCCTTCCCATCAAGATGCAGAAGACTTAGCTCCTCCTCCAACACCATGTCTGCCTGGACACGCCTGCAGCCTGCCGTGCTTCCTGCCACGATGATAATGCACTGAACCTCTGAACCTGTAAGCCAGTCCCAGTTAAATGTTGTCCCTTATAAGAGTTGCCTTGGTCATGGTGTCTTCGCAGCAATGGAAACCCTAACTAAGACATCTGGCCCCTAGCTCCCTACATCACTGAGTATGCCCTTGAACTTTTGACCCCCCTGCCTCTACATTCCAAGAACAAGGATTACAGCATTCAACATGCCCAGTTTATGCAATGCTTCAGTCCAAGGTTTCACCCATTTTGGCTATATCTCCAGCCTCATAGTTTGTTGAGATTGTGTGGTCTTGCTTTGTAGCCTAGACTGGCCTTGAATTTGAAGCCTTCCTGCTTCAGCCTCTGGTGTGTTGGGATTATGGGTATAGGCCACCTTGCTGGAGCCAGTGGCAGTTTCTCAGTGGTGAGGGAGGGAGACCAGATGTGGCTCAAACCTTGCTATTATTCACACGCTAATTTCCAAAGTACCAGCCAGATTCCTGGCATACAAAACACACCCCAGGTTAACCCACTCTTCCAGCCACTGAGCAGAAGCTGCCTCATATCTGCCACCTAAGCTTCTCTTGCCCCCCTGCAGCCCCAGCCCCTCCCCTGGGCCCCCGGGAAGACCATGCTTCAAAGTGAATTGATATGAATAACGGTTACTCGGTTACTCGCCTGGCCTGCATCAGACCTTACTCATCCTGTCTGGTAGTTCCTGACCCAGATTGGGGAGCAGAGCAGGGGCGCAGCAGAGCCACCCCCAGGAAGGGAGGATAGTGAGTCTCTACACTGAGGAGGGGGGTTCTGAGAGTGGGTGGGGCCACAGCAAGTACCAGCCTGAGAGTTCTGCTTTGGGTCCAAGTTCCCTCCATATTAATGATGCTCTCATCTAAGGCATTCATTTAATTAATTAGCTAATTAATTAAACAATGTATATAAATGTTTGTTTGTTTGTTTGTTTGTTTGTTTTGGAGACAGTCTCACTGTGTAGCCTCGGCTGCCCTGGGACTCTATGTAGATCAGGTTGACATCTAAGTCTCCCAAACTCTGGAATTAAGGGCATCATCTGCCCCTCCTGGCAAACATATGGGTGGGGCCTTTCTGTGTGGGATGCTGGTAAAGCCAGAACTCTTGGCAGCTGACCACCTCCCTTCCTTTGCTTCTGGGGTCTCCTGACTGAAGGACTTTATTCACACATCACATCCCCTGTAGTGCGGAGTCCAGGCCTCTAGCACCAAGAATCCAAGGGATGGAGCTGGGGAGAGAAATCAGTGGGTAAGGCACCTCCTGTGCAAGCACGAAGAGCTGAGCTGCCTCCTCAGTCCATGTTAGTCAGGTGCAGGCTGTATGGGTAATGTCAGAGCCGGGGAAGCAGAGACAGGAGGATCCTCAGGCTTGCTAGACAGGCAGTCTTGCCGAATTGGTGGGCTCCAGAGCAAGTTAGAGACAATCTCAAAAACCAAACCAAAACAAAACAAAAGCAAAAACAAAAACCAAAAAAGAGGGAGGGCTGGCAAAATGGATCAGCTGGAAAGGGTCTTTGCCACCTAGTCTGACAACCTGAGTTCAATCCCTGGGACCCACATGGTGGAAGAAGAGAACCGACTCTTCTGACCTCTATACATACTCCATGCTGTGAATGTGCATGGGCATACACACATATCACACACATAACACACACATACACACACATACACACACACACATACACACATATACATATAACACATACACACATATAACACATACACACACATACACATACATAACACACACATATACACCTACCACACACATACACATATATAACACACATAGCACACACATACACACAGCCTGATGGAACTCCAAGGATGGCCTTGAACTTCTCGATGCTACCTCCACTCCCCAGGTTCTGGGATTACTGGTGTGCACCATCATGCCCAGCTTAGTGACGCTGGGGATGGAACCAGGGCTTCATATATGGCAGGCAAATACTTCCAACATAGTCACATCCTCACCTCTTGAATGTCCTCATTCTGGGGGGCTGCCTGAGACCGGGAAGCTAACTGGGTCACTCAAACAGGCAGGACTTTCGTGGGGGTGGATATGGGACTGGAAATGGGAGGGACATAGGCAATGGAGACTGCAGGAAGTGTGGCCTACATCTAAGGCTCAGAAGACAACTTACAGGAGTTGATTCTCTCCTTTCACCCTGTCAGTTCTGGGGATTGAACTCAGGTCATCAGACTTGGCAGCAAGCTCCTTTACCTACTGAGCCAGCTTGTAGACCCCTTTGCTATGATTAGCTGTGTAAGAGGAAGAAGGAAGACACAAATCCAGGGGCTCCCTGTCTGGTCTCGTGACCCCATTCTTACCCTCTCACATCAGGTACCTACTCTCCTACTTTTGCACCCTGTGCACAGGGCTTTGGGAAGAGCTTGGGGTGCAGGGCAAAGCAAGCAAGGTTGTGTCCTGGCTCCATTATGGTGGGACAGCAGAGTGAGCCAGAGATGACTCAGATGAGGACACATTCGAGAGTCTTTATCTTACATGATGAAGCTAGGGAAAAAGGAATGGTGACTCGGGGCACCCCCGAGTCCCTGTGGTAAATTCCATTAGAGCTTCATCATCTTATCTGCTCAGGCTCTGGGACCTCAGCTCCCCACAAAACCCCTATTGACCCTAGTCACCATGTCTCTAGGTCTCGGCCTGGCTCAGTGGAAACTCAGTAGGAAAGGCATGTCCAGGACATGGGTATGCAGCTTACCCACCGCTAGGGCTCTTGCCTAGCATGCATGAGACCACATAAACCAGACATGGTGGTACATGCCTGTGATCCCAGCACTTGACAGGTGGATGCAGGAGGGCCTTGTTCAGGGTTAACTTGGGCTATGTAGAACGTTTGAAGCCAACCTGGGATATAAGAGATACTATCTGAAAAAAACAGAAACAGCAGTGGAGGTAGTAGCTAGAGTGATGTCTCAGTCGGTAAGAGAGCCCAAGAGTAATTCCCAGCACCATGGCAGGTGACTCACAGTTGCCTGGAACCCCAGCTCCAAGGGGTCCACCTTCTTCAGGCCTCTGCTAGAACCTTCCAGTATGTGTGCACGCACAGAGAGAGAGAGAGAGAGAGAGAGAGAGAGAGAGAGAGAGAGAAACATAGTTACACATAAGTAAACCATAACAACAAAACAAACCTTTCTTTTTTTCTCTTTTTTTCTTTTCTTTCTTTCAAGACTAAGTCTTACTGTGTGGCTCTGGCTACCATTAGAACTCATGATATAGACCAGGCTAGCCTTGAACTCACAGAAATTCATTTGTCTCTGCCTCCCGGGTTCTTGAGTTAAAGGGATGTACCACCATACCCAGACAAAAATAAATCTTTTTTTTTTCTTAAAGAGGTATGTCCGTGCCAGCCAGAATAGACCAAGAACATCTATTTCAATGAAATGGGTAGACTGTTCCAGAAAAAGCAGAGACCTACAACATGAAAGCTCCTAAAGAGAATAGGACAGGGACCAAGATGTTATGTTACTCAACAGCAGAACACGTGTCTAACTCTCTAGGAAATCTGTACCCTGTGTTCCATTCCCTGAGAAAACGAGGATGGTTATTCTCTCAAAATGAAAACATGCTGTTCTATTGCTGTGAAGAGACACCATGGCCAAGGCAACTCTCATTAAAAAAAAAAAATAATAATAATAAAATAAAAAGCATGTAATTGGACCTTGTTTACAGTTCCAGAGGCTTAGTCTATTATCATCATGGCAGGGAGCATGGCCCTGGAGCAATGGCTGACAGCTACATCCTGATCCATGGGTAGAGGAGAGAGACTGGGCTTGCAATGCACTTTTGAAACCTCAAAGCCCAGCTGCAGAGGACACCTCCTCCAACAAGGCCACACCCCCTAATCCTTCTAATCCTTTCAAACAGCTCCACTCCCTGGTGACTAAGCATTCAGGTATATAAGCTTATGGGGACTGTTCTTATTCAAACCAACTCACACAGCACACACACACACACACACACACACACACACACACACACACACACAGGACTTCTCTTGGAGCATTTAGAGTCTTCCTGACCTACCCCACCCACAATTCTCCTCCCTGTTTTTCTCCCAAGGGCAGAGAGTCTCCCTCACAACCAGGTACCAACTTCACCTCCTCCATGAAGTCTTCCCTCCTTACACACCTTCAGCCTATTTTTTAACCCTATACCCCAACCATTACAATGTAGCTTGTACAGGCCTAGGGAGACAGCTCAGTCAGTAGCACACGTCAAACACATGTGAGGACCTGAGTTTGGCACTCTGTCACCCATGGCTGTGTTCCAGTACTGAGTGGTACCTCACTGCTCAGACAACTTAGCTGAATCAGTGAGTTCCAGGCTGTGAGACACCCTCTCCTCCTAATACAGCCTTACATGTGTATGTTTTTCTTTTTCTTGGAGAGATGGCAGGGAGAGTCCTGGAGGGAGGAGGGTCGTGTTTGTTAAGACAACCCCCCTCTCTCCTTCTCTCTTCCTCTCCTCTCCTCTCCTCTCCTCTCCACATAGCCCTGGCTGTCCTGTAACCTACTGTATAGACCCGGCCGATGGAATCTACAGTTGATAAAGTCTAGGGGTCTTGACTAGGCTTGTTTTCTCTACCATTTAAAGAATTAACAGGCAGGAAAAACTGAAGCACAACAGGTAGCATCTGAGAATTCTCAGCTCCGCAGACAGAATCAACAGTTAAAGGAAGCTGTTTCTTTGGGGGAGAAAAAGCATACGTGGCAGACACACAGAGAGGAAGACCCTCTGCCCACAGCATTGGCCTTGGGAGCGCAAAGTCCAGCTGCTTCTTGAGGCCCAGCGGTTTACAGCTTCTGAAGAGCCCTTGCCGACTTTAGGGTTGGTCAGTTTGAAGGCTGGTGTGGTAATTGATCCATGTGCAACTGTGGTGTGACGTGCCCTGGCCAAGGCCTTGAACTTGCTGAGCCATGCCATCAGCGGGAAGCCTGCTACTGGAAGACAAAAGCTGTCAGGCTTTGTCTCAAGTCAGAAGGTTGAGGAAGAAGACAGCCATCTTGGAAATGTGCCACCTTTGTGACTAGCCACCACCCCTCTCCCCCTCTGCTGCTATCTAACTGTGGTCTCTTAAGACTGCCCTTAAACTCACAGATACTCACCTGCCTCAGCCTCCCTAGTGTTGGGAATAAAGGTGTGTGCCATTATGCTGGGCTGTACTTGACTCTTCTCTTCTCTTCTCTTCTCTTCTCTTCTCTTCTCTTCTCTTCTCTTCTCTTCTCTTCTCTTCTCTTCCCTTCCCTTCCCTTCCCTTCCCTTCCCTTCCCTTCCCTTCCCTTCCCTTTCCTGCCTGCCTGCCTGCCTGCCTGCTTATTTTAGTAGGATTTCACACCCAGCTCAGGTTGGCCTTAAACTCACTACATAGCCAAGAATGACCCTGAACTCATCCTCCTGCTTCTACCTCCTAAGAACTAGGATTCCAGACATATATGAATATAGTACCATGCATGGTTTGTGTGCAGTGCTGGGAAGTGAACCGAGAGCACACACATGCACACCTGTGCACACACACACACACACACCAGCCTCTTTATGCTGTTTTCTAGTCACCTGTGCCAGTCACTCTCTGGTCCCCAGCATGTGTGTGACATTTCTGTGAGAGAGGGAGCTGTTTCTCTTTTCTTGGTGTTATGCCACTGAGCGTGAGTGGCACTGATGTTTGGTCATTGCCTGGGGAAGCCAAGATTCCTCCCTCCGCCAGAGCAGAATGCAAGCAGCCTGTGTCCAGAGAAGGACCCAAGGGGAACCTTGGGAATGCAGAGAATGCGGAATAGGGGCCAGCCAGGAGGAAGAAGTGTGAGTCAGAGACAGGCCATCCAGACTCTTGGGAAAGCAGAACTAGATGAAGGGACAGGGTGCCGTCAGAGCCCTTCAGGTCCTACGTCTCCTTATTGGCTGACATAGTCAGCCTCTCCGATCACATCTCCAGACAGTTAGCACCACCCTTGCCTTCTGCAGTCAAACTTCCTCTAGGTGGCTCATTCTTGCCTCAGATGCTAGAGGGTCATTCATGCTGTACACAGCTCATAAGAGACCCAACAGTAAACACCCTCCCGAAATAGTAGAACCCAGACAGGGTGATTTATATCTGGGATTCCAGTATTCCAGGAGTGGAGGCAGGAGGATTATAAAATCAATGCCATCTTGGGATACACAGCAAGACCATATTTCTAGAAAGAGAGAGAGAGAGAGAGAGAGAGGGAGGGAGGAGGGGGATGGAGATGAGAGGAAGAGAAGGAAGAGGAGAAGTATGAGGAAGAGAAAGGAATTTAGCTCTGTTGGTAGACTGCTTGCCTGTACAAAGGTCCTGAGTTCAATTCTCAGCACCTCATAAAGCAGGGAGCACTTCTGTAATTGTAGAACACTAGAGGTAGAGACAGGAGGATCAGAAGAGTGCCAAGATCAACCTCAGAGAGAGACAGAGGGAGACAGAGGAAGAGAGAGATGCCTTTAATAAAGACCTAGGAGACAGAGGCTGGCGGTCCTTGTGAGTTTGAGACCAGCCTGTGAGACCATGAGGGCAGGAGTTATGGATAGTAGAAATAATGTCCTGCAGGGCCTCTCTGGAAAGGTAGGTTAAGCACCCTCTTCCTTGTATGCTTAAGGGAGGGAGATGCATCGGGACACCAGTGATGCTGGCACTAAGGAGGCTGAAATTGGAGACTTTTGGGTTCAATGCCAGCTGGACTCCAGTGAGATCAAAGTGACTTTAACAGGGACCTGTAACAAAACACAAGAGATGCACATGGACTGTCAGAAGGGCCCACATAGGATCCTGGACTCCCAAGCAGCAACATCAACCAGTGGGGACCCGTCAGGATGGGCATAAAGACAGGAAGATCTGACTGGGACAAACTAATGAGTGGCTGGTAGCTGTGCTCTCGGGAAGCAGCCAGTCCACCGTCTCAATATCTGAAGCAAACTCCACTAAACACAGGAAGTCCAAAAGACAGCCTCCAGCATTCCTCCTAAGGGAGCTTGCATTCTTTGAGAATTAACATGTCAGCTGTCTGCCACTCAAAAATAGCTACTACTCACTGAATGTCCAGAAGGCGCCCCAACACTGGCTAAACGCTAGCTCAAATGTTTGCAACACCCCCAGTCACGGAATCTCTAACTGTCTCAGATAAGAAGCTGGGTCAGTGAGGTGGCTCTGTTTGGGGGTGGAGGGTGGGTAAAGGCACTTAAAGCCAAGCCTGATGAGCTGAGTTTGGTCCCCAGAATCCCCATGGTCAAAGGGGAGAACCGGCTCTAACAGCCATGCTCATACAACGCCCATACCCATACATGCACTGACACCCACAGGCTTAGTAAATAAATGTGATTTTAACTTTAGAAAGAGAGAGAGAAGAAGAAGGCTGGAGAGATAGCTCAACAGGTAACGAACGTGTTTGGCACATAAACATGAGGTCCTGAGTCTGAACCCCCCCCCACCCTGAACACATATTTTGAAATACTTGGTCCTAGTGCTGCTAGACAGAGACAGCTGACCCTTGAGGGTTGCTGACCAACCAGTCTTACAGAATTGGCGAGGGCCAGGCTCATTGAAAAACTCTGACTCTAAAATAAATAAAAGAATGAATCAATAAATAAATACTGTGAAGAGCAACTCAGGGGTGTACACATACAAGTAGAAGCCTCCGCTCGAATGCACGCACGCATGGTTGATAATTAGCAGGCAAGAGAGATGAGATCTGGCAGAGGGCATGACTTTGCCAGGTAGAGCCCTAGGTTCAATTCCCAAAACAACAAACAACAATTAAAACAAATAAACAAACAAACCAAGCCCTAGCCCCACAAACCTACAGAGTTGAAAAGAAAACTAACTCCCACTGGTATCCTCTGACCTTCCCTCCCCAACACTATGGTGTGCACAAAACCCCCGTCCCCTTCAGCAATCAGTCAGCCAGTCAGTCACCAACCAATTTTTATTTATTTATTTTGGTGTTTCAAGACAGGGTTTCTCTGTGTAGCCCTGGCTGTCCCAGAACTTGCTCTATAGACTTCCAACTCAGAGAGATCTGCTTGCCTTCATTAAAAATAATTTAAAGCTGAGCGTGGTGGCACACGTCTTTAATCCCAGCGCTCAGGAGGCAGAGGCAGGCGGATTTCTGAGTTCGAGGCCAGCCTGGTCTACAAAGTGAGTTCCAGGACAGCCAGGGCTATAAAGAGAAACCCTGTCTCAAAAAACCAAAAAAATAAAAATAAATAAATAAATAAATAAATAAAAATAATTTAGCCGGGCGTGGTGGCGCACACCTTTAATCCCAGCACTTGGGAGGCAGAGGCAGGCAGATTTCTGAGTTTGAGGCCAGCCTGGTCTACAAAGTGAGTTCCAGGACAGCCAGGGCTATACAGAGAAACCCTGTCTCGAAAAACCCTAAATAAATAAATAAATAAATAAATAAAATTTAAACCAAGGCTCAAAAGGATTAAGTTATGCTGGATGGGGGGACCACATAGCTGCAATCCCAACATCTGGAAGGCTGAGGCAGATGGATGGAGAGTTCTAGGCCAGCCTGAGCTACCTAGTAAGGTCCAGGTCAGCCTAAAGTACATAGAAAGACCTGTCCTTAGAACAAACAGACAGACAAGTCCCACACAAAAAAAGTTAACTTTTGCCGTCATATACATCGTCACCAAGCCCTGAGGCCAGCTGATCTCATTGCCAGTACCCCCCATTTATGGAACAGTTGCTGTGTGACCATAGCTCATCTCTTAGCCTCTCTGAATTAAGCAATCCTTACAGACCTCGGTCAAGCAACGTCAGGTCCCTGGACACAGGCTCTATTTGATCATAACTACCATTCTTCCATTTATAGAACAGTTGCTGTGTGGCCATAATTCATACCTTGCCCTCTCTGAATCAAATAACGTTTACAGCCCTCAATTTTGAACTGTGGTGCACACATGTGCGTGCATGCATAGGGTGTGGGTGTGGGTGTGGGTACTGATTCCCAAGCTGAATGAGACAATCAACTTTGGATTGTTCTCTGATCTCCACACATGTGCCATGACACACATGCCCATGCATACATCATACACACACACACTTTTGTTTTTTAAGTCAGTCCCAACAATCAAGGGCTGCATTATAGGGACCAGGGGCAAGTTTGAATTCAACCTGAAAGTTTAGGGAAGGGCAGGAGGGACTGGGGGGCTAGGTCAACGAAGGTAGAAGAGGAGAAAATCAGGTATGAAAGCCCCAAACAGGCTAAGACCAGACTGGCTGAATCGGGCTATCCCGGAGCCATAATTCCAAATGAACAGAAGCCAAGGCCCTGATCACTCCACCCAGCTCACTCCTAGAAAGGGCAGAGACAGCCGGCCCAAACAGGAGCTATTTTCAGAACTGTGTTGTTTGGAAAGCCACCAGGCCAGAAATAGTGCTGTGCGTTAGAGTTAGCGGGGGATCTTGTCTTCTCCCACCCCCAGCTCTCCCAGTGAAATCACCAGGCTGGGGAGGGGGGGGGCAGACCCAGCATTCCAAGGAGCCTGTGTAACTGGAAGGAGGCTGACCGTCCTTCCCAGAGGAAGAGCCTAGGAGCCTGAGCTTGACTGTAAAAGGGATTCTAGGAGGCAAACAAGAAAGAGGGACTGAGTCAGAACAGAAGAGAGGGAGTGGGCACACAACGTCCTTTGAGGGAGACAGGACCAAAAAAACGCAAGAGAGCAACTAGAAGAGGAAGTGAGGGACAGCATTATCTTGAGTGTCAGGGGCAGTGAGCAAGACGTCTCAGGGGGAGAACCAGAGACACACAAAGAGGAAGGGCAAGATGAGAGAACAAGCGGGCAAGAGGTCAGGCGGGAGGGCAGGGGGGCGAGAGACAGCTCAGCGGGTAAAAGCGCTTCCACCAAGCCTGATAATATGGGTTCGGTTCCTGGACCCACACTGTGGAAGAGAGCTGACTACGAAACATTGTTTTCTGACTTGCGCACGCACGCACGCACGCACGCACGCACACACGCACGTGCGCAAACTAAAGGGGGTGTTGGGGCTTAGGTAGGCCCCAGTGGAGCCAATGCTTTTCGAAGAGGGCAAGAGTTGGAGTTGGGGGGCAGGGGGCAGTCATGGAAAATATGAGCTTGCTCCAATTACAAACCACCTGCAGAGGAACCAGATGGAGCCATCTTCCTGGGCAGCCAATCCTGGAACTTTCCCAGAAATTCCCGGCCCCACGTACCTCACGCTCTTATCTCTGATCCTGGGGAAATCAAGGGTTATTTCAACAGCAAGGACTTTTCTCATTCTGGCCATTTGATCCCCGCCCCTCCCCCCACCCACCAAAGGGTCAGAAGTTAACGAAGAGGATGAGGTCAAAGTGGTTTTGGGGTTCTACAGGGGAAGAAAAAGAGAAAGTGACACAAGCCTGTGACTCAGGTTAGATTCTGAGAAGGGTGTCCCAAAGAAGGCTTGGGGAGTAAAACACGCTGCACCTCCTCCAGGAAGCCTTCGGGAAGCTGCATCCTGTGTATGCAAGACTAGCTGTCCCCCATGTCCAACGAAAGACAAGGTCATGGGGGTGGAGAGGAGATGCAGGGGCCAAGTCAAGTCTTGGTTTTCAGATCATCTAGGCAGTCCTGATGCATAAAGAAGCAGAGGTCTCGTTAGGCTAGGCTGTGCCCAGTTTATATATTTTTTATTTATTTATTTGTATATATGTATATTCGGGTATACACGTGTGATAACAGAGTATGTATGGAAGCTGGAAGACAACTTGTGGCAGCCAGCTTGACTTGTCCATCATGTGGGTCTCAAGGATTGAAGTCGTGTCGTCAGACTTGGCTGCAAACACTTTCACCTAGTGAGCCATAATATAGGCCCATTGCCTGGTTTCAAAAATCCACTCGCTAGATGCCCATATGTCCCTCTAGTTTGGAGGTTCCTTTAGGACTCTGGCCATGGTGGCAGCACACCTGTCGTCCCAGGACTTGGGACACTAAGGCAGGGAGATTTCCATTTCCCTGGACTACATAGTAAGATCTGTCTCCAAACCAAACCAAACCAAACCAAACCAAACCAAACCAAACTGGACATGCCTATTATTTCAGCACTAGAGAGGCAGAGGCAGGAGGACTGCTGTGAGTTTGAGGACAGCCTGGGACATATAACGAGTTACAGAGTAGTTAGACTTATATAGTATGACTCTATTTGCAGTGTCTTCTCCATCAAAGAAAAAGAGGGGAAGGAAAATGAGGGAGACACATTTTAAAAGAAAAGCGTGTCTCCCACTCCACAGAGCCACTAGCCAACTCTCCTGAGGCCCAGAACAGAGCATCAGGCCCAGGTCAGGATGAGGCTGCTTGCACCCTGGCGAAACGCAGCCCAGCCCCAGAAAACCATGGTCTTGGTGGAGATCTAGAAACTGTGGGAATGGCAGTCAGAGAAAGAGAAGGAAACTTAGCTTCCATTGCTGGAACACCCAGGAGCCCCACCTCCAGCTAATCTCCAGCCACCCCTCTTCTGAATGGTTGGGGACACAGATCCTAGGTCCCTCTGGCCACTAGCATAGAGAGCAAGTCATCTGGAGACATGCCTGGCAGGGTAAGAGCTGAGCTGTGACTTCTTCCTCAGAGACAGCCAAGAACATCTGCCTCTCCTTCCCCGCCCCACAGCCTCCCTCAGGGCTTCCAGGCCACAGATGAGAACAGGGGGACCTCTCCTTCCCCGCCCCACAGCCTCCCTCAGGGCTTCCAGGCCACAGAGGAGAACAGGGGCAAACACAAACAAACAGCGGCTGGGCCTGTGGGCCTCGGGGCCTGTGAGCCTAAGTTTCCAACTGAGGTTTCCCTCTTTCCTCTTTCCTCAATCTCCCCACCCCCACCTGACTCGGGAGGCAGGGTCGCTGTGAGAAAACTCCGCAGGGCTGGTTGCCTTGGTATCTGTTTACTGGAAATGGAAAACAAACAGGGCTGCTGTACCACCCACCTAAACTTCCCATGACTCGCCAGGCAGCTGTCTCCATGGATACCGCTAAGCGAACCCCCCATCACCTATACAGAAGATGACAATATGTGAACCCCAAGGTCAAGAGTACCCTCTCTTCAGCCCCCACCACAGGACCACCTTGGCCTTTTCCAGTCGTCCCTCTCTCTAGTCACATAGTCTAGGGTTACAAAGGGCTTCTGAGTCTGTCCAACCTTCAAAGGCGCCAGCGTGGTCCTCTTAAGTGCTGTACAAATGTTTATTCTCTAAAGAAATCATCGAGATGCGGATGTAGTTCAGTAGGTAGTTTGCCTAGCATGGTGGAAGTCCTGGGTTCGAGCGCCTGTACTCCCATAAACCGGGCGTGGTGCTGCGTACCTAAACTCTCAATAACTGGGAGGCACAGGGAAGTGGGTCAGAATCCCCAGGCTATCCTCAGCTATATAATGAGTTTGAGGTTAGCCTGGGCTGCCTACCCATGAGATTGTCCCAAAACCCCAAAAGACTCTTCAGTCATTCTTCCTCCACAGGTCTAAGAACAGAACCCCACCATCATACATACATACATACATACATACATACATACATACATACATACATTCACTATCATTCTATCCCTAGCCCTGTGGCTCCAGCCCACCAGTGTCTATATCCAGAGAGGAAGAAAGCTTCAAACACCCTCTGGTGTCTAGAGAGATGCTCAGCCCTTAAAAGTGCATACTGTTCTAGTAGAGGACCTAAATTCCATTCCCAACACCCACGATGAATGACATATAAGTGCCTGTAACTCCAGCTCCAGGAAACCTGACACTTCTCAGCTTTCACATGTGCACACCCACAAAGGGACACACACACCACACACATAATTAAAACAGAAGAGGAAAGCTGGGCATGGCGGCACACACCTCTAATCCCAGCATTCGGGAGGCAGAAACAGGCAGATAGATCTCTGTGAGCTGGAAGCCAGCCAAAGCTGCAGATTGAGTTCCAGGCTAGCCAGGACTACATAATGATACTCTGCCTAAACAAACCAACCAACAAGAATGAATGATAAAAACAAAATCTTAAGGAAACACCTCTCTCTCTCTCAGTCATCTCAGGCCACGGTACTGGTTCTTGCTCCTTGACAAAGCTTTCTGTGGTAACCTCTGTTCTCATTAGTGGAAAAGGCTGGTCCACCCCACCCAGTACACCTCAAAACCCAGCAGCACAAGGCTATTGACACAAAGAGCGAGCCCTCAGGGCATCAGGAGAGTCTGGCCCCATGTGGGGAGTCAGCGATGCTTCATGGCAGGCCTGGCAGGCACATGGAGGGAGGAGGAAAGGACTTGAAGTTCTCTATTGGGCTTAAGTCCAAGAGGAACGAGAACCCAGACAATCACAGGGCACATTTCATGCCCTCTGGTCACTGGGCAGTAACCCAAAAGAAAGCCAGGCCAACTTTTCCTGGATGTAGGCCCAGGGTGCACAAGGGGCAGACAGCGCTGTCAGGGTCCATAGCGCCTCTGTGATGGCTGTCTCTAAAGAAAAAGGGGTCGTGTTGCAACAGGCCAAGGCTCGAGGAAGGGAGTCCCAAACAACCAGCCTTTGTAAGCTCTATGGTACTTCCAAGGGTCTAGACGACCGACCAGCCAAAGGCACAGGGATGTTCCAATCAAGGGAACCAGGGTTTGCTCAATTATCCCCCATGCCCTTTCACACACGTACACACACGTGTCCCAGCAAGTCGCTGGGAAGGAGGGAGGGAGAGAGGGAGGGGGAGAGGGGGCAGGGCCGGCGGGCAGCCCAGACATTTCCAGAGTTAGAAAGTGGGTGGGGCTGGAACATGAGTTCATCTATTTCCGGCCCACATCTGGTATAAAGGGAGGCAGCAGCCAGGGGACAGAGCACAGCTGGATCAGGCTGCAGCAGAGCCCCGAGAGCTTTGTGAAGGAGGACCGCCGCACACCCGCCTCTGGCAGCACACAGCCAACCACAGCTGAGCGACAGCCAACAAGAGCCAATCACAAGGCACCTTTGAATACTCAGGTAGGAAAAAGGCAAGCTTACTCTCTCACCTTAGACTTTAAATGAAGGGAGGAAAGAGTCCCGTCTCCGAATGTCACCCTCCTTTTCCCTCTGCTCCCTTCCACTCTTTTCTGGAACTCTGCAGCCTTTAGTCCACCCTAGCCCAGCCAGGACCACAGGTGGTCAGGAAAGATGGTCAAACCGCACTTCCAACCCTGTATCCCAGAAGCCATCACATCGTCTTTCAGTCCTTCCCCAGCAAACCTCCCCTTTCTCAGTTTAGCAAAGGGACTTTACTTTTTAAAGGAAAGTTGCATTTATATGTGTATGCGTGTGTGCGTACTCTATCCGTGTTCAAGTGTGGAAATCAGGGAACAACTTTCAGGAATCAGCTCTCACTTTAAGCCAAAAGCTGTCATTGTCTAAAGGTCTCTCAGCCCCACAGAAGGGATCAGAGATGCACAGGGGGTGTTTTTCTAAGGTTCACCCAGGTTAAAAAAAAAAAAAAAGTGAGGACAGCCTGTGTTAAAAATCAAGTAGCAAGCCGGGCGTGGTGGCACACACCTTTAATCCCAGCACTCAGGAGGCAGAGGCAGGCGGATTTCTGAGTTTGAGGCCAGCCTGGTCTACAAAGTGAGTGCCAGGACAGCCAGGGCTATACAGAGAAACCCTGTCTCGAAAAACCAAAAAAAAAAAAAAAAAAAAAAAAAAAATCAAGTAGCATCTATTCATGCCTGTAATCACAGCACTTGAGAGAAGTGAAGCAGGAGTGTCCTTGAGTTCAAGACCAGCCTGGGTTACATAGCAAGCAAGATTCTGGGGGCGGAAAATGAAAAGAATTGGTTGGAGGCAGGAGAGGATGAGCTTGTCGTCCAATTGCATTGTGGGGTCTTAATGAATGTGAACTTACCCCACTGATGGCTTAGAGGCTAGAGGCGAGCACTAGAGCCTCGTCCATGACTGAGGAGGCAACACACCCTCTCTGGGCAGTCTTCCCGGAGCATCTCCTTATCAGATTCCCTTCTATTCTTCCTAGGATGCAGATGTCTTCAGCCCTTGCTTGCCTCACCCTAGGCCTGGTTCTGGTCTCCGGGAAAGGGTTCGCTTTACCCCTCCGAGAATCCCACACAGCCCATCAGGCCACCGACTTTGGAGTAAAAGTGTTTCAGCAGGTGGTCCAGGCCTCCAAAGACCGGAATGTGGTCTTCTCGCCCTATGGCGTGTCCTCGGTGCTGGCTATGCTGCAGATGACCACAGCGGGGCAAACCCGGCAGCAGATCCAAGACGCTATGGGATTCAAAATCAATGGTGAGAGTCGGGGCGGAGTGGGAGCTGGAGGAAAAGGTCGGGAGGAGCTCACAAACCAGGGTCCAGAGCAAACGGAGAAGGCAGGGAAGGCTAACTGCAGCATCATAGTCACGTCCAGCCGCGGCCCAGAGACCACCCGTTTTCTCTCCTACTATTGGGTCAGTTGACCTTGTCTTGTACCAGCCAGTGGAATCAGCACACGGGAACTGTGTGACTCTGGTGCTGCGATATAGCTTGCCTAGCATACACAAAGCCCTGGGCTCCATCCCCAAACCAAAGGAAACTGAAGATAGTGGTGTAGAACTGTGGCCATGTTACTTGGGAAGTGGAGGCAGAAGGATCGGGAGTTCAAACTCATAGTTGGCTAAGTATCAAGTTCAGCGACAGCCTGGATTGTGTGAAACCTTTAAAAACAAGAGCAAAACAAAACGTGTGACCTTAACTCTTGTAAACCTTGTTTTTGTTATCTATGAAACAGGGAACAACTAAAGAATGTTTCCCACACAGGGTTGAGTAAATATGTAATAGGATTATGAACATGACTTCCTCAATAATGCCATTAATATAAGAACAACCTAACTAGGCACGCTGACTATAATTGCAGCACTTGGGAGGCCAAGGGAGGAGGACGATTGTGAATTCGAGGCCAACCTACGCTACACAGTAAACTCCATTCCAGGCTGGGATATAGAGCAAGACCCTGTCACAAAACCGAACAGAAGAGGAAGCCAGGCAGGGTGGCTTGTGCCAGGATCCCCAGCATTTGCAAGGCTGTTAGAGGAGTTGTTGAGTTGTTGCAAGGGTAAAGGTGGGGTGCAGGGAGGAAGGTGTATAATTTAAGAACAGAATATTCTTACACAAAGAAAAGAAAAGATTGGGAACTGAGACTTAGTAAAGGAAGCACAAACATGTTATGATTTGAGGGCTGACTGTAGTAGTACATGCCCCTAATCCCAGCACTGGAGATGCTACAGGCAGGAGAATGTCTGTTAGCTTCCAAGTCATGTGAGACCCTCCTCAGGGAGGGGTGGGGAGAGGAGAAGAAGGTAGGGAAGAGGAGAGGAAAGGTTAGTTTGGAAAAAGACCTCCCTCCACTGACTCCTGAAGGATTGGAAGAGCCTCATCGTCCTGGACAGGGGTAGGGCCATCCTTGGGAAACCTGGCCCAGCTGAAAGCTCTTGACTCAACATGAGCCTAATGGATCCTGTCCTGGTACCTCTGCAGAGAAGGGCACAGCTCATGCCCTCCGCCAGCTCTCCAAGGAGCTCATGGGGCCGTGGAACAAGAATGAGATCAGTACTGCGGACGCCATCTTTGTCCAGCGGGACCTAGAGCTGGTCCAGGGCTTCATGCCCCACTTCTTCAAGCTCTTCCAGACTACAGTGAAACAGGTGGACTTCTCAGAGGTGGAAAGAGCCAGATTCATCATCAATGACTGGGTGGAAAGGCACACCAAAGGTAAGCCCCTGGGAAAGCAGGCCAGTCCCAAGGGAATGGAGCAGAGAAAGGGAGTTCTGTGTCAAATTCACACATCCCCAGCTCTCCCTTTCAGCTTTGTCTTTGGGGATAAAAGGCAAATGCTTCAAGAAGCAAAGCAAAATAGCTGATGTTTGTGCTTTTCCTTTCCTGCTGTGGTGCTGAGGATGGGAGCCAGGAACTCATGCCTGATAGGAGCCACACCCCAGCCCCTCACTGGAGGATTCTAGGCAGGGGATCTACCACTGAGCCACGCCCTCAGTCCTTCATTAGGGGATTCTAGGCAGGGGCTCTACCACTGAGCCACGCCCCCAGCCCTTCATTAGGGGATTCTAGGCAGGGGCTCTACCACTGAGCCACACCCCCAGCCCCTCCCTGGGGGATTCTAGGCAGGGATTCTACCACTGAGCCACGCCCCCAGCCCTTCACTAGGGGATTCTAGGCAGGGGCTCTACCACTGAGCCACACCCCCAGCTCCCCATCGGAAGATTCTAGGCACATACTCTGCCACTGAACTGTAACCCAAAACTGTGTTTGTCTTAGTAAGGCTTTTTTATAAAGCCACACAGAGCTGGGTATAATGGCTCATATCTATAGGAAGATCATGAGTTTGAGGTTAGCCTGAATTACATAGCAAGACCCCGCACACCAGCAAAAGAAAAAAAAAAAAAGACTACAGAGACAAAAAACTAACCAATTCAAGCCAATTGCTGTACAATAGCTACCCCACAAAACAAACAAAACAAAATAAAACCTAACCAAAACCCAGAAAGGTGGCTCATTGGGTATTGGCTCTTCCTGTGGAGCCTGGTGACCTGGATTTGATTCCTGGAAGCCACAAAAAATGTAGAAGGAGAGGATCAATTTCACATAAGCTGCCCTCTGACCTCCACTTGGCATGCACCCACCCACATACCTCATACCTCCCATCCCCCACAATAGTAATAACTTTTAAAATAAATAAACAAAACCCAAATCACCATGAAAGACATCACTGTCAGTAAGAACAGCAGTGACTGTAACACAGGTGTGCATGGGCCTCCAAGACTATAGCTTAGAAGGCAAGAGAAGAGGTCAAATGAGGGAGGGAGGGAGGGAGGGAGGGAGGGAGGGAGAGAGACTAGTGAGCTGAAAGACATCCTTAGAGTCTTAGACCTAATTGTTCCACTTAACTGCCACAGCTCTCTGTGTCCCTTCAACGTCATCCGTTTGAGAACTGGGAACAGAAGGGAGGCATCTAAGATGTTTACAGTCCATTCACTTCTCAATTGCTGGCCTCCCCTAGGTATGATCAGTGACTTACTGGCCAAGGGGGCTGTAGACGAGCTGACACGCCTGGTGCTGGTGAACGCCCTCTACTTCAGTGGCCAATGGAAGACTCCCTTCTTAGAGGCCAACACCCACAAGCGCCTCTTCCACAAGTCTGATGGCAGCACCGTCTCTGTGCCCATGATGGCTCAGAGCAACAAGTTCAACTACAGTGAGTCCAAGATCCCCGGGTTCCACATCTCATAACTATAGACCCTGGGCAACATTCACAGTGTCCCTCTCAGAGGGAGGATGGTGGCAGAGGAGGTGGACACACCCAAGTTATTGCAAAGACTTACCAAGTAGTATCAGGAGATACTGAGATCATTCAAGTGGGGGGTGGGGGTTGTCGGGGAGGAATCAGTTTCTTTCATGCTAGATGAAGCTGAAATTTAGATAATCTCCCAGATCTGCGTCTGCCCGATCTCGGACCCTTGAGCCTATCTCTTCTCTGAAGACCTTCTATAGTGTGGTTACCTGGGGTCAAGGAGCCCAGCTAGGGGGAAGGCTGCGTGGGAGTTGGGTGAGCGTCGGAATGAGATAGTGGCTGGAGTCAGAAAATAACAAAGATCAAGAAGGAGAAAATAGGCAGGAAGGGTGGGGGTGTGGCTTAGGGACAATTCTCACCCAGCATTAGTAAAGCCTTGGGGTCCATGCTCTGCTGTAAACCAGGTGTGGTGGAGGATTACTTCAAGGTCACCCTCAGTGACATAGCTAGTTCAAAAAAGAGGAGAGGAAAACATTAGAATGGGATGTGGAGTGGGTGAAGGACCTCCAAAACTCCAACGGAGAGCATGGCCTTCTGGAAGGAGAGAAGGGGAGAGGGGCAGGGAAAGAACCCCTGGGAGTTGGAGCCTTTTCCAAGGTGCCATTTTGGTCTTCCCAGCTGAGTTCACCACCCCGGATGGGCTCGAGTATGACGTCGTGGAACTGCCCTACCAGGGCGAAACCCTCAGCATGTTCATCGCCGCACCCTTTGAGAAGGATGCGCACCTCTCTGCCCTCACCAACATCCTGGATGCTGAACTCATCAGGCAATGGAAGGGCAACATGACCAGGCTGCCCCGCCTCCTCATCCTGCCTAAGTAAGCCATCCCATTCGTCAATGCCCCAATCCCAACATCCACAACCCCTCCTAAAGCCACTGTCCCCATGCGGAGTTTCCCAGATGGGTAATGCCCACAGGGAAGGGACATGTGTGGGTGGCTGACGTGAAACCTAGTCTGGATTTGATTTTGGTTTCTGATTCCATCATCTTTCTGCCTGTTTCTACTGTTGGAGAGGAGAGAGGGGTTGTTGTTGTTTTATATATATATATATATATATATATATATATATATATATATATATATATATAAAACGTCCCCATATAGACCATGCACAGAATGCTCAGTAAGAGTTAACCAAAGTGAATCATAGTGGTACAAGCCTGTAACCCCAGTGTTAGACAGGCTGAGATAGAATAGTGAGTTCAAGGCCAGCTTTGGCTATGGGAGAAGACTGCTGGCTTAGTTTGTAGAGAGCTCAGCTAGCATGCACGAAGCCCCAGGTGCAAACCCTATGCTACCTAGACCAATCGTCGTAGTACAAACTTGTAATCCTAACACTTGAAAGGTTAGCACAAAGGATAATGAGTCCAAGGCCAACCTGGGCTATATACAGCAAGACCCTATCTCATAAGGGGGAGGGGGCTGTCAGGGAAAGCGGTGGAGATATAGTTCAGTTGGCAGGGTTATTATTACTTCACGTGCACAGAGAGCAGCTAAATTGAATCCCCAGCACCTCAGCTGACCTGCCGTCAGCTGGTGGTGCACAGCTCCAATCCCCAATCCCATCACTAGGGGGCGGGTCTGGCGTTCAAGGTCATCCTTGTTCTCCTGAATCACACAAGACCCCATCTTTAAATAAACAAAAAAGACCAGACCAAAGAAGAGCTAGAGAAAGAAGTGGGTGGCAGGCCCTCGTTCCGCACCGTTTGTAAAAGCCTCCCATCTCACCCCCCATCTCCCCTCACCCACAAACAATAGAAGGTATCGATTCCCAGAGGCAGAGGAGACTTCCAAACACAGATTTCATTTTCTTTTTTTCTTTTCCCCTAATCCTTCTGCAAAATCAAAAGGGGTGGAGAGGCCTGTGGTTGGGTAATTCCAGAATTACAAGGAAGCTCCCAGCCCAGGTTTCCCCCTAAACTTCCAGATGCTAAAATGCCAGGCTTGGAGACAGGAGAATTGGGCTGCTTTAGATGCTGACCTTCTGCTACTGTCTTTCTCCCTCATCAAGATGGAGATAATGAGTCATGCCCTGGTGAGAAGCAGAGGGGGAGCCCAAAGTCTCATTCTATGTGCGCTCAAAAACAGCCTGCAGACCACAGTTAGCTCCAACACCCTCGCGAGGGAGAATGTGAACCTGTCCCCCTCCTGCCGTCAAGCCGAATACAATTATGTTAAAACTACTGTCTTATTTGAGGAAAGCCATTAGTCACGGATTTGAGGGGGTGGAAAGATTGAACAATGTTCATTAATATTAGAAGTTTCTGGCAAGGAGAAAAAATAGGCCAGACCTTCTAGCCAAATGAAGTTTCAAAGACTTCTAATGCCATACTAGGGGATGGAGGCAGGAGGATCAGAAGTTCAAGGTCAGGGCTGGGGATATAGTTGCGCTGGTGGAATGCTTGCCGGACTTGTTCAAAGCTCTGGGTTTTAACTCCAGCACTACATAAACCACACGTGGTGGCGCACACCTGTAAATTTTAGCACTCAGGAGGTAGAGGCAGGAGGATCAGGCGTGCAAGATCATCTTTGGATACATAATGAGTTCTAGCCTGGGCTACATGAGATCCAATGTCAAGACAAAACAAAAAGTCAGACTCTTTCCTCCATGCTCATGCCAGTGTCTACCCTGTCCCACTGCCCTAGAAGATATCCTAAAGGTTCTGGAAGAACAGCATGTGAGAACCAAATTAACACTGTGCCTGTTCCTGCCCACAGGTTCTCTCTGGAGACTGAAGTGAACCTCAGGGGGCCCCTGGAGAAGCTGGGCATGCCTGACATGTTTAGCGCAACCCAGGCCGACTTCACAAGTCTTTCCGGTGAGAAACGATCCCCCTCGTTTTCTTGCTTCCGGGGGTTGGAGTTTCCCACAGAGGATAGAGTGGAGGCTGATCTGTCTTTTGGGTCCTGCTCTGTTTCAGACCAAGAGCAGCTCTCTGTAGCACAGGCACTACAAAAGGTCAGGATCGAGGTGAACGAGAGCGGCACGGTGGCGTCTTCCTCCACAGGTGAGTGTGGCTCTGCCCGTGTTCGCTCACCTCCTGGGATGGCAGTCACCACCCCACAGGGAAGCTAGTGCGAGCCCAGTCGTCACCCATTCCTCAGTGTGAAAAAACGGATCCACTTCCCCTGGGACCCTGCTACCTCATCTATGGCTCCTGAGGTGCCAGTGCGTGAGGAGGACCCCCCCCAAAAAGCCTGAGGTGTAATCACCGTGGGAGTGAACTTAAAGGATGTGCCATGAGCCCTAAATATGTTTGTGACTGATAGGATACTGGAGCTCAGAGGAAGTCTGGAAACTTTAAGGCCAATATCCAGAGAACAAAGAAAGGAAGCCAAACATGGTGGCACATGCCTCAGGAGGCTGAGGCAGAAGGATGAGGTTCAAAAAAGCAAGACCCTGTCCTGAAAAACCAAGGACTGGGAAATGTAGCTTGATGGTAGAACCTTTATCTAAAATCCCCCAGTGAGGGGCTGGGGCTGGGGGCGTGGCTCAGTGGTAGAGCCCCTGCTTAGAATCCCCCAGTGAGGGGCTGGGGGCGTGGCTCAGTGGTAGAGCCCCTGCCTAGAATCCACCAGTCAGGCGCTGGGGGCTCAGCCATAGCACTCTTGCTCTGGCATGCAGGAGCTTCTGGGTTCCCTACCCCACCACTAGTTTCCTTTAAGCCACCTAAATATCATCCCCCAGTGCTGCTATCAGATAGACTGGTGTCACTAGATCTCTTGAGAATCACTCCAATGATAACATCCCCAAACCTAACATAT
This sequence comes from Mus minutoides, assembly GCA_902729485.2. Taxonomy (NCBI): domain Eukaryota; kingdom Metazoa; phylum Chordata; class Mammalia; order Rodentia; family Muridae; genus Mus; species Mus minutoides. The sequence continues at coordinate 4,102,018 of LR749513.1, read as the reverse complement.
TGTCCCTTTTCTTTCAGCCTTTGTCATCTCAGCCCGCATGGCCCCCACGGAGATGATTATAGACCGATCTTTTCTCTTCGTGGTTCGGCACAATCCGACAGGTGAGCAGACCCCTATAACACTCTCCTGTTCTCACGCTGTTTTTAAAAAAATCACGTACCTGCCTACCATGTAGACGTTCCTTGAGCCCCTAGGGACTCCGCAAAAATTCTGGGACTCAGTTTCATTCCTTCCCTAGCATTCTGTCACAGCCCACGCAGTGCTAGGACCCCAGTCTTAACTTAGTCCCTGGGCAGCGGTGACTCCTGGCAGCTCACTCACCTCCTTAGAGCTCCATTCTCAACTGGCACGATTCTTCTGCCCACAGAGACAATCCTCTTCATGGGCCAGGTGATGGAGCCTTGACAGTGGGAAGAGAAGCCTTCATTTGGGATGAAACTGGAGATGTTATAAGCAGAAACTCTGAAGAAAAGGATTATTTTAAGGACTCTATGGGGAGAAAGAGAAGGCATGTCTTCCTTGCCCCCACACTGATAAATCTTTCCAACCAGCCTCCCAGACCTCGGACTGGGAAAGAGTCTAACTCCCTCCTCCCTAGGGATTCCTACCCCACAAAGATCTCATGGACCATACAACTCACAGAACCTTGATCTGCCCAGCATTCCCTTTGGACCCAGTTCCCACCGAGGCCCCAGCAGGGCAGGGGGCACAACACTTTTCATTCAGCAAAATCGTTTGTGTTCCAGTCCACACTGTGGGCACCTCTTGCATCGCCCGCCATTGCTGTGGAGGGTGGCCATGGGCCAAAGGAAAAAGCACTGTCCTATCTCAAGGCCCACTGTGGAAATGTCCACCTTGCCCACCTCCAAGGGGCAGCAGATAGAGAGATAAAATGGTCGCCCAATATCGAGCCTTCTCCCTGCTCCCTTCCCTAACACAGCTTGCTTATGTTATTTCAGAGTGTAGGTGACTTGTTTACACAGCTTTTATCGACCCACAAACTTTTTTCATTTGGGAAGAGTGAAAGAAAAGTCAGCCGTGTGTGTGCCTGGCTCTTCATCCCCAGTCTCCCAGTGGTGGACCCTGGGGAAGATTCCAGGGGTGTGATTGAATATTTATCTCTTGCTCTTGTACGTTTGTTGGGGAGAAGAAGCACTCTTAAGGAAAAATGCTTCTTATTTAAACCGTGGCATACGGCATCCCATGTGGGGTCTGTATCCCTGTATGGCAGGGGTGCATCACTCCACAAACCTGCCCTTCCGGGTAGCCTCGTGATGGGGCTCACACTGCCGCCTAGTGGCAGCCGAACACACCCTTACCCCCTCCCTCCCCCGCATCCTCCCCACCCCACCCCCGTGGCTCTTCTCCTTAGGGACCTTGCCAAGGTGATGCTTGGCAGCCCACGTTAAAGGAAGGGGAAAAAAAACGATTAGATGGAAGAGAGAGAGATTTGAGAGAGGGCAAAGTGGTTTTAAATTTTTCCAATGCATTTAGAAGCAGAGAGGGAAAAGGGGCTGTGTGACCTAACAGGACAGAACTTTCTCCAATTACTGGGTGACTCAGAGCTGCGCTGGTGACTCACTTCGGTGTGTCATTTCCGGCTGCTGTGTGTGAGCAGTGGACACGTGGGGGGGGGGGGGCGATGGAAGAGACAGCCAGCTCCTGGTCAAGCACCTTAGTTAGATAATCTTTTCTGAAAGCTTCCTAGCTGGGGGTATGATCAGAAAACCAATTTACTGAAAAACTGCACGAGAAGGTACCGTGAATGTAATTTCCTAGCAGGCCACTCTGCATCTGTTATGTCTCCACCGGAAAAAAATAATCATTTTGGTGTTTTTGCTTATCTCTCTCTCCCTCTTTCTCTCTCTGTTTTTTTCTCTCTCTCTCTTTTCATTATGCACTGGATAGCCACACACCATGTACCCATAAGGCCCCAAATGTGGGGTCACATGGTCTTGAATTTTGTTGGTTACATATGCCTTTTCGTTATTGTTTGTTTTCACTTTTGATATATAAACAGGTAAATATGTTTTTTTTAAATAATAAATATAGAGAATATGCAAACAAAACTGCTCGCTTTCTGCCTTCTGTGTCTTCTTACCCAGTGCGACGAACTAAAACAGGATTGTGGGCTGGTAGAGTGGCTCAGTGGGACACGTGCCACCGGAAACCAATGACCTGAGTTCAAGCACTCTAGATCCCACGCCGTGGGAGGAGAGAACTGGTCCCTGAAAGCTGTCCTTGGACCTCCACACACAAAACATGGCACATGCTCCCACACTCACACACACAGATAATAATAACGAAATAAAGGTGAGGGGCGGGCAAAATGGCTCAGATGGTAAAAGCACTTGCTGAGGTCGTCTAGCGATGACCTTGGTTCGGTTCCAGGAACCACACAATGGAAGGGAAGAACCAACGGGAGTTGTCCTCTGACTTGCACACACACACACACACACACACACACACACACACAATGTAAATAAGCTGGAGGTGATAGCCTTGCCTTTAATCCCAGCACTTGGGAGGCAGAGGCAGGCAGGTCTCTGAGTTTGAGGCCAGCCTGGTCTAAAGACTGTATTCCAGGATAGCCAGGGCTACACAGAGAAACCCTGTCTCAGAAAAACAGGCAAACAAAAAATAAATGGAAATTTTAAAACATGACTGAACAACGGCTGTGGTGGGGACACACCTGTATGCTAGCTAGCACTTGGGAGGCAGAGGCAGGAGGGTCGCCAGTTCTAGGTCAGTTTGGCCTCAGGTATAAACTGGACTCCAGAACAAACAAAAGCAATAACAACAGATGTCTGGTGGTGGCAGGGATTCCGGCAAGCCATACCCACAGGTCCAAGCCTGTGGGAAAATCCATGAGACAGTCACCACAGCACTGTAATCTGTCTCCAGGACAAGTGGGGCAGGGTTTGATTCTCTCCCAGAAACCATCCTATAAAGGGGAAAGCATGGGATGCGGACATGGCTCGGCTGGAGGAAGGTGCCCAGCATGCAGTAAGCTCTGTAAGTAATCCTTGACACTTCATCAAACCGGGCATGGTGACACATGCCTGTCATTCCAGCACTTGGGAGACAGAGTCAAAGAGTAGGAAATGCAAAACCATCTTGGGCTAACCTGGGCTACACATGACCTTTTCTCCAGGGAGACAGAAGGAAGAAAAGAAAGAAAGAGAGATTGGGGTGGGAGGTAGGATTGGGGGTACTCAACCTTAATCCCAGCACTTGAGAAACAGAGGGAGATGGATATCTATCTGTCTGTGAGTTCAAAGCTAGCCTGGTTTATACAGCGTGCTTCAGGCCAGCTAGAGAGACAAACCCTGGCAAGAAAAAAGGAGACAGTCGGGGGTGGACAGGAAGAAAGGGAAGGAAGAAAGTGTGGAATGTGCCTGTACCCAGAACTTGTTGGAGGTTGGGAGTTTGATACCAAAATGACCTTCCTTGGTGAGATTGTGTCTCAAAAGCAGGAGAGCCAGGCTTGGTGGTGCACACCTATAAGCCCAGCATTTGGGATAGAGAAAGGAAGATCAAGAGCTCAAACTCATTCTCTGCCTCATAGTGAGTTCAAGATGAGCCCGGGATGTGTAAAAGCAGAGGAGGAAGAGGAGGAAGAAGAGGCAAGGGATGGGGGTGGGGGAGAGACAGATCCAGATCCAGCAAATACCTCCCACCCAGGCACCTCCAAGGGCCTAATTAATTGCTGTCTGCCTCTGGATTCTCACATCTATTCCTATATCATCTCCTTCCCTCCATCAGGTTCCCTCATCCACCCCTCTTTACCCCTGGTCTCCATTTCTACAGCTCCAGGTCTGGTTGCACTTCCTTCTCTTGGGCTGGCCCGGTGAAGCTGGCTGATGGGATCACTTTCAACACAACTCCAACTAGGCTGGGCTTTCCAGGCCTGTAACAATGGCTGCTTTCATGTGCTCAGCTCCATCCAGACATGGATGGTGCCCAGGAAATGAGGCTCTTTTGTTACACATAAACTTTCTATAGCTACCTTTAAAGGCCTTCCTGGGAAGTCTTTTTTTTTTTTTTTTTTTTTTCAAACCTCTAGTTTGGGGCTTGGGAGATTACTTAAGAGCATCAAGCACTCTAAGCAAGAGTTCTCTAGGCAGAATAGAATCAGCCAGTAAGGGGCTATAGGAGTGGCTTGGTGGTAGGTAGAATATGGCCAGTGAGGGGCTGGGGTGTGACTCAGTAATAGAGTCCCTGCCTAGAATCCCCCAGTGAGGGGCTGGGGGCGTGGCTCAGTGGTAGAGCACCTGCCTAGAATCTCCCAGTGAGGGGCTGGGGGCGTGGCTCAGTGGTAGAGCACCTGCCTAGAATCCCCCAGGGAGGGGCTGGGGGCGTGGCTCAGTGGTAGAGCACCTGCCTAGAATCCCCCAGGGAGGGGCTCGGGGCGTGGCTCAGTGGTAGAGCACCTGCCTAGAATCCCCCAATGAGGGGCTGGGGGCGTGGCTCAGTGGTAGAGCACCTGCCTAGAATCCCCCAGTGAGGGGCTCGGGGCGTGGCTCAGTAATAGAATATTTGCATAACATGGTTAAGGCCCTGGGCTCAATCCCTCCCCAGCACATAATAGAAAAAAACAAACAAATGATAAAATAAAAAGGGCAAAAGGTAAAAGCATAGACACTACTGGGTTAGCCTAGCCTAGAGATTCAAATAAGAGAGGTCTATATTAAGGTTGCAGCCCAAAGTTCAGCTGAGGGCAGGTGAGAGGGCTCAGCGGGGAGAGGCATTTATTGCCAAACATGAGTTCCATTTCCATGACTAGCATGGGCGGAGAGAACACTAATTCCTGAAAATCATCTGACCTCCATATGTGAACCATAGCACATTCGTATCTGCATGTATGAACAGACATCACACACACACACACACACACACACACACACACACACACACACACACAAGTAAATAAATGTAGAAGAGGAAGAGAACAACTGTCACCTGGCACTAGTTTCCATCCTGCGTCACTCTCTTGTACAAATTCCCTTTGGGCTCACTGGTAGCTAGCTGGGGTGGTGAAGACAACTGTCTTAGAATTCAAGGACACTCGGACCCGGATACAATCTTTTTCTGCCCTGAAAAGGTGAGCATTTCTAGGCCTCGGGCTGATGGCTGAATACTGACCCATTTATAATAAGAGATTTTTTCTTTTAAAAACTTACAAGGAACTCTATACACACACACACACACAGCTCAAAAAAGCAAGACTCGTGAGCCCTAATTCTCCAATATACAGTTCAAAAATGGCCTTACATGCTGAGAAAGCTCAAGAAAAAAGGATTCTTCAAACGGCCCGCTCACCGCAGAGGAGAATCAAGCAAGGCGCTGCCCCACTTAGCGGGTTCTTGGTTATTCTCAGATACAGTCAAGATAAAGACAGTGAGGGACCTCAGCGACCCCGCAGCGACCTCCCAGCGGGCAGCCTGCCTGCCCTCTTTGGCTTCTGCATGGCCTCCTTTCCTTGGCTTTTCAAACTTTTCCTTCTTTTCTCTATTTCTTTAGAGATGAAAAACGAATGAGGTCTGTCCCTGCTGTCACTCCCACCGTTTTTTATTTATTATTTTTTTTATGAATTTCACACAGTGAGATTGTTTATCTACCCATGGACAGGCAATGAACATGAATGTGGGAAAGCCCTCCGTGATAAAAATATTCTCTAAAGACCACATCCATCAAGGAGACCTGACCTGTTTCCAAACTTTCTTTTTAACAGGTTACCGTTAAATACCCTAGGCTATCCTTGGACTCTCAATCCTCCTGCCTCACACTCGGGAGTGCTGGGATTGTATGCCATGTGCCTAACTTAATGATCGTGGGGTTTTGGTTGGGTTTGTTTGTTTGTTTGTTTGTTTTGAGATGAGGGCTGGGGCTGGAGAAATGGCTCAGAGGTTAAGAGCACTGACAGCTCTTCCAGAGGTCCTGAGTTTAATTCCCAGCAACCACGTGGTGACTCACAACCATCTGTAATGGGATCTGATGCCTTCTTCTGGTGTGTCTGAAGAGAGCAATGGTGTACTCACATACATTAAATAAATAAATAAATCTTGAGAGAGAGGGGGGGTGTCTCAATATGTAAATCAAGCTGGCTTCAAACTCATAGAGATGCATCTGCCTCTACCTCTCAAGTGCAGGAATGAAAAGACTCATTAATCTTAGGGAGGTTTTGTTTGGTTTATTTTAAGGCAGGTTGTTGATATCTAGCCCAGACTAGCCTTGAACTTACTGTCATCCTGATGCAGCATCCTGCGTGCTGGGGTGACAGGGCAGGTTTGTAATATCTCACCCGGCTCAGTTAAACTTTTCTTTAATCATTATTTTTAGATTTTTTTTATCTTTATCTTATTAGTATGGGTGTTTTGTCTGCATGCGTATCTGTGTACCATGTCTATCATCCATGCAGCCTGAAGAACCCAGAGAGAGCTCTGGGTCTCCTGGAGGCAGAGTTGTAAGTGAAAGATGCTTATTAGCAGTCATGGAGGTGCTAGGAACTGAACTCAGGACCTCTGGAAGAGCAGTTGGTGCTCGTAACTGCTGAGCCATCGCTCCAGCCTCAAAACCATTTTTTAAAAATGAAAGGTCCATCAAGGAAGTTAATCGTGGTAACACTGGTAAACATTTATGTAGAGATCTGCAACAGTGTCCTCGAGATGGCTCAGTGGAGAAAGGCACTTGCCCCCAGAATGGGCTGAGTTAATGCCCAGAACCCTGGAGGAAGGAAGGTTCCTCCTGCAAGTTGTCCTTTGCCATCTGTCCTCCACACATACGGACACCCACACAATAAATAAATAAATAAATGTTTTAAAAAAAAAAAAGCTGGGCGTGGTGGCACACGCCTTTAATCCCAGCACTCGGGAGACAGAGGCAGGCGGATTTCTGAGTTTGTGGCCAGCCTGCTCTACAAAGTGAGTTCCAGGACAGCCAGGGCTACACAGAGAAACCTTGTCTTGAAAAACCAAAAAAAAAAAAAAAAAAGTTTTAAAAAGCTTTTAAAGGAGTTTGTGTTAACTTTTTTTCTTTTTAAGAAAAAAATAAAAAACACAGAGAGATTGAGAAATTGGATGGTTCTATCAATGATGGTACTTTGGAGACAATATCTGGTTACATTGCTCAGATGGCCTCACACTCTTGGGCTTAAATAACCCGCTTGCCTCAGCTTGCTAAGTAGCTGGGACTATACACAGTCACCAAGGCACCCTAATTCCTACTAATATTGTCATAATTACCCAACAGCACCACAGAGTACAACAGCTGCCCTTCTGTTGATAAATGTATCAACTTTTTGTGGAGTTTATGAATGAGAATAAGTCTCTCCAGACACCAAAAATGCTTAGAAGAGCCCATGAGATGGCTCAGTGAGTAAAAGCACTTGCTGCCAAACCTGAGGAACCGAGTTTGATTCCTGGGTCCCACATAATAGGAGAGAACAGATTCCTGGAACATGTGCTCTAATCTCCATATTCATGCCTTGGTCTGTGCATCTCCCCACAATCCCCCACCACAATCAATTACTTCGTTTGTGTATATGGTTTTTAGAAAAGATTCATTTATTTATTTATTTATTTATTTAATGTATATGCGCACACTATAGCTGTCTTCTCACACACCAGAAGAGGGCATCAGATACCATTACAGATGGTTGTGAGCCACCATGTGGTTGCTGGGAATTGAACTCAGGACCTCTGGAAGAGCAGTTGGTGCTCTTAACCACTGAGCCATCTCTCCAGCCCCTTGTGTATGTGCTTTAAGAGTTTATGTACATTTAGGCAAACTGTGTTGGCCTCACGGTCCAGTCTCTAGCACTTGGATTTATATATATATACCACTTTTCAGCCTGGCAAAAGCTTCCTGGGTGAAGTGTGTGTGTGTGTGTGTGTGTGTGTGTGTGTGTGTGATCCCCCACCTCCAACCTCTACTCCCCATCTCCCATCCCCATCACCAGATATCACATTTACTCTAACAGAATGCTAGATGAAAACAGCCGTCTTCAAACAGAACCTTGCCAAGTTTGAATTCTACTGTTTCACTCAGATTCATTTAGAAGAAAAACGCAGGGCTGGGAGTGTAGCTCAGTTGACAGAATGTTTGCCTAGTGTGCATAAAACCCTGAGTTCCATTTCCAGGACATGAACCAGGCCTAGTGACACAGGCCTGTAATCCCAGCACTCCCACGGTGCATCAGAAGTTATAAGTCATCCACCCCTAAATGGCAATTCTGAGGCCAGCCTATGATGCAAGAGACTCTATCTCAAAAAAACAAAAAGGGAGTGGGGAGTACTAAACTTTATCTTTGGTGCTGTGAAACCTAAAAAAATAAAGTCTAAGGGGTTCATTGAGACAGCTCAGTTGGTAAGGCACTTGGCAGCAAGCCTGACAACCTGAGTTCAATCTCCAGGACCCATATTGGAATGAAAGAACCAACTTGGGCAAGTGTTCTCTGACCTCTACATGTGCACCACGGGGATGTATGTACACACACACACACACACACACACACACACAGAGAGAGAGAAAGAGAGAGAGAGAGAGAGAGAGAGAGAGAGAGAGAGGTCTTGTATTTTTGAGGTTGGTTTTTTTGTCTTAGGAGACTAGGCCTCAACCTTATAGCCCAGCATGACCCTGAACTTAACATTCATCTGCCTCAGCCTCTCAAATAAGGGGATGGCAGGTGTGAGCCAGCGCTCCCAGCTAAGACTGAGTAATTTATAAAGAGGATCATGATGGCCATGGTACCGGAGGCTGGGCAGAAGCCCTGGGCTGGCCTCTATGCAACCTCCGCCAAGGGCCTAGTGCTGCTTCCCAGTCGGAGTGGGGTCGGGGGAGAAGGGCAAATGGATGTGTGCAGGGGACAGAAAACAGGGAGGGTGGATTCCATTTATAACTGTGCTCGTTCAGTGACTAATGCAGCCGAAAGGAATGAGACATCATGATTATTCTCTAATGGCTCTGTCAGGTACTTCTGTGTTATTGTGATAAAGTGCCCAAGGAAAGCAGCTCCCAGGGGGTTTACCGTGGCTCACAGTCTGAGCGTGCACAGTCCATCGTGGTGGGGCAGGGATGACAGCGAAAGGGTGGGGTGGTTGGGCACGCAGCATCTGAAGTCAGGAAGCAGAGAGGTGGGTGCTGATGCTCAGCTCACTGTCTCCTTTTCTTTGAGTCTGGAGTCCCAGGCCACTCACACTCGGGGTGGACCTTTTTTTTTTTTTTTGGTTTGGTTTTTCGAGACAGGGTTTCTCTGTGTTCCCCTGGCTGTCCTGGAACTCACTCTGTAGACCAGGCTGGCCTCGAACTCAGAAATCCGCCTGCCTCTGCCTCCCGAGTGCTGGGATTAAAGGCGTGCGCCACCACGCCCGGCTCGGGGTGGACCTTTTTATCTTAGTTAAACCCTCTGGAAATTCTTGGCAGTAACAGGCAGATTCCAAGGGAGATTCATGTCTCCTAGGCGATTCCAAATGCAGTCAGGTTGACAATGAAGATGAAGCATCTCGGGATGTGGCTCATGATTTCAGGAGGTTGCAGTCCATCGCCCTGGGGAGACATGGTGGAATGGCTCCGTCCAACATGGTGGGAACACAATGCAGTTGTTTTTCACAAGGCAAGAGACCAGTCAACAGAAAGCTATGAGAACAGGGGAGGGTATCACCTTCAAGACCTAGTGATGCACTCCTGTCAATCATGTCCCATACATTAGTCCATTTTCTCACTGCTGTGATAAAACACCCTGACAAAAGCAATTTAACAAAGAAAGAGTTTAGCTCACAGGTCAAGGACATAGTCCATCATGAAGAGGAACTCAAGGCAACAGGAGCGGGAAGCAGCTGGCCACATCACATCCACAACCAGAAACAGTGATAAACACTGGTGCTAGGTTGCCTTTCTCCACTCACATGGTCCAGGATCCCAGCCAGGGGAATGGCGCTGCCCACAGTGGAAGGGTCTTCCCACTTCCTTTCATGAGATGAAGATCATCCCTCAGGTCACACCTCAAGGGATTCTAGACTGTGTCAGATTGTCAGTTGACACTAACCTATCACATCCCACCTTCTCACGGGCTCTATAGCTTGGGGAGAGAGTACTTAAAACACAACCCTATAGGACACATTTCAACTTCAGAGTATCCCCTGATTGCTTTTTCTTTGTAAATGTCTAGGAGTGTTTTATCTGTCTGACTGTCTGTGTAGCACGTGTGTGTTTGGTTTCTGTTGAGTTCAAAAGAGAGCATCAAATCCCCTGGGACTGGAGTTACAGATGGCTGAGGCACCATGTGGTATTGGGAGCCAAACGTGGCTCCTCTGCAAGAACAAGTTCTTAACCACTGAGCCATCTCTCCAACCCTAATCTCACCTCTTAAAGGCCCTGCTTCCCAATAGTGTCACAATGAGAAAATAAGGCTGGAATTTTAGGGAACTCACACTTAATCTATATCAAAGCTCATCTACGTGGGTCACAACTGGAGGTAGTTGATAAACACTATTCCAAGGACTGCAGACAGGGCTCAGTAGTTAAGTACTTGCTGGGCAAACGTGAAGGATCCCCCTCAAACTATGTATAAAGCTGGGTGCAGCAGTATTTATCTGGAATCCCAGTGCTAGGGAGGCAGAGACAGGGTATGCGCCTAGTTTATTGAGACCCTGTCTCAAAAATTAAGCTGGAGATTCAGCAAAATGGAGGCGTTGCCAACAAGCCTGAGTTCAGTCCCTGAGACCCACACAATAGAAGGAGAGGAGAGATTCCTGAGAATCATCCCCTGATCTCCATCTAGCATGTGCATACACACACATACACACACACACACACACACACACACACACACACACGCAAATGTAATAAAAATGAATAAACAAGGTGGAGATCAACTGAAGACACCAGATAATCATCTTTGGCCTGCATATTCATGTGCACACAAGTTCATGCAGATAACTCACACGGACACTCCCATTAAAACACATACACACACTATGTAAATATGTGTATAAATATACATATATGTATACACACACAAATACCTCTACTGTGGGTGATTGGGGAGAAAGGAAAATGCACATGACAGCCTCCCACAGGAGCCTGAAACCAGCTGAAGCAATGGGCTGACTCATGCAGGCAGTGGAGAAGGTTCGCACGGTGAGGAAATTTACCAGGCAGCTCTCTGTGACATGAACAGAAATCAGCTCTGACTAAGGCACAGCAGGAAAACAGGGCGCTCAGAGAACTTCCAGGACAGCAAAGGAACAAATTACAGATGAATAACGATCCCCCCCCCCCAGTACACCTGTGCCTGCCCACTCTCCTCACTGAACACGGTACCATTATCAGCACCACTGCACTGCCACATGACTAACCTACCTCCCATCATGTCCCTCGCTTTTAGACCAAAGTCCAGGCAGGCAAGTGCGCACATGAATACAAAGAGCTGGAAAGAGAGGGTCACGCTCAGGGCTGTGGTGGCATGCATCTGCAATCCTAGTACTGAAGTGATTTAAGATCCCAAGATCCAGGCCAACCTGGGCTATGTAGCCACTTGGAAGCCAGCCTTGGGCTGGCTTTTATTTAATTTATTTTATTTTATTTTATTTTGGTTTTTCGAGACAGGGTTTCTCTGTGTAGCCCTGGCTTTCCTGGAACTCACTCTGTAGACCAGGCTGGCCTCGAACTCAGAAATCCTCCTGCCTCTGCCTTCCAAGTGCTGAGATTAAAGACGTGTATCACCACTGCCCAGCACCTGTTTGGGCTGGCTCTTTGAAACCTGGTCTCAAAAAAAAAAAAAAAAAAAAACCAAAAACCATGAGCTGGGCGTGGTAGTGTACACTTTAATCCCAGCCCTGGGGAGGTAGAGGCAGGAGGATCAGAAGTTCAAAGTCATGCTCAGCTATATAACAAGTTTGAGATTAGCCTGGGCTACATGAGACCGCAGCTCAATAAATAAATAATAAGATAAAAGTAGAATAACGTCATCAGAGAGAACCCTGACGACTGCTCTGACTGGGAAAGAGGTATCTCTCAGTGCTGTCTCCCATTGTCTTCATCTAAACAAAAGGAGTCACGCACGCAGTCTCAACTTTGACCCTTCTCCCTTATTTGCCTGTAGATAATTTACCAGCTTAGGCTGACTCTGCTGGTCTCTCTCTCTTTCACCCTTGTGCCTGGATACACAGAACCTGTCTCCTTCATGATCCTCTGGCCCTCTTTCTATGCTTTCCAATTACCCCACACACTGACAGATGACTAACACTTTAACCACTGAACCGTCTTCCCAGCTTCTTACCAGTACTTTCATTATGTGGTTCACCAACCTAAATAGCAATAATTACTCCCAACTGCCCACTGGATCAAACCCTAACACATCCCCAGGTACCAGCAGTAAAGGACCCTCTTGGGTATCTCTGCCTTCATTATTCACAGGCAATTTAGAAGTCCAGCCTATATCTGTCACTCTGCATGAGCAGAAGCCTTGCAGATTTGTCTTTTTGTTTCTTTTTAAGATTCATTATACACTCCTGTGTCTGTGTGAGAGTGTGTGCAGGTATCTGAAGGTATCCAAGGACGTAAGAAGTGAGTGTCAGAATCCCAGGAGCTGGGTTACAGGCGATTGTAAGCCACCTTACACGGGGGCTGGGGAACAAACTCAGGTCCTCTGCCAGTGCTCCGGACCACTGAGCTATCTCTCTAGTCCTGGCTTCTTCTTGTGTTGTTTGTTTTGTTTTGGATACAAGATCTCATGTAGGGCTGGAGAGATGGCTCAGTGGTTAAGAGCACTGACTGCTCTTCCAGAGGTCCTGAGCTCAAATCTCAGGAACCACGTGGTGGCTCACAGCCATCTGTAATGAGATCTGATGCCCTCTTATGGTGTGTCTGAAAACAGCTACAGTGTACTTATATATATTAAATAAATAAATCTTTAAAACAAAACAAAACGGCCGGGCGTGGTGGCGCATGCCTTTAATCCCAGCACTTGGGAGGCAGAGGCAGGCGGATTTCTGAGTTCGAGGCCAGCATGGTCTACAAAATGAATTCCAGGACAGCCAGGACTATACAGAGAAACCCTGTCTCGAAAAACAACAAACAAAAACAAACAAACAAACAAACAAACAAACATAACATCTCCTGTAGCCCAAGCTCGCCTTGAACTCACTATGTAGTGGCTAAATACCGACTGAACCTCCTGCTTCTGCCTCCCAAGGGCTAGGGTTATAAGTATATGTCATCATAGTTGTTTATATAAGGCACTGGGAATCAAACCCAGAGTTTCGTTCCTATTAGCCAAGCCCTCTACCGAGCTACATGCTGGCTAGGGAAAGGAACAGTTGATAGGACTGTCAGCCTCACCTCCCATTACCCACTTCAGCATTCTCCTGCTCTCTCCCTGCCTGCAAAGTGGAAAGGCAGGATAGACAACCACTCAGGGGCAATGCCCAGCCCCACACTGAGTAAGTTCAGCCTGCAAACCCCATCTTCCCAATAGTTCTCTTGGGAATCACCTCTTTCCCACAGTTAGGCAAACTGGGATGATGAATTATAGAAGTTCTCAGCTTTCCAGGGGTGTGGGGGTACATCTCTGGAGCCTTCAAACTTGGCACGTGGATGGCTAGCTCTCCACATCCACCCACCCCCATGTTTATTTATATGCACAAGAGAGAGTGTGTGTGTGTATGCACTTGCCATACTATGAACAGAAGGCTGAGAAAACTCATGGGAACTGTAGGTGGGGATTATGAGTGTCCATACCTCTTCAATAGAGAGAGGGGAAGAAAGGGAGAAGGAAAGAGTACACACTCAAAGCTTATTAGTATATATTCTTCCTCTATGTGGGTGGGGATCAAACTCAGATTATCAGGTATGATTGGCAGTAGGTGCTTTTACTCACTGAACCACCCTGACAATCCATTTAGTGTGTGTGTGTGTGTGTGTGTGTGTGTGTGTGTGTGTGTCTGCATGAGTTTATGTGTACTATGTGCATACATGGTGCTTGAAGAGGCCAGAGGGTTTTAGATCTTGTACAACTGAAGTTACAAGTGGTTGTGAGCCACCCGTTGTGGGTACTGGGACCCAAACCTGGATCCTCTGAAACAGCAGTTAGCATTCTAACCACTGAACCATTTTTCAGACTGTACTGGCTAGTTTTTTTGTCAACTTGACACAGCTGGGTTATCACAGAGAAAGGAGCTTCAGTTGGGGAAGTGCCTCCATGAGATCCAGCTGTGGAGTATTTTCTCAATTTGTGATCAAGGGGGAAAGGCCCCTTGCGGGTGGGACCATCTCTGGGCTGGTAGTCTTGGGTTCTATAAGAGAGCAGGCTGAGCAAGCCAGGGGAAGCAAGCCAGTAAGCCCTCCATGGCCTCTGCATCAGCTCCTGCTTTCTGACCTGCTTGAGTTCCAGTCCTGACTTCCTTTGGTGATGAACAGCAGTATGGAAGTGTAAGCTGAATAAACCCTTTCCTCCCCAACCGCTTCTTGGTCATGATGTTTGTGCAGGAATAGAAACCCTGACTAAGACACAGACCAACCCTCCTCCTCCCCCTCCTCTTCTTCTTTAAATGAAGAGATGGAGAGTTGAATGGATCACCTATGACTAAGCATTTTAGGATAACCTGCCACAGGAACTGGGTTCCCTTCTGACCAATCCACGATTTATATCCATATCAAAAAAAAAAAAGAGAGAGAGAGAGAAAAGAAATGGCAACAACACCTAAGACTTTACTAGCCATTGCCTGAAGAACAAACCAAAATAATAACAGCATTTGCTGCAGCTGGTGATCAAGAAGTAAAGCTGTTCCTGGCCCTGGTGTTAGGCTGGCATGCACACTGGTATACACCTTAATTCCAGCACCTATGAAGCAGAGAAAGATGAATCTGTGAGTTCGAGGCCAGCCTGGTCTCCATAGCAAGTTCTAGCCAGATACACGAGGTCTATATAATAACATAAATAATGATAAGAATAAGAATACAGGGTTGGAGAGATGGCTCTACCATTGCGAGCTTAGAGGACCTAAGCTTAGTCCTCAGCTCCCATACGGGGAAGCTCATGACTGAAGCTAACTCCAGCTCCAGGGGATCCTATACCCTCTTCTTGCCTCCAAGGGTACCCATACTCACAAGAGCATACACACATACATAAATAGACAGACAGACAGACACACACAAAACCTTATTTGCCCCCAATCTTATTTAGCTATGGTCTCTGTAGTTTCAGTTCCCTAAAGTCGACTGTAACCTAAAAATATTAAGTGGAAAATATCCAGAAGTAAACAATTTACAAGCTTCCTGATTATTTTTATTATTCATTTGTTTGCTTGTTTGTTTCAAGTGTGCACTTGCCAGGGCATGGGTGGTCAGAGGACAACTTGTGGGCATGAGTTTTCTCTTTCCACTTTGTGGGTGCTAGGAGATAAACTCAGGGCAGGCGTGGTGGCAAGTGTCTTTACCTGCTGAGCCATCTCATTGGTCTTTATTTTTGTGTGACAGGGTCTCCTGCACCCTGTTAGTATTTCCTCTAGGCTCTGCCCTGTGGTTACCTAGCAACAGCCAGGTATGAGGCTCACATGTAAGAACTTATTATATACACATATATACCGTTCTCTACCTACTTCCTTCTACCCTCTCTATCTCCCTCCCTCCCTCCCTCCCTCCCTCCCTCCCCTTTCTCCCCCTTCTCCCCCCTCTCCCCCTCTCTCCCCCTCCAGCGTTCCTCTTCCCCACTTCCTCTCTCTTTCTGTCCTTCTCTGCTGCTACCCCCTCCTCCAGGTCCCAAATAAATTCCCTTTTATATTAGGCCTGTCCTCGTATGGCTTGAGCGTTCATGGGGACACCTTGGCACGGTCTGCCTCGTGCTTCCATTTCATAGACCACAACACCCTAGGTTGACTTCAGCGTAGCTATATAGAGGGGAATGATTTTCAACTCCTGATCCCTGCCTCCAAGGGCTGGGATTACCGGTGTTTGCCACCACACCCAATTCATGCTGGGCTGGGAGCAGAACCTAGGGTGTCATTCAGGGTATGCAAGCAAGTGGTCCATCAGCTGAGCTGCATCCTCAGCCCTAGTGAGCTTTAAATTGCATGCCATTCTTAAGGCATCCCGCTCTGTCCCAAATCATCTCTTTGTCTAATCCTCACACATTAATTACTTAGGAGGAACCCATCCTGCCAGCCGGGTTGAGCAGCCTTGCTTTCAAACGCCCATTCATCTGCTGAATGATTCTAACGTGCAAATAATAATAATAATAATAATAATAACGGAGGCAGCTCCGTTACTATACATTGTTAAAATCATTTGGGTTTTTTAATTTTTATAATTTTTATTTGTGTGTGTGTGTGTGTGTGTGTGTGTGTGTATGTGTGTGTGTGTATGCATGGGCACATGCATGCAGATGTACAGGTGCCCCTGAAGCCAGAATAGGGAGTTAGATTCTTGGAGCTGGAATTACAGGCACTTGTGAACCACCCACAGGGGGTGAGGGGGTGCTGGGAACCGGACTAGGGTCCGCATCTGCTCCTGATCACTAAGCCATCTCTCCAGCTCCTAGTCTTGGGTTTGTTCCTTAGGTTCAGTCTCTGCATAAGTTATAAATGAAACTTTATTATAGGTATAGGGAAACTTCAGTTTCACACAGTCAGAGGCTTCAGGAGTCCACTGGGAGGCCATCTCTAGAGGATAAAAAGGAGGACTGTGGTGTTAATCCTTCGGCCTAACAAAATCCAAACCTCTTCACTAAAGAGAGAGGGACAAACAGGGGAGTAGAGAAATGGAGAGGGAGAAAGCTCTAAGACGCCTACTACAGTTTAAATTCTTTTTACAGTCACATTTGGGTATGCTTTACACTGTTGGGTTTCAAGTTCAACACACGCTGTTTTGCTTTGGGGTTTGTTGTTGCCTTATTTATTTAGTTATTTATTTATTGAGTCCATTGCTCTCTTTACATAGCCTAGTCTGGCCTTGAACTCTCTCGACTAATCCTCCTGCCTCTGCCTCCCCAGGGATCAGATTACAGTCATGCTCACAATAATGCCTGGCTAAGTTGTGTTGCTCTGCGGATTTTTTTTTTTTTACATTGTTTCTCAGTCCACACAGTGAACTAGCTATGTAGTCAAGAGTAATTTTGAACTCTTGATCTTAATACATCTGCTTCTACCTTCCAAATAATCACATTATAGGTGTATTCCAGCACATCCAGTTTCACACACACACACACAAACACACACACACACACACACACACATTCCTCCATAGCCCCAAAGCTGGTATGACCTCTCGCTCTTTCTGCCTCAGCCTCCGTAGGGCTGGGATTGTGGTTTGCCTCACAGCACCCAGTTCTGGAATCCCACCCTCCATTTCGGTTTTGGCTTCTTGCTTGCTTCACAGAGTCTCACTGTGTAGTCTAGGCTGGCTATGAGGATTACACCACACCCCTTTAATACTTTAAGATTCTCTTCATTTCTTCCCCTTTCTCCTTAATTTACAATTTCCTCCCATTCTTTATATTCCTGTTACCGTATCCCCATTTTCAGCAACTTTTTTATCCCTGGTTTCTACATATTTTGCTTGCTTTAAGAGAGTGTAGCATCTACCAAGTTCTCAATAAATACTTAAGTGTTGTACTGTTTTAGTTTTTTTTAAGATTACATTTTACAAGTGTATTTTGTGTTGCCTGTGACCGCGTGGGGGTGTATACAAGCCAGGGTGCTTGCTTGTGCAGAGGTCAGAGGACAATTTGCAAGAGTCAGTTCTTTCTTTCCATCCTGTAGGTTTGGGGAAACATCTTTACAATCGGAACCATCATATCTGCACCCTTTTGTGTCACTTTTTTTTTGTTTGTTTGTTGGAGACAGGATCTCTTGTGGCCTTGGGTGGTCTCCACTATGCCATGTAGCTGAGGCTGAACTTGAGCTGCTGTTGCTCCTGTCTCTGCCTTCCAAGTGTAGAAATCACAGGATGCACCACCACACCTGCCTTGTTTGCTTTGGAGACAGGATCTTGCTCTGGAACCCTGAGCTGTCCTTGAACTCTTTATTCTCCTAGCCTCCCATTCTGTATTTCCCTCATCCTGCCCATCACCACCCTCTGACTGATGTTTTCACATCATTCCTCCCAACTTCTTCATCAACTCCAAAGATCGTGCATACACCTCTCACCCTTTTCCCGCCTTTTTCCCCCCCACAAAACTCGAAAAGTCCTCATTGTCCTCTACCCCCTCCCTTCCCATCCTCCAATCAACCCACCAAGACAGCCTTGTTACCATGACGACCGGGCTTTTGCAAAGCTGAAGTCAAGGACCTGGTTGCCATGGTTTCCGCTTCTCCGCCTCCAGCCCCGCCTGCGAGCCGGATGAGATGAGGGTGGGTCGCTGCAGCGTTGGCGCCTGCGCAATGCGTCCGTGCCTGAAGCCGGCGAGGCCTTGGGGCGGGGCTTCAAGCGGAGAGGGAGGGAAAAGAAAAGAATCCGACTGGGAGTGGAGCTTGCTTCTACGGTGGCCGGAGTGGGACGCACCGAGCTGGAGGCTGCAGGATGGTAGGCTGTGAGGAGAGGGAGGGGACGGGGACCCGAGGGGCGTGGGCTGTACCTGCAGGGGTCCGGAGGGGGGCTGCCCTTTGTGGGAGTCGCTCTGTCTTCCCCGTGGTCCGCAAAGGATCCACTTCCTGGAGCTGCTAGAGAGAGCTGACCTCGGAAGCTGGAAATGGCACTAGGGACAGGGGTGGGGAGGAGTCTTGCTGGTTAGGAGAGAGGGGACTAGGGCTGAATGGTGGCGGGACTGTCCCGAGCCTGGAGAAGCGCTCGGGACTCTGGGAATCTTTAAGACCTTCCCAGGCACTGCCGCAGGAAGACGCGAGGTTGGGGCGTCGGGGTCACTCGGGATGGTTGCAGGTCGCCGAATCCCCTTCCCTTGAGGCCCACACTGGAGCATGGCCCATGAAGAGCTCGGTGTGGGAGGGAACAGTTTCCGGGTCTCTGGAGTGAACCTCCTGTCTCGCTTCCTTGACAGAGCTCGCTCGGAGTTCTGGCACAGGTGGGCTCTAGGGTTTGCCGTCGGGGATCTAGGCTCTGGAAGACTCCCTGACTTTGGCAATCCCAGCTCTCCACCCTCTCCAGGGCATTTTCTTTTCCGGAACCCAGGCCTTCCGTCTTCCTACTGTAGCTGTCACCTCCTTTTCTTAACTACACAGGACTCCCTCAGTTCTTCGCCTTCCCTATCCCCCCACCAACAGTACTTACTACCTAGCTTCTGGGGTGTTGGTTTCTTTTAACTTAACCTGCTCAACTGGAAGTGTGGCACACGCACAGATATCCCAACCCCGGCCATGTTCTCAGAGCTGTTTGCTGGGAATTGAGTTCAGGATATGGAATCAGGAACCTCTGCAACTGGGAATAAAACTAGGGCCATGTGCAGAGCAGTGAGGAGTCTGCTTGCTAGTTATTCCACAGACATTCCCTAGGAGAGCCCTCCTGGGCGACTGTGCCCCTGTCTGAGGGACCGAGTGATCAGTCACCTGCTGTCTCGGAAGAAAGGTCAGGCCTTATAGTGCACACCTGTAACCTGGCACTCAGGGAGTAGAAGCAGGGGGGGAAACCAAGGGCAGCCTTGGCTACCTAGGGAATTGAGGTCAGCCTGTGCTACATGAAACATTGTCTCAAAAAAGAAAAACAGAAAAGAGTGCCAGAGAGAAGGCTCAGCTTGTCCCAGTGGCTGATAACCTGAGGTCATTCCCAGGAACCATGTGGTGGAAGGAGGGAAATGCCTCCTCCTCTGACTGCCACATGTAGGTGGTGGCACGTGGGTGCCCCATACATACATGTAAAATAATATAAAAGAACACTTTTTAAAAACTGGGAAGAAAGGCAGTATGCAGAACTAAACGTGTGGGTGGCAGAGGAAAATGGAGGACAAGATCTAAATATCCTTGCCAAGCACAGCTCTATGTATGTATACTATTCAGAGAAGAATATCAACAGGTATGGGGCTGACGAGAGGCCATAGTGAGTCAGAGGCATCTGAAGGTTTATGGCAGGATAGGGTAGAGACCCAACATCTATGAGACATGGCGTCTAGAAGAGCACACAGAGAACTGTTGTCTGTTGGCATCAGCTTAGCATGAGGCTGGGCATCTTCTCCGTGGAAAACAAGGTTAGGAAACAGAAGGTTGGGGGGAAAATAGCAGCACCTAGCATGTTACAGGTTCTATTGTGTGTCAGGCACCCTCCTAAATTAACAGACCCACTATGTAGACACATGCACACTTACACAGAATTAAAACTAATAAAAATGTGCTGGAGAGATGGGTCAGTAATTAAGAGCATGCGTTGCTCTTGCTGAGGACCTGAGTCTGATTCCCATCACCCACATGGTGGCTCACAACCATCTATAACTCTGGTCCTGGAGGATTCAACAGGCATGCATGTGTCACACATACATGTGTGCACATAAATATCATACACATAACATAAATCTTTAATGAAAATAACAAATCTTAAAAGACCTCCAGAAGAATGTATTATCTCTATCTTGCGGATAAAGAAATGGAGCTTTAAAGACTGCTTAATCTTTTTCAAAGCCAATCAGACTGCTCAGTGGGTAAAGGCACCTGCGGCCAAGACTGACGATCGGAATTTGATCCCTGGAGCTCACACAGTAGAAGCAGAGAACCAGCTCCCCAAACTTGTCCTCTGACCTATACACACAAATAGATGTAATAAGATGTTTTCACATTTAGTTTACCATATGTGTGTGGGTGAGTACTTGCTACATTATGATCGTGGAGAGAAGACAGCTCGTGGGAGTCGGTTCTCTCCTGTAATGTGGGTCATGGGTATTGAGCTTGGGTCATTGGGCTTGGCACCAAGCACCTTAACTGATTTAACTATCTTGCTGGCCTAGTATAAATCAATTTTCCTGAGGCTGTACTCAAGCTAATAGCCAGTTTTTTGTTTTTGTTTTTTGAGACAGGGTTTCTCTGTATAGCCCTGGCTGTCCTGGAACTCACTTTGTAGACCAGGCTGGCCTCGAACTCAGAAATCCGCCTGCCTCTGCCTCCCGAGTGCTGGGATTAAAGGCGTGTGCCACCACGCCCGGCAAGAGCCAGTTTTTGAACCCAAATCACAGGCATAAGATCTTTGACTTTCCCCCAGGAAAAAAACGCTCCTCCTTGTGGGGACACCCAGCATCGACAGCGAGGACAGGGGTTTTGAGGAAGGTATCAAGGAACAGTGCGGGAGTCTGGGGCTGTATGTTTGTAGAGAAAAAGAGGCTCCGAGCCCCTCCTCTGCCCCTCAGCTCTTGTCCTTCCTCCCTTGCAGATGCGATTCATGCTACTGTTCAGCCGGCAGGGAAAACTTCGGCTACAAAAATGGTACCTGGCCACCTCAGATAAGGAGAGGAAGAAGATGGTCCGAGAGCTCATGCAGGTCGTTCTGGCTCGAAAGCCCAAAATGTGCAGCTTCCTGGAGTGGAGGGACCTCAAAGTTGTCTATAAGAGGTGACACTCTGTCCCTTTATTTCTAGATGCACAGGAATTTCCCTGGAGTTCACTGTGGGTTAAAATGGCTGAGAAATATCTCTGAAATCAGGGAGGGTGAGGAACAGAGAACCAACATTGGTTGGTCATGAATACCCGCTTCCTTCACTTCCCTACTTCATCTTGAAGTTGTCGTTCCAACTGGGGATGGACCTCTGTTCATAGAGTGCTTACCTTGCATGCACAAGGCCTTGGGTTCGATCCCAAGCACAACATAAACCAGGTGTGAAGGCACATGCCTGTACTCCCCTCAGCACTTGGGAAGTGGAGGAAGGAGGCACAGAGAAGCTGGAGCTCACCTTTGGTTACATAGTGAATGTGAGGCTAGTTCAGGCTTAGTCTCACACACACACACATACACACACACACACACAAACCCACAGAAAGAAAGAAAAAGGAAAAGAATGAAAGAAGAAAAAGAAAAAGAAAGTTAAAAACCAAGAAGAAGAAGCAGGTAGATCTCTGTTTTGCAGTCAAACTAGCCTAGTCTACAATGTAACAAGTTCCAGGCCAGGGTTACACAGTGAGACCATGTCTCAAAAATAAAAAGAAAGAAATTACTGTTTCCTGCTTGGTTCTCAGACATGGCCTCTTGCATACACACCCTGAAGACTCACCTGCCCACAAATACGACCCTCCCAGTCTCACCTGCCATTCTGAGTACCACATCCACTTTCCCAAACACACCCCTTCTGGTTCCTTGGGTTCTGAGCATATAAACTGGCTCAGTTTTATCCTGAAGCCAACCAGGTGGGTCAAAGAGCAGAAAGGAAAGGAAAGGCATCTGGCGTGTTTCTGAAGTGTGCTCATGGAAAGAGTGTTCGTTCTTTGTACCCTCTGGGGCCACAGGGTCAGTGTACAGTTAGAGGACCTCCTGCCAGTGGGCTGGTTGAACCTAGAGCTCCAGGGTCCCGAAACGAGCACCTAACTGACTCACTGACTCCCTCCTCAGATACGCCAGTCTCTATTTCTGCTGCGCCATTGAAGGCCAAGACAATGAGCTGATCACACTGGAGCTGATCCACCGATACGTAGAGCTCCTGGACAAGTACTTCGGCAGCGTGAGTCTCCCCACGAGCCCCACATTCCCATGGCCAAGTCATTCCGTCTTCCTGCCCTGGAAGTCTCAGTGGGAAGGTGGTGTCAGGGCACAGGAACTGTAATTAATCTTCCCTTGTAAGCTCTAAGCCTATTAGCTATGGCCCTTAATCAGCTTGGGGGTATGCCTCAGTCAGTAGAGCTCTGGCTTGAGATGGAACGAGAGAGAGAAGAGGAAAACTGGCATTGAGTAGAGGCAGAGATCAAGTGAGTGTATCCATATGTGCACTGAGAGGCCAGAGGACAAACTCGTGTGCTGGTCTGCAGGGGCCCTCCATGCAGTGGAGTTTCCTTCCTTCTCTCTCTCTCTCTCTTCTCTCTCTCTCTTTTCCTTCCTTCCTTCCTTCCTTCCTTCCTTCCTTCCTTCCTTCCTTCCTTCCTTCCTTCCTCTTTTTCTTTCTTCCTTTCTTTCCTTTCTTTCCTTTTTATTGATTTATTTATTGATTTATTGATTTTTAGAGTCTTACTATGGGATTGTAGAGATGGCTCAGTGGTTAAGAGCTCTGACTGCTCTTCCACCAGAGGATGAGGACTTGGGTTCAATTCCCAGCACCCACAAAACAGCTCCCAGCTGCCTGTAACTCCACTTCCAGGAGATCCAACCCCTCACCCAGACCTATATACAGACAAAACACCAATGCACATAAAAGAAAAACAGATAAATTACTATCTCATAGGATCTCATTATGTAGCTCTGGCTGGCCTAGAACTTGCTGTGTAGGCCAGGCTGGGATCCAGCTCTGTGTAGGTCTGCCCACCTCTGCCTTCTGAGTGATAGGATCGAAGGTGTGTCAAAGGTTCATTTTATTTACTTTTTATTTATATGTGCATGTGTCTGTCTAGGTATGTGCATGTGAGTGCGGGTGCCTGATAAAAGAGAAGAGGGTATAGGCTTGACTGGGGCTGGAGTCATGGGTGCGTGTGCGCCTCCCCACCGAGGTGTGTGGGATTGGACTCAGGTCCTCAAGGACAATATGTCCTCATAACACTGGCCTGGAACTCCTTGATTCAGCCTGGGGACCTCCACATCTCCCCTCCCCTGTACTGGGGTTACAAACGAGCATCAACATATCTAGGTTTTCTTACTCGGGTCCTGAGGATCCAACTCCTCAGGCATGAGGCAAGCGCATGGTACACACATACATGCAGGCAGAACACTCATGCACATAAAAATAGATGAATAAATCTAAAAGATTGCTTTTTTAAAAGGTGATAACCCAGAGCCTCACCTTCCCAGAGATTCAGAAGTAACTCAGCGGGTGGGTAGCCTGGGTTTGATGGATGGTGCAGACCTTAGGTGCAGAGTAGCCATGCCTTCATAATGTGTAGCACTGTTAATGATGTACAAAGTCCAATTAGGTTCTACTTAAAACTAATTAGTTTTATTGGTATGAGGACTGAATACAGGCCACACTCCTGTTGTCGCTCTTTCCTCCGCCACAGACGATATCCCCACTGTTCTTCTTGTCCATTTTTTACATATTTGTTTTTTAAGACAAGGGTTTCTCTGTGTAGCCCTGGCTGTCCTAGAACTCACTCTGTAGACCAGGCTGGCCTGGAACTCACAGCGATCTGCCAGCCTCTGCCTCCCGAGTTCTGAGATTAAAGGAGTGCACCACCACCTAGCATTTAATTTGTTTTAAGATTTTTTTTAAATTACATTTATTTACTTGAGGATGGCCTGACACACTCATGAATGTGGAGGTCAGAGGGCAACTTTTAAGGATTTGTTCTCTCTGACTTCCACGTGACTTCCATGTGGGTCTGGGATATCGACCTCCAAAGGTCCATCTCACTGTCCTTACTTTACATTTGTTTTTCACCGTCATCGTCGTCCTCGTCGTCGTCATCATCATCATCATCATCATCATCATTGTCCTCGGGGGAGGCATGCCTACTATGGCATGAATGGGAAGAGGACAGCTTTGTGGAGTGAGCTCTCTTCCAACTTTATATAAGTCCTAGTTGAACTCTGAACTCTGGTTTTCAAGCTTAATGTGACAATCGTGCGTGTACCTGCTGGTCAGTCTAGCCAGCCTTCTTTATCTTTTCAGTTTTTGACCAAGGGTTTCTCTGTACAGTCCTGGCTGTCCTGGAACTCACTCTGTAGACCAGGCTGGCCTTGAACTCAGAAATCTACCTGCCTCTGCCTCCCTAGAGCTGGGATTAAAGGCGTGGGCCACCACTGCCCAGCTCCTTTTGTGTTTTTAAGACAGAGGATCACATGCACATCCTAGCTTGTCTCCAGCTCACTGAGCAGCTGAGGATGACCTTGCACTCACGGGCGTGGCCACCACACCCAGTTTATATGGTACTGGGGACTGACCCATAGTAAGCAAATGTCTTACTCACTGATCTACAACTGTGAAAGACACCATGGCCAAGGCTACTGTTGTAAGAGAAAGCATTTAATTGGGGCTTGCTTTATAGTTTCAGAGGTTCCGTCCATTGTCATCATGGGGGGGACATAGTGGCATGTAAGCAGGAGCTAGAGCTACATCCTGATCCCTAAAGAGGGAGGGAGGGAGGGAGAGGACTGACTGACAGACAGAGACTGACTCTGGGTTTGGCATGAGCTTTTGAAACCTCAAAGCCCGCCCTAGTGACGCACCTCCTCCAAAAAGGCCACACCTCTTAGTCCTGCTAATCCTTTCAGAGTGTCCCCTCCCTGGTGACTAAGCATTCAAATAAGTGAGCCTATGGGGGCCATTCTTCATATGTATGTATGTATGTATGTATGTATGTATGTAATTGTTTACAGCCCAAATGCTTCCCTGACCCAGCGTCCCTCCTCCCCTTCTCCTCTGAAAGGGAGGGGCTTCCTGGTCATTCCCCCACCCTGGCACATCAGGGCTCTACAGGATTAGGTATATGCTCTCCCACTGAGGCCAGACAAGGCAGCACTATTGGGGAGCAGATCACACAGCCAGGCTACAGCTTTAGGGGAGCCTCTGCTCCCCATGTTGGGGACCCACACTGAGACTGATCTGCACACCTACTATACATGTGCCTCTGTCCAGCCTGAGCACGCTCTGTGGTTAGTGGCTCAGTCTCTGAGCTCCCAGGGGTCCAGGTTGGTTGACTCTGTTGGTCTGCCTGTGGGCTTCCTTTCACCTTCAGGCCTTCCTCCAACTCTTCCATTAGAGTCCTGACCTCGCCAGGCAGAGGTGGCCTTTAATCCCAACACTTGGGAGGCGGAAGCTGGCGGATTTCTGAGTTCAAGGCCAGCCTGGTCTACAGAGTGAGTTCCAGGACAGCCAGGGCTACACAGAGAAACCCCCATATCGAAAATAAACAACAACAAAAAAGAGTCCTGACCTCTGTCCAGTGTTTGGCTGTGGGTATCTGCATGTGTTTCAGTCAGCTGCTATGAGGGCCATTCTTACACCAGCCAAGCCAGCAGTCAGCCAACTAAGGCGCCTTCCCAGCTGGAGTTAATTGGTGCGTTTTGTGATGCTGCAGATTGCACCTGGACCTCACGCGGCGGCGTTACTCTGTGCTTGACCACTGAGCTGTTTCCCCGGCTCTTTTATTTTTATTTATTTTTTACTTTTTACTTTGAGGTAGGATCTCACTAAGTTGTCCAAGCTGATCTTGAACTGACGCCATAGCTTAGGATCCATCTGCTGCAGTATCTTACAGGATTGAGATAAGAAACCCCACATGCTTTGTGGTTCTCTGGTTTGCCCATCATCAATCTGAGGAGTTGACACTACCACCTCCTTTTCTGGATGGGGAAACTGACACTCAGAGACATTCCATGATGTGCACAACAAATTGCATATTAACAGAGGTCGCCTTGAGCCTCCTAAAGCAAATGTCATGGTTCTCTCCGCTGCCCCAGAGTGTCTAGGTTAGAGGCTAACCTGGGGTCTGGCAGAAACCATATTGGATGTTTGAAGAGGAAAACAACAGCAACCACAGACTTGTAACTCCTGATCCAGAAGCTGAGACAGTGAAATCAGGAGCAGGCATGGTGGCCTGGGCCTGTAATCCCAGCACTCAGGCTGAGACAGGAGGATTGGGACCTCAAGGCCAGCCTGTGGGAAAAGGCCAAAGCTCTGAAGACTGAGGCCCGGGAGGGGAGGGTCTAAGACTCACCCACGGAACTCCCTGTGGGGCTGAGGACGTGCTTCAGAGAGTAGAATGCTTGCCTTGTGTGCCCAGAGCCCTGCTCCACATAAAAACGGTGTGGAGGCACATGCTATAATCCCAACATTTGAGAGGTGGAGGCAGGGGGATCGGTTCAAGGGCAGCTTCAGCCATATAGGGGATTTAGTGGCAATCTGGAGTATGGGAGACTGTCCAGGGGCATGATGCAGACAGAGGGAGGTTGGGGTGTACCTTGGTGCTCAGTTCTGCCTTCTCCCCCTTCTCCCAGGTATGTGAATTGGACATCATCTTCAACTTTGAGAAAGCCTACTTTATCCTGGATGAGTTTCTGATGGGTGGGGATGTCCAGGACACCTCCAAGAAGAGTGTGCTCAAGGCCATTGAGCAGGCTGACCTGCTGCAGGAGGTACGAGTCAGGGACAGTGAGGAGGAGGAGGAGGAGGAGCACTGTGGCCGAGGGGATTCCCCACCCCTTGGACACCCTGCCCGTCGACGAGTGGGCCCCCCTCCCTGTGGCGTCTGGCCCCCATCACGCCCTGCTGTCTAATTTGTCCTGAGTCCTGAACCGGTGGAGCAGGTGATGGTGGACCGATTGCCCACTGCGGTTGTCCCCTCTTTCATTCCAAGCTCAGGCTCTTCCCAAGACCGAAGATGTATGTCTTACTCTGGCCTAGCCTTCTTTGACTTAATGATTTTCATGATGGTGAGGGTTGTTTAGAGAGTTGGAGACTGATTCATAGTAGATAAGCCTATCATCTATCTATGTGTCTGTCTGTCTGTGTCTCTCATCTATGTGTCTATCTGTGTCTGTGTCTGTCTCTATCTACCTGTCTATATGTCTGTCTGTATATATTTCTCCCTCTGTCTGTCACTGTCTCTGACATGAGGGGTCTGTGTGTGTTCATGTGTATAGAGACCAATGGCTGAAATTGGCTATCTCCCTCAGCCATTCTCTACCTTATTTTTTCAGAGTCTCCCATTTAACCTGGAGCTCATCCATTCAGCCAGGCTGGTTGGCCATTGAGCTTCAGGGATCTACCTGACTCAGCTCCCTCCCCACAAGCACTTGAATTAAAGACCCAAACCTCTACTCCAGGCTTCTCTGGGGTTGCTGGGATTCGAACTCAGGTCTCCATGCTTACATGACAGATGCATGTCATATAATGACTGAGCAGTCTGTCCAACCCTGACTAATCCTCCCATTTAACAACATGTAAACACACATACACACACCCCTTTTGCTCCAAAACTAACATCTGTGGGGACGCGGGGCTGGCCCAGAGGGTGGCTATCAGTTCTCCCTGCTGTCTGGCACCCCTACCCTCTTCCCATCCCCGCTTGTCCCCTCTGCTGTGCTACTGCTGAGCCTTGGTGCAGGGAGATGAGTCACCAGGACTCTGCAGTGACAAGCAAGCCAGCTTGAGCCGGCTCTGAGGAGGGAGAGAGATAGGGTCCACCCACGACGGAGGTCAGCCATAGAGGGGGAGAAATGGCAGAATGAAACTCAAGGTCACCCCAGTGGTCCAGCTTCCCTTCATCCCGTCACACACATATGCACACAGACAGACGCGTGTGTGTCCCCTGGTTACCAGGCACTAGTGACTCATCACTCTGAAGTCTACCTTCCCTTCCCTTAGGAGTCTGGTACCAGTGGCCTACTACCGTCCCCACTCTGAGAGGCATACTACCTACCCCTGGAGACTAGGGTTCCTCCTGCCCCAGCTTCGTTGCCTCTTACCCATGGGTTCTGAAGCAGCTTTCCTGCTCCTCCAGTTTCTAGCTTTAGGTTCTGGGTGATGACTTGGCCTCTTCTCCCCTCCTTGCCACTGTGGGTGCTGGGAATGGTGTCATGAGGCCCTGTGAGCCCTCCCACCCCCGAGGGCTTACAGCGCTCCAGCCTTGGGCTTATACCAAGCTTCTCTTTCCCCACCCCCGTGTGTGTCTGTGCTTACCCCCACTCTGATTCCTTCGTCTCGCCTACCCTGTCTACCTTTCCTGGTGTCTACGTCACCCCTGTGTGTCCCAGGAGGATGAATCGCCGCGCAGTGTCCTGGAGGAGATGGGCCTGGCATAGCCCCGTCAGCCAGCGGGGGGCCCTGTGGACCTGGGGAAGCCAAGACAAGAGACAGCACTCAGGGGCTGTTTCTCTCACCTCTCCCCCAGACCCCTTCCTTCTCTTGAAGGGACTCGGCTGCTTTTCCTCGGCCACCTTACCTACTTTAGAAGGAGCTGTGGCTCTGGCCCTTCGTACAAACATTCCCTCCCTCCAAATCTCCCTTCCCTCCACCCTCTACCTTTCCCAGCGAAGGCTTTAGGAGCTAGAAGGGAGGAAAACATGACTTGGATGGGGGTGCTCAGTGGCTTCCATTTTCCTTCCTTTGAAGAAGCAATGTTGACCCCAGCCATCCTTTGCCCTCCCTGTGTCCTGTATGGCTGTAAATATATAAATACATCAGGTTAAAGGGAAAAGGTTTCCAGGGCTCTTTTGCTCTCCTCTGCCCCAAAACCTACCTCCACGCCTCCCCATAACCAGTCAAGGCAGCTTCTCTGCCTGGGAGGGGCTTCCTCCTCTCCAAACCCCACTTCCTCCTGGCTCCAGTGTCCAGCCAGAGCCAGGGAAGGAGCCACAAAGTTAATGTTTTTCTAACCTTGCTTCTTGGAGGGAAGGGAAGGTTGGGGGAGAGGCCTGCTTTCTGGGACACTGACCCTGTCCCCTTTCCTCCCCTCCATGGTGAGGGTGCGGCAGGAGCCAAGCAGGTGGCGTGGGCCAAGTAGCTGCCTTTATCTCCTTTCTTCTGAAATAAAAGGAAAAAGTGTTTCTGGACTTGGCTTGCCTTGGCTTTGTTGGAGAAGACGGGCGTCCACCCTGAGGTCAAGGGCAGCTTCCTGCTAATGTCTTCCTGGGAGCTGGGTCATTGGGAAGAAAAACTAAAAATAGAAGACGCCCAGCTGGATGTCAGATAGACAACAAGTTTTGTTGTTTTGTTTTTGGGGGGTGGTTGTTGTTGTTGTTGTTACTGTTTTATATGCTAGAATAATGAAGCCTGTGGCTTGTGCATTCCAGGCAGGCACTACCAACTGAGCTATAAGCCCTCTATTGTTCAGTCTTGCTTTTTGAGGTAGGGTTCTGCTTGCATAGCTCTGAGGACCTGGAACTCAGGGATGTTCCTGCTCTCCACCTTCTGGCTGCTGGGATGTCAAGCGTGTGCTAAGCACATCCCAATCCAACAGATGCAGGATCTCCTGTGGTCTACGCTGGCCTTAAACTCCGCATGGATGGAGGATAAACTTGACTTTTCTGATCTTCCTGCCTCTGCCTCTAGGGCTGCTGAGATCACAGGTGTGCAGTACCACGCCCTGATAGAGGAAAGACTGCATCCACCCAGTATTTTGTCATATTAGGGATCAGAACCCAGCCCCAACAGATCGGTTAGCAAATGTATCCCACACACTATGGAAAGGTTATTCTGGAAGGAGGAAAGTATCCAGTGCTTATCTGGAATTGGAAGTTTCAATGAATGTCTCTTGCTCTGTCTAGTGGCCCCACCCCAAAGAACTTTACACACTGCTTGTAACTACACAAACCCCAGAAAGGACAAGTCCTGACAGCATAGGCTCTCTTCTCAGAAGTCCATGTGGAAGGTAGCCATACGCCTCGTTTAATTTTGTTTGGGGAGGTAATTGAGAAGAAATGGCTAAAAGCAAGGTGTAGGGGCTAGTCCCTTCTCCTGAAATTCCCAAGAAGTCAGGGAGCTTTGAAGGGAAGGCTGGATGAGTCGGGGAAGGGGGAACCTCCTAGATCCCCGTAGCGGAATTTGTATGGTGCCATTTTTCTTTGGAAAATGTCCTGGAAGTTTGCTTCTCCCTGATAACTGGCTCTTTTCTTGTTTGTTTTATCTTTTTGTCCGACCCTGAACTCACTTTATGGGTCTAGACCTAGGGGCCAGTGCACATGAGGCTGGCCCTCTTACCAACTGAGCCATGCCCCCACTCCCAACAACTGGCTCTGGTTGGACTCCATTCTTTCCTGGGTCAAACACTGGGAACAATGACTCAACCTCTGGTCAAAAGGCAGAAGTGGACAAAAGTAGGGCTTCTATTTTGTTTTGCTTTTATCACGTTTGTTTTGTGGGTGGGTGAGGGTACCAAGGTGGGCATGTGGAAGTCAGAAAGAGAGCTTGCAGTAGTCCTCTCCTGTCATGTAGAAGGAACCCAGGTATTACACTCATGTCTTGCTTGGCACCGTGTGCCTTTACCCACCAGATCGTCTCACTAGCCCCAAAGTTGTGTCTTAATAGGCATTACTAGAACATTCCCTTTCCAGGTTCACCTTCACACCTTTCTCCCACCCAGTCTGGCTTTAGTCAGAAAGTAGGAAACTGTGCTGACTGGCGCTTCCCTCACCGCCCCTTGGAGAGGACCAGGCAGGCCCAAGGGGACGGGTGAATAACGGAAAACAAAGTCCTAATAAAATAGTCACTTTTATTTCTTAGCAAAACTATTTCCTCCGTGAGGGGTATTTACAACAGAGAAGGAGAAGTGGGTAAGTTCACAGCAATTTGGAGAAGAGGGGAGGCTCCGGGGGCCCCAAGGCTGGGAGACAGACACTTCACACGATTAAATAGAACAGCCTTTCCCGTCTGGGACTGGGAAGTCACTAAAGAAACTAGATGGGGACGAGGCCCTTGGAGGAAGTGGGGGTATAAGGGGACTCGCATAAACCACACACCCGCCTGGGCTGGCCCCGGGATTGCCTCCGAGTTTTGCTCTAGACTGCAGACCCCAGGGGAGTCTGACAGGTCCGGTGCCAACAAAACCCGAGGCGGGGCCTTGTGGGGCGGGGCCGGGCGGCAGCCGAGGGGCGGAGCCAGGGCGCATGCAAACGCTGAGGAGGAGGAGCGACACGGAGGGGGGCGTGGTGGCGCGCGCAGCTGGGAGCGAGCGCGCGGAGGCGGGGCCGGGGCGGGTCACGGGCGGTGCAGCAGCACGTGCTCAATGTAATTCTCCAGCTCTTCCTGCTCCTGCAGCCGGCGTTCCTCCGCGTCCGCTTCCTCCTGCGCGCGCCTGGCCTGGGCCTCCAGATCCGGATGGTGGCGCGCAGGTGGCAACGCGTGATGGAAGTGACGGCGGCGGGAGGATGCCGGCGGCTGCAGTGTCCGCGGCCGAATGTAGTTTGGGAAGGGGTGATAGGGCCCCGGGGGAAACACCTCATCCTCCTCCCGATCCCAGGGTGGGAGCACTTCGTTCCAGTCCGGCAACTCATCCCGGGCCGGGGCGGGAGGTGGGGGCTGTGGAGAGCGGACATGGGTCGGCGCTGGGGCAGCCCTAGGGGGCGGCACCGGCTCGGGAGGGGCGTTCTTCTTCCGCTTCCGTTTCTCTTCCACCTCTTCGATGATGCTGACCACATCGTCTGCTGGCAGGTGGAGTTTAGTGGACAGTTCAATGAGACTATCGATCGTCTGCGGATCCATCTCCTCGTCGTCGTCATCCTCCTCCCCGCCCTCCTCTACCCCCTCAGCATCCTTCCGCCGATGGCCTGGCGCCTCCTCCTGGGAGCGTTTGTCCTCGGCTCCGGCTTCCCCGTCCTCCTCCTCGGCGAACAGGAGTGCGTTCTGCCGCGCCCTCTCCGCCTCCTCTGCCTCCGCCTCCGCCTCTGCCGCCTCCTCATCCTCTTCCCCCACATCGTCCTCCCCACCACCTCGTCTCTCCTGCTCCGCCTCCTCCTCCCTCTCATTCTCCCGCTCTTGCTGCGTCTCCTGCAGCCCGCGACCCCCGAGATCGCGCTGCCGGGCTCCGCCCTGCAACAGATACTGGAGCAGCAGGTCGGAGGCGAGATCCGCCAGCCGCTCTTCTTGCGCCGCGGCCTGCCGGGTGGCCTCCGCCTGTCTCCTCCCTGCCTCTACCTGAGCTAACCCTTGCTGAAGCAGGCGCTCTCCTGCCTCGGAGCCGCCCAGGAATGAGCCCTCGAGCCGGCGCACCTTAGGGAAGGGGCCACCTAGACTTTGGTACGCCTTGGATAAGGGTGTCAAAGTCTCACCTAGATGTGTTTTAGGGGAGGACACTCCTTCCCCGAACTGATGAGTTTCGGGAAGGGGAGCGCTTTCGGACATTCGAGCCTGGAATTGGGAAGGGACCGGGGGTGGCAGAGGAGCGCGCTCTGGAACGCGCGCCTGGAACTCTCCCCAGGAAGCGCGCCACACGCGCTCTGGCCCGGGGCTCTCCAGATTGACTCGGGTCAGCGTGTGCGTGCGGGTTTCAGTCTCTGCTGCCGCCGTCTCTTGCTGGCGCTTAGCATTGCTCGGACTGAAATCTCGAAGTTCTTGGAGCAAGGATGCTAGCGCCTCCAGCTCTTCTGAGCGGTCGTCCTCCTCCGGATCGCGGTCCTGAGTCTGCGGGCGAGGGGGGGCCACAGCGGGCGCTTGGATTTCTGGTGCCGGGAGGCTATGGGTCTGACTGCGCACGGACTCGGTCAGCAGAGCTTCTGCTGCTTCTTCGGGTGTTCCCTGCTGGGAACCTCCCGGGACCGCCGGGGGCGAGGCCGGACGGTCCAGTGCCTGCAACAGTACCGAGGCCAGCGCCCGGGGATCCACGCCCTGGAAGAGCTCTCCCTGGTCCTGAGGCTCTGGATTACGAGCAGCTCGGACCTCTGGGACGCTGTCATCCTTTGGCCGGGACACTGTGTCCTCAGCTACCTGCCCATTATGCTCAGAGCCGAGGGGAGGAGGAAAAGCATCGGGGCGCCCGGGGGGCGCTGCTCCCAACCCCTGGATCAGTAGAAGGAAGCAGAAGAGGATGGATGCCGGCAACGTGAAGGTTTTCATGACCAACGGGCTGCCAGAGACTGAAAAATAGAAGAAATCAAAGAAATAGGGGATTTCTATAAGAATTCCCTGCTTTCTATTTCTGCATTCCCTCCCACCCCCCGCCTTTAAGCAGGAAATCCGGGGTTTCCCTCATTTCTCTAACCTTACCCGAAAAGAAACGTTTAGCAGAGAACAAGAAAGCTGTGGCGATCTCTGGGGTCGTGCAAATGGGCAGAGAACGCCCGCAATCCTCCTTCTGGGTACCCAGTGCCTCCTGTCACCCCCTTCCCTAAGCCATCTCTCAGCCAGCGCCCGCGTACTAAGCAGCAATGATAAGCGGGAGGGGGGATCTGTTCCCTCCCCACAGGACTCCCCGGATGGTGCGTGGGTGACTTCATCAGCGACAGAAAAGCAGAGACTCCCCGTTTACCAAAGACCCTTCCCGGGGGCACACCGCTATGCTCTCAATACCCCATATAGAAAGAAAATCCTCCCTTCACGCCCACGAGTGAAGAGGGTTGGAGGGATGGACAGCGGAGTATTTACCAGCCGGTGTCACGACGGCGGGAGGTGGAGAGGAGGGTCGGGGCAGGGGGAAAATCGGGACCGGTCCGCCTTGGCTCCGTTCCGTGGCTGGAGTATGAGCGATGGTCCAGGGCTGGCGTCCTAGGAGCTGGGCTCAGCTGGGTCAGCAACAGCGCTCTCGCTCCGGCTTCAGCACGCTGGACAGCGCCCGCGCCGCCGCTGCCTTATAAAGGGGAGCGCGCGGGGTCACGTGGGCTAGCCCCGCCCCATTGACGTCAATGTTCATTCATGGGGAAGCGGGCGGGTGTCTGGTGGACGGTGAAAGTCCAATGATTGGAGGATAATCGTCGCTCCCGGCCTGCACCTGCGCAGTAGGGCCCTCGGCTAGAGGGGCGTGAGCTAGTCGAGCTCCGGGAAATGAATGAATGAATGAATGAATGAAATGTCGAGGCGGGCGGGGCAGGGGGCTATGAATGAATGAAGGAGGGACGAGGAGAAAAGGATGAATGAATGAATGTAAAAATGAATGGAAGGGTGGGTACAGAGGAACCAAAAGGCGGGAGGGTGGGTTACAAAGCACTTGCGGCGCGGAGCCTGCGTTGCTGAGCAGAATAGGAAGAGGGCACCGCCAGCATCTAATTGGGCGCCAGTAAAAGATCAGTACTGGATGGGGGGACGGTAAGGGTTTGAAAGGGGAAGGGGCTTGGCTCCCTACTCCGCCACAGTATGGTCTATAGGGAGCACGCCCAAGGACAACTTGAACCTGAGAGGAGGGGGTGGATTTGCGGTGCGGGATGCCCGCCCAGGGTCAGCGCAGATGGGTGGATCTTGCGGTTTGGGTAATCACCTTGGAAAGGGTCCTAGTCGAAAGAGAAAAGGGAAAGATTGACGACGTGTGTGCCTCTGGGTCGTGTCTGTTCAAACCAGTTCGTGTCTGAAGGGGTTGGGGAAAAAAAAGGTGTGTCTGTCCTTCTGGCCAGCGGGCTCTGCTGTGCCTGTTAGGGGGTTCCTGTTGTGCCCTCTTTTAATCCAACTCTCCCACACCCTTCAGCCTGTCTCCCTCTCCCCCACAGCCCCCACCCAAGGACATTTGGAGGGCGATAGCAGACCAGGTGGGGAGGGGGTTGAGCAGGTGGAGAGGGTGACTCAACTCCATTTCTCTCTACCGCTTAAAGGGGAGGTCTGAACGCGACCGGAGGGGGGGGTGTGAACTGCAACGTCAGAGATGGACCCTCTCAGCCATCAGACCCT
This sequence comes from Mus minutoides, assembly GCA_902729485.2. NCBI lineage: Eukaryota > Metazoa > Chordata > Mammalia > Rodentia > Muridae > Mus > Mus minutoides. The sequence goes on along the minus strand of LR749513.1, from coordinate 4,066,710 downwards.
TCGACCGTATCTCCTGCCCAGAGGGGTTGGGGCTGGGGGCTTGGACAGTTAGAGGTTCCGGGAGTGGGGGGCGATGACGCAGAGATTGCGCAGAAAATCTATCAGCCAGCCGGGTCCAGTGAAGGGAGACCAGACGTGGGCGGGGGTGGGATGGGAGGACGGAAATGGGGAGGGGGTAGAAGAGAGGGAAAGGTGGCCCCGGGAGCTGCTACTGCAGGAATGAAGGGGAGGGAGGGAGCCTGGAGGGGGCTGCAGTGCAGGCGGAGAGCAGTGCGGGGGCGTGGGCAGGGAAAGGGGGGGACAATGACACACACCAGACACACAAGGACTGCGGACACAGGGGTGCTTATAGGCACACGCAAAGCCCCCCGCACCCTGACACTTCGGAAACCAGAATAGGGAGGGCATCTGGAGGGTCTCAGAGCCTCTTTCAGAGTCAGCCCCCTCATACCATCCTGTTACTGACCCTCATTTTAAGCCCCTAGCTCGTGTACGCGCGGAGGCGCGCGCGGGCACACACACACACACACACACACACACTCACTCACGTGCTTTCTCTCTATAACCAGCAGTGGCTTCTCCCTTCCATCAGTGGCTTGACTTTCCCAGAAGAAACCCCATCAGCTCTGCGGAGAAAAGGTGGGGTGAGAGAGGAAAGAGAAGAGAGATGGGGACAGGGGGATGGAAGGAAAAGAACCTGAAGCAGGTTGAAGGAGCAGGCTAAAGGAGAAAGAAAAAAAAAAAAAAAGAACTTGAGAACCAAGGTGACAGTAGATATTCCTAAGAAAGGAGGGAGGGGTGCCTAAAGACACACCACCAACAACAACAACAATAACAACAACAACAATAACACAGCAGTATCTGACACCCCTCCACACACAACTGTGACTAGACCCTCCTTCCCTTTTTCCACCACATCTTTTTCATCTTCTCAGCCTGGTTCCCTGGAGCCCTGGGCTGAGGTGGGGGGGGGGGGGTCACGTTATCCTCATTATGGAAGGTGAATCAGAAAGCTGGTGGTTCAGAGAGGGGGAGGGGAACCTTTGGAGAGAGAAGGGAAGGGGAGAGAGCTCGACAAAGGGACTGCCTGATGGGAGTGAGAATCTAAGTTTGAGTTCCAGGAAAAGGCGGCAGACACCTAAAGGAACCCCTACACCTGTGTGCTTGCAGGCATACACAAGCACCCTCATGCTGCATGTACGCGTGTGTGCTTCTCTGGACAGAGATTACAAGGACCCAAAGCAGAGAAGAAAAGGAGAAGAAACGGGGAGAAGCAAGCGGAGACTGGGTGGATACGGCCCCAGTTTAAATGGAGGGAGGGGCTTCTCTTGCCGTTTGCCACTTGTGTGACTGTTGGCACATCAGTGGAATTCTAATCTCTTGGGATTGTAGGCACGTCTGTGCTGTTTGGGGTCTTTGTATGCACTCAGATCTGGTGCCTGGAGAGAGAGAGAGAGAGAGAGAGAGAGAGAGAGAGAGAGAGAGAGACTGTGCATTCCTAGAGCTCCTTTACTGCCTATTGAAGTGTGTCCATGCCTATGTGAACTTCTCTGCATTTTAACACTTCTTGTCCCTCTTATTCTCTATGAATCTCGGGGCATTACATCCTATAATTGAAGCCACTTCTCTGCAGCCCCCACATCCTTATTTCTGGTTCTTGGGGACATTCCCTATTTCTCTATCACCAGTCCCAACTCCCCACCCTTACTTTTTTGGAAAGCCAAGGAACTGCTCAAAAACTTGAATCTTGGTCATCCTAGGGTGGAGTGGGCAAGGTAGAAGGCAACCAGATCCTCAAGGCGACAGGTTTGGCAATTTCGTCGCATAGGCATGGACCCCTCCTGCCCTCCTGGTCTTGGGGCTCTCTCTCCCTGGCCCCTAGGTCAGCTCATTCCTACATCACACTTCCCCTCCCAGGGATGACCCATGCCCTTCTCCCTTTGTCATTATTTTGTTGTGTTTGAGAAGTAGCCCAGACTGGCCTCCAATTCACTCACTCTGTCAGAAGATGACCTTGTTGGAAGATGACCAGACTGTCTCTCCCTCCTAAGTGCTAGGATTACTGATATGCTCCATAGTGCCCAGTTTATGCAGAGTTGGGGATTTGAACTCAGGGCTTCATGTATCCTAGGCAGGCACTCTACCAACTGAGCTACATGCTGCCCACCCAACCCTAGCCCCATCAATAACCTAAGACTCTGCTGCTTTTACACTGGAAAAGATCAAGACAAGGGGCCAATTCCTAAGATCGTGGAGAGGAGGCAAGAAAAAAAAGATGCTATGGGGAGACACGACTGTAAAAGGCAGAGCTAAGGTGAGGCCCTGGAGAGGACACTGGACATTTGCTCTAACGTGTGTGTGTGTGTGTATATAGCACTGTCTACCGTAGTCCTGGTATCTGAATCTCTCATGCATTCCAGGAGTACAAGGAGAACGTGAGGTTCAGCAGGACAATGATTGCGGAGTTCAAGGCTTGGGAAACCAGGGATGAGGGCTATGGGAAGGGCTGTAGGAGGTCTGGGGGAGAGAGAGAGAGCAGGGGCTTCATCACACCACCCAACCCCTGCAGCTCACCCAACCCTCCCTTTCTCTGCTCCCCCTCCCCCAACCGGTGACTCACCTCTGCAGCCATTTATTTCGTCAGCCATGGGAAGGGGTGAAAATTGGCCATGAGAGGGGGGCTGTATAAGGAGACAGGGGTCCCTACTGTGAACTAAAAACAAAACCAAAAAGGTGTTAAAGACCCTCGGAAACAGTCAGACTTAGAATCCATTCTTGTTACCCACCCCCCAAGCCAACCCAAAGATGGAGAAGTCTGGAAAGGAACTTGGAGAGAGGGTCAGGAAGGGGGCCAGCAGAGGATTCTGAATGATACATGGTGGGTGAGGGGGATTCTCACTCTGATTTTTAGTCCCAAGGTCCCATTCCATTAGACCCCCCTCACACATGCACTCCTGAGTGGGGGAGGGGAGACCCAGCAAGCCGGGGGAGGCCATTGCCGCAAAGATGAGTCACCAAGCAAAGAGAAAAAGAGACAGAGATGGGAGAGACACAGAGAGACAGCTAATTGAGAGACCTAGAAAGAGAAATATACCACATACATTCGTGTGCACGCACACACACACACACACACACACACACATTTACATTCACACACACCATGACGGTGATATTTACAACTAACAAGAGAAATTGGATGCTTCCATAATCTTGTTCCAACCCCCTCCAAAATCCACCTGTCACACACAAGACCCGCTCTTACCGAGTTATACTCCGACTCTGAGACACACCTACTTAACAAACACAATGTCACACTTCACTTAGCACAGTCACCCAGATTTAATGCTGAGGATGTGCCCGGAGTGACAGCAATTTGTGCTGACAGCCCCAATTCCTTTTTCTCAGGGTGGTGGGAAAGAGAGATGGGAAAAGAACCCTCATAAAACGTGACTTCAAAAATCAACACGCAGTTTCGGGGACTCACAGCTTGCACTGTGCACACGCGACAATACACATAAGTAGCCTGCCTCCCCATCCACACGAACCCAGTAACATTAAGCATCCTCATAAAAAGAAAAGACACTTGAAGTACCTGTTTCGGGGGGAAACGTCACGTTTGTTGCCCTGAATACACCCCACCCAGACACCCCTTGGATCGCACATATATGTACGGAAACACAGACACACAAAGACACCCATGGGCGCACTCACACGGACGAGAACCACCTTGCGCTGCCTCGCCCGCGTCCGCACTTGTTCTGGCGCCCCCGTGTGGTAGGATTGAGGATCGCAGTCTCCGCTGCTCAGGAGCGGGCGGGCGGGGGGGGGGGGGGGGGGGGGGGGGGGGGGGGGAGGATGAGGTGGGGGAGCGGCACCTAGGTCCTTACCACCTCCTCCCCTTCTCTGTCACGCTCGCTCTGCCCACCTAGAAATGGGGAAAGTCAGAGCGCCTGAAAAGCACGGTCCAAAGAGGTGGGAGCTAGACTCCTGGATCCTGGGGTTAAGAGAGGCTGATCTTGGATGACAGAGTGAACTTAGGAGACGAATCCACAGAATGTAGGTAGCAATTCATTCCTAAAGCTAGGAGAAACAGAGGCCCCGGGCTAGCCCAGACACGACCTAGGTTCTTTCTTCTGTTTGGAGGAGGTTGAGAGTGCAATGGACAGCAGCCCCAACCCCCACCTCCAGCCCCCTGCCCCAATTGCTACTGGGCTTAGAGATCCTCTTGAATACAGTCTGCTGGAGAATGGCGGCCTGGGGTGGGGCGGGGGAGGGGGGTGTCATCCTTCTCCACGGACAAGAAGTGAAACATACACATACAGAGGAAGGATCAACAATCTTTTATTGTTATATGGCCATAGTGGAAATGCCCAGAGAGATGGTATGGCCAGGCTGAGGCAGAGCAGAATTGCTTCAGTGACTGAACTGAGAAGAATTAGACAGCAATGGCTGCCCCCTTTTGCATGTGTTGAAACCTCCTGGAGCCCTCCACTGCCCACACCTTGGATTCCATCTCCAGCAAATTCTGTACTGGAGGTAACATTTCCCTAGCAACTGTTCCCTGGTCCAACAATAAGTTCAAGCCGACAGCATCACCCAGAGAGGGGTTCTGCGCATGCTCAGGGCTCTCTTAGGTTATAGACTCTAATGAGGCTCCTGGCAACTGAGAGTGACTTAGAAACCACTCGGATCTTTCTGGGTTTGTTCTCTCCCTCTAGCCAGTGTGGAGATCCAGCAAAGGAGACCATACTCTAAAAACACAACAGGTACTTTTCATATTTAAGCAGAAAGAGTCCCGGCTGAGGCTGGGGTGAAGCTTAGTTGGTAGAGAGCTTTTTGCCTTGAATGCATGCCTTGACTTCCATCCCCAGAACTCAGGCATAAACTTGACCTCACCAGGCGCATATGCCCATAAGCCCAGCACTTAGAAATAGAAGTAAGAGGATCAAGAGTTCGAAGCCATCCTCAGCTTTATGCCAAGTTCAGCCTGGGATACATGAGATGCTAAGAAAAGGCCAGACAGTGCTGGCTCTCACCTTTGATCCCAGCACTTGGGAGGCAGAGACAGGCAAATCTCTGAGTCTGAGGCCAGCCTGGTCTACAAAGCGAGTTCCAAGATAGCCAGGGCTACACAGAGAAACTCTGACTTGGAAACAAAACAAAATAATCTAGGAGCTGGAGAGATGGCTCAGCGGTTAAGAGTTGGCTCCTGCCGGGCGTGCTGGCGCACGCCTTTAATCCCAGCACTTGGGAGGCAGAGGCAGGCGGATTTCTGAGTTCGAGGCCAGCCTGGTCTACAAAGTGAGTTCCAGGACAGCCAGGGCTATAAAGAGAAACCCTGTCTCAACCCCCCCCCCCAAAAAAAAATAGTTGGCTCCTGATGACTGCCAATTCCAGACCAGTCTCCTCCATATGAGCCACATAGCCAACCAAATCCTCCATGCTCTTTCAGCCAATTATTACCTGATGAAACACCCCAGGAACACAGGCCAGTGGCTCTGTATGGGATAATATTATTTTGGCTGGTATTTATGTACTGATTTACTTTAAGAAAGTGAACCAGTTATGGAGCTGAGAGGTGTTTTGGGGAGATACTATTTATTTATTTTTGTATGAGTGTTTTTTTTTTCTTGAATGTATGTTTGTGGACCGGTGCATGCCCAAGGGTATCAGGGTCCCTGGAACTGGAATTACAGACAGCTGTGATCTTCCCAAAGTGGGTGCTGGGAACAGAACTGAGGTCCTCTGTGAGAGCAGTATTTGCTTTTAACCACTTAGCCAGCAGTTTCCAATCTGTGGAAACTCCAATGAGTGTGGCTCTTTGGGGGTTGAAGCACACTTTCACAGGGGTCACATATCAGGCATCCTGCATGTCAGATATTTACATTATGGTTATAACAGAAGTAGCAATGAAAATAACGTATGGAAGGGAGTCATTGCAACATGAAGGACTGTATTAAAGAGTCTCGGCATTGGAAAGGTTGAGAATCACTGGCGTAAGCCATTTCTCCAGCCCCTAAAAAAATGTTTTAAAGAGTTTCAGCTCCCTCTTTCTTGTCTGGGTCTTTCTAATCTGCCTGCAGACAGGTCAGCCCAGATGATGTGAAGCAGGAACTTTTTTTTTTTCTCCTCGTTCCAGTCAACCCTGTTTGGCCCTCGCTCCAGCCAGCCCCACTCGCTCCGGTCTGCCCCGCTCGCTCCGGTCGGTCCCACTTGCTCAGTCCCTGCTCTCTCCGGTCCAAGGATTCATTTATTATTATTCATAAGTACGCTGTAGCTGACTTCAGACGCGCCAGAGGAGGGCGTCAGATCTCATTACGGGTGGTTGTAAGCCACCATGTGGTTGCTGGGATTTGAACTCATCACCTTCGGAAGAGCAGTTGGGTGCTCTAACCCACTGAGCCATCTCACCAGCCTGAAGCAGTAACTTCTAAGCTAAGAAACTAGGCTTAAAGCAGATCAGAGCTCCTCCTGGGGCCCCCAAAGACCACAAAGTTCTACCGGTATAAGATCTGCACAAGACTCAGACCATCAACATCCTGTCATGGAGGAGGGAAGGATTCATAAGGCTCTGCCCCTCAAGGATCTATAGAAATTAATGGCTGCCAGGAGAGGGTGGGGCAGTTTCTTCAGTGGTGTAGCGGCTGGTATGTCACCTATGCTCCTGTGAATAGCTCTCATTCATCTTTAGTAAACAACCCTGATGTATACTGTTATACACACAGACAAACTACACACACACACACACACACCACTAAGCCAGGAAAATAGGAGAAATAGTTGGGAAGAGGAAGAGGATCATGGTGTGTGACAGCTACTTTCAATTGTCCACCTGTCACATCCTAGAATCACCTAGAAAGAAAGTCTCACGGACTGTCTAAATCGGGTTGGCCTATGGGTGTGTCTGCATGGGATTGTCTTAATTCTTCATTAATTCATAGATAGGGGAAGATCCAGCCCACTGTGGGCAGCACCATTCCCTGGGCTGAGGATCCTGGACTGTGTAAGAGTGGAGAAATCTAGCTGATCACTGAGCATGCAGGCATTCACTTCTCTGTGCTCTTGACTGTGGGTGTGATGTGAGCAGACCTTGGCACCTTGACTTCTCTGTTGGGATGGTCTGTGACCTGGAATTGTGCACTGAAGGGAACCCTTGCTTCCTTAGATTGGTTTATATTACAGCATCATAAACAAAACCGGAACCAGGCAATGGGATGAAAGAGGGTGATGAGGAGGGAATTTGATCAGAATATATTAGACTAGATACATGTGCAATGACTGAAACTTATTATTGTATATAAATAATATATGATAATATTTTTAAATACCCAAGTATAGCAGCACTTGCCTTTCTTTAATTCTGCCACTTAAGAGGCAGAGACAGACCAATCTCTGTAAGTTTAAGGACATTCTGGTCTACATAGTGACTTCCAAGCCACTTAGGGCCATATTATTAATCCCTGTCTGAAATAAATAATAAAAATTAACAACCACAATTTTTTTTTACAGTTCTGTCTCTTTATCAGTGTGACCTGTCCAGATCCATTGACTCCAGACAGGGACCCAACCCTATAGTTTTGTCTTTTCTCTTCAGACTGGGTTTAGAGACCAAAACGAGCCTTCTTCCCCTAACTTGAAGTTAGAGAAGGTTAAGTTCTTAGGGAACCCATCCTATCTCAAGTACTCCTCCAGATTTTGCATACGAACACATAGACATACATGTCTAGAAACCCATGTCCCCTTCACTCAGAAAATGAAGAAGTTATCTATTGGCCCCTACTTCTATCTTCAGGGATCCCCAAAACGGCTTAGTGGTCAAAGGTGCTTGCGGCCAAGCCTGACAATGTGACTTTTATCTCTGTGATCCGTGTGGGGAGAGAAGAAACCATTTGCATTTTTAGATAACCTGATCTAGCTGTGCTCTGTTCCTGGAGAAGCTATGAGCCGGCAGACCCACGACTGAACCATTAATGCTCCAGTGTCCCGTGGGGCAGAGCGCGAGCAGCCTGGAACGGGGGCTCGTCTCACTAATCGAAGACATTAGGCTCATGTTTCCCCCATTGCTTCCAGGATGAGGAGACTGTTCCAAAGGGTGCTTCTCGGATAAGATTGTTTGGGTGTAGGAGGGGGAAGTCAGGCTGGGGAGTTCCCAGAATTCCAAAGAAGGAAGAACTTCTCAATCCACTCCTCAGACTCCTTCAGTATCAAGTTACTTCAATGCTTACTACTGTTTTTTAGAAATCCTTTGTAGGCATAAATTTTTTGCAACCTACTTTTGTGTGTGTGTGTGTGGTTTTTCGAGACAGGGTTTCTCTGTATAGTCCTGGCTGTCCTGGAACTCATTTTGTAGACCAGGCTGGCCTCGAACTCAGAAATCCGCCTGCCTCTGCCTCCGGAGTGCTGGGATTAAAGGCGTGCGCCACCCCACCCGGCTGCAACCTACTTTCAATAAGGGTTCAACCTGGCCTCTAGCCACCACCCAGCAGAGGGAGTAAAGGAGAAAAGTTATTAGGATGTGGGGGAAGTGGACCTCTTCAGCAATAGTTCTTTGGGGATGAGCTCAATTTTCTTTCTCAGCAGTTCAGTCCTGTAGCAAACATCAAATAGGACTCAGCAGCTGCAGACCAGCCCTCTAGGCAGGCAGACCCCACACACGAACCAGCAGCTACAGTCCAGACTTTTGTGCAGGCAGACACCAGGCATGAACCAGCAGCTACAGTCCAGACTTTTGTGCAGGCAGACACCAGGCATGAACCAGCAGCTACAGTCCAGACTTTTGTGCAGGCAGACACCAGGCATGAACCAGCAGCTGTAGTTCAATCCTGAAGAAATTGCCAGGCTTGCCAACCAGCAGTTCTTGGTAAGTTTCTCTCTGGCATCACTACTACTGGAGATCAATAACACTGCGGACGGTGAACCAATACATGGAGAATAGTGAGTCAGAGCAAGCCAATCACAGCTCAGGGTTCTCCAACTGTCATATTTATAATCCTTCCTCATGAGTCCTTCCACGTGTCTGCTTTAGCAAGGCATCCTTTCACCAGCAAAACATCATTTGTCACAATTTTCCAAATAAACTAGAAATTTCATTTTAATCCATTTTATGTCTGGGGTGGGATGGCTGCGTGTGTGTCACAGATCATATGTAGAGGTCAGGGGACAATTTGCAGGAGTCAGTTCCCCCTTTCTATCACATGGGTCCTAGAGGTTAAATTCAGGTGGTCAGGCTCCGTGAACAGATGCCTTTACCCTCTGAGCCAGCTCACCAGCCCACTTAGTTACTTTTTATTACATGTGAGTGTGTATGTGTGTGTGTGTGTGTGTGTGTAGTATGTGTATGTGTATGTATGTGTGTGGTGTGTGTATGTTGGGGGGGAGTGCGGGTGTATGTGTGTGGTATGTGTGTGTGGTGTGTGTATGTGTGTGTAGGTGTATGTGTGTATAATGTGTGTGATATGTGTATGTGTGTGTGGTATGTGTACTGTGTGTATATGTATGTATATATATATGTGTGGTATATGTGTGTGTATATATGTGTGTACAGTGTGTGTGATGAGTGTGTATATGTGTGTGGTATATATATGTGTGTGTAGTGTGTGCATGTGTATGCATGTATATGTGTGTGTGTGTATATGTGTGTGTTGTATATGTATATGTGTGGTGTCTGTATGTGTGTGTGTACACTCATGGGCCTGATGATAACTTGCTTGAACCATTTCACCTTCCATTCTGTGAGTCCCAGGACTGAATTCAGGATATCAAGCTTAGAGGCAAGTCTCTTTACCCTCTGAGCCAGATCAGAAGCCCCATTCTTTCTACTTCAGTTTCCAAAATGGGAGACATAAGCAAAGAGTTTAAGGTCCCTGAACACGAGAGGTGAGTACTGGTGCTCACTTCAGCAGCACATATACTAAAATACAGAGAAGAATGATACAGAGAAGAGAGGTGAGCACTGGCTATGGATGGGCTAGGAGGTCCAGGGTGAGGAGACCAAGCTCTCTGGGTTAGAGCTGAGCACATCGCTTCAGTCTCTGACCATTCTCTACCCTGGAGCAGAACACTCTCCCACCTGACACCTTGGACCTAACTCTCTTGCTTCTCTGTTATTGTTGGTTGGTGGGGTTTGGTTTTGGTTTTGGTTTTTGGTTTTTGAGACAGGGTTTCTCCGTGTAGCCCTGGCTGTCCTGGAACTCACTCTGTAGACCAGGGTGGTTTGAAATTCAGAGGTCCTCCTGCCTCTGCCTCCCAAGTGCTGGGCGTGAGCCACCACCTGACTACAAATAATAGTAATTTTTGTTTGTTTGTTTTAAATTAAGGGGCTGAAGAGATAGCTCAATGCTTAAGCGCTTGCTGCTCTTGCAGAGGACTGTGAGTGATTCCCAGCACCCACATGGTGGCTCACACTCATTTGTAACTCCAGTTTTAGAAAATCCAGTGTCCTCTTCTGGTCTCAACCAGCACCAGCCACATACAGACAAGCAGGTGAAACACTCACACACATAAAATACAATAAATCTTTATTTTTAAAAAAAAATGTTTTAGGGGCTGGTGAGATGGCTCAGCAGGTAAGAGCACCCGACTGCTCTTCCGAAGGTGACAAGTTCAAATCCCAGCAACCACATGGTGGCTCACAACCATCCGTAATGAGATCTGGCTCCCTCTTCTGGAGTGTCTGAAGTCAGCTACAGTGTATTCACATATAATAAATAAAATAAATCTTAAAAAAAAAAAAAGAAGTGATTAAAAAAAATGTTTTAAACCCCTCGCTTAGGCAGATGGATCTCTGTGAGTTTGAGATCAGTCTACACTGTATGTTCCAGGTTATCCAGAGCTACATAGTGACAACCTGTCTCAAAAAGTGTGTGTGTGTGTGTGTGTGTGTGTGTGTGTGTGTGTGTGTGTGTGTAATTCCAGCTGTGTGGCAGTGGTGCACACTTTGATCCCAGCACTTGGGAGGCAGAGGTGGGTAAATCTCTGAGTTCCAGGACACCTGGTCTATAGAGTGAGTTTTCCAGGGCTACACAGCAAACAAACAAGCAAGCAAGCAAACAAACAAACAAACAAAGAAATCCTTCTCCAGAGGGACCAGGAATTGAAAAAACGTGCTACTGAGTGTCCTTTCTGCACAGGAATGTCAATGGGAAAGGGCCCAAGTCAGAACAGAGACTGGAAGAGACATCCTGCAGGCGGAGCAAAGGTTACAGGTAAAGCAGGGCAGGCTGCACGGTTAGGAGAGGCAGGTCTTAGAGGACGCCACTCAGGAAGGAAGGGAAGCTGTTGAAAGAGGGTCTTCCTGGACCCCCAGCTCCCTTCTCAGAGTGAATGAGTGAAGTAGGAGAGATTTCAAAAAAGTTGTCTGTTTGGCAAGGGTCTCCTTGGGGACGGGACCCCAGGGACGAGTAATAACATGAAGTGCTATGGACAAAACTCTAATCAATACCCTGGCTGGGGAACTGGCTGGATGAGAAGGGTTCATGGTTCCTTTTTATTTTCTTCCTTTCTTTGTGCATGTGTATGCGTGTCTTGCCTGCCTACATGGATGCCTGTGAACCACTTGTGTGCCTGATGCAGGTTGAGGCCAGAAGATGTCGGTCCCCTGAGACCGGAGTTGCAGACAGATGTAAGTAAGTGCCCTGTGAGTGCCAGTGTGTGTGTGTGTGTGTGCATGTGGAACTGAACCAGGTCCTCTTGCAAGAGGAACAATGATGGCTAGACTACTACTTCTCTTCTTCTTCCTCCTCTTCCTCCTCCTCCTTCTCCTGTGTGTGTGTGTGTGTGTGTGTGTGTGTGTGTATGATCAGTAATGAATCTCAGGAGCTAGTGCATGGTAGACAAACACCCTGGCTCTGAGACATCCCCAGAAGCTACTGCAGTTTAAGATTATCCAGGACTGTGAGGGGCGGGAGAGAAGGCCTTTGACTCAGTAGCCCTGTGCTACAAGGTCCCCTCGAGGCCATGATGCATTATGAATCACAGAACCACCCGGCGTGTTTTCAATGTGATTTGAAATAATTCTCAGAACACTGTAGGTGGCCGGTGGTTATGGTGGGTGTGAAATGTCCCCCCAGACATTTGTGTTTGAACACTTGGTTTCCAACAGGTGATGCTGTTTGGGATGGTTTGAAGCCCTGACATGATGTGGTATGTATTTAATGCCTATATAGTTGCTGTGACAAGATAAGATATGTGAAAAACATTAAGTAGAAGGAAGAAGGGTTTCTTATGACTCACGGCATGAAGGCACAGTCCATCATGGGGGCAACATTATAGCTTCAGAATCTTGAGGTGGCTGGTCGAGGTAGAAGATTGTTCCTCCTTCAGGGCTGCTGAGTCAAAGGCATTCTCTCCTGCCCCTCACAGTCCTGGCAGGTTTTCTCCTTTGTATTCAGCCTTGGACCCCAGCCCATGAGATGGTACCACTCACATTGACTGAGACTTCATCCTCTCCCCTTAGTTAAACTCTCTAAATAACCCTTCACAAACATCCTCAGAGGAGCATCTTCTAGGTGGTTCTAAATCCAGCCCTGCTGACAATAAAGAGCAGCCATTATGGACCGTGTCCCTTGAAACTGTGAGCCAACAGAATCCCTTCTTCTCTTAAGTTGCTCCGGTCTGGTATTTGGTCATGGCAATGAGAAAAGTAACCAACGCAGTGGGATTGCTTACACGTTTTTCTGATGTGGAAAGTAAATTCTGAGTGTCCACAGCTTGAGCTAGCTAGATCCCACTGTCATTAGGATCAGAAATATCTCCTAAAGCCCCACTGTGTATTTGAGGCTTGGTTGCTAGCCTGTGGTACTGCTGGGAGGCAGTACTACTTTAGGAGGCATGGCCTAGTGGAAGGTCATTAAGGGGAACACACCCTTGAAGAGAGTGTATTAGCTACTCTCACTGTTGTTGTGGCCAACGGCCTGACAAGAAACAACTGTAGGAGGAAGGGCTTACTCTGGCTTGTAGTTTGGAGGGATACAGTCTATGGTGGTGGAAAATGTGAGGCTATTGGCTATAGTACCTCCACATTCAGGAAGCAGAAAAGAAACAAGATATGGGGCCAGGATATAAAACTTAAGGGAGCCCTTTAATCCCAGCACTCGGGAGGCAGAGGCAGGCAGATTTCTGAGATCGAGGCCAGCCTGGTCTACAAAGTGAGTTCCAGGACAGCCAGGGCTACACAGAGAAACCCTGTCTCAAAAAAAAAAAAAAAAACCAAAAAAAAAAAATCAACAAAACAAAACAAACAAAAAAAACCCCAACCCACAACCCTAAGGGAGCACCCTCAGTGACCACTTAGTGCAGCGAGTGGCCACCTCCTAATAGTTTCAAAACCTTTCCAACAGCACCACCAGATGGTGACCACATACTGAAACAGATGAGCTCAAGAAAGCCATTTCATATCCAAATTCCAAATGTATTAAGTGTCTGTCCTCCAGAGGGAGCTTAATGGTGCGTGCCTTTAATCCCAGCACTTGGAAGGCAGAGACAGGCAGATCTAAAAAGTGAGGCCAGCCTGGTCTAAAAGGTGAGTTGTTGCAGGGCATTCGGAGCAACACAGTGAGATGCTGTCTTGAAAGTACAAAATAGACAAACCAACCACAGTGCAGTGGAACACAACCATAGCCCTAGCTATCCATGGATAAAGGCAGGAAGATCCAGAAGTCAAGGTCAGATTCAGATATGTAGGGAGTTTGAGGTCAGCCTGGGCTACAGGAGACCTTGTCTCAAAAGTAAATGAGTAGGGACTAGAGATATGACAGTGGTTAAGAGAACTTGCTGGGGGCTGGTGAGATGGCTCAGCGGGTAAGAGCACCCGACTGCTCTTCCGAAGGTGATAAGTTCAAATCCCAGCATCCACATGGTGGCTCGCAACCATCCATAACGAGATCTGGCGCCCTCTTCTGGAGTGTCTGAAGACAGCTACAGTGTACTTACATATAATAAATAAAATAAATCTTAAAAAAAAAAAAAAAAAAAAAAAAGAGTACTTGCTAAACAATCTGGAGACCGGAGTTTAGATCCCTATCTCTGAGAAATAATCAGGGAATCATGCAAATGACTGTAACTCCAGAAGTGACCTGGCAGCCTCTTCTGGACTCTGTGAGTGCACACATGCCTGCACACATGCATGCACCCCCCCCACATAGACACATATGTGCACATACATAAAGATAAAAATTTAGAGACTTAAGAATTTTCTGATTTGCTTTGCTTTGCTTTTTTTTTCTTTTAATAGTGACAGGCTTTTGCTATGTAGCCCAGGCTTGCCTTGAGCTTGTGATCCTCCTGCCTCATCCACTCGATGGCTGGGATTACAGAAATTCAGTATCACACCAGCTCTTTCATGCTTTTTTTTAAAATTACATTTGATGGGACTGGAAAGATGGCTCAGCAGTTAAGAGCACTAGCTGCTCTTCCAGAGGACCTTGATTTGATTCTGATCACCCAATTGCAGCTCACAACTGTCTCTAACTCAGCTCTAAGGGATCTGATGCCCTCTTCTGGCCTCGGTGGACACTGCATATATGTGGTGCACAGATAAACATGCAGGTAAAAATACCCATACACATAAAACAAAACAAAATGCTTTCATGCTTTTAATCCCAGCACTTTGGAGGCAGAGGCAGAGGCACTCCTATTCCTATTGGAGGCCATCCTAACTTATAGAGCAAATTCCAGGAAAGCCAGGGAAACCCTGTCTCAAAAAATCAAAACCAAACAAACAAAAGCAAAATTTTTTTGTTTGTTTGTTTGTTTGTTTGTTTGTTTCAGACACTCCAGAAGAGGGAGCCAGGTCTCGTTACGGATGGTTGTGAGCCACCATGTGGATGCTGGGATTTGAACTTATCACCTTCGGAAGAGCAGTCGGGTGCTCTTACCCGTTGAGCCATCTCACCAGCCCCAAAAGCAAAATTTTAAATCCAATAATTTGAAAAATTATACTTGCTTAATTGTGGATAGGGGGCACCTGTGGGCCACAGCACACGTGTGGAACGCAGAAGATACTTTTAGAAGCTGGTTCTCTTCTTCCATCTTACAGATACTGAGGATGAAGACCAAATTGCTGGGCTTGGTGGCAAGTGCCCACCAAGTCCCCACTGGGCCATCATGACAGCCCTCGTATGCTTAAGAAGAAAAACAGGGTCTCATGTAGCCTGGGTGGCCTCTGGGTCCTCATGTAGCTGAGGATGAGTTTTACCCCCTGAGCCTCCTGTTTCTTTCTACCCTACTGCTGGGATTACAGACATCATGCACCATTTAGATCAAGCAGTGCTGGAGACAGGATCTAGGACCTCCCCCTCGATAGGCAAGCAGTCTAGCCACTGAGCTATAACCCCCAGCATCCCCAGGGGCTTTACAATTTTTTAACCTTTACAATGAGCCCACTTTTAAGACAAAAGAAGAGCTGGGTGCAGGTGGTGGGTGTGCACACTTCTGATCCCAGCACTCAGCGGCAGGTGGGTCTCTGAGTTTGAGGCCAGCCTGGTCTATAGAGTGAGCTCCAGAACAGCCAGAGCTACACAGAGAAACCTTGTCTCAGAGAAGAAAGGAAGAAAGAAAGAAAGAAAGAAAGAAAGAAAGAAAGAAAGAAAGAAAGAAAGAGGAAGGAAGGAAGGAAGGAAGGAAGGAAGGAAGGAAGGAAGGAAGGAAGGAAGGAAGGAAGGCCAGAGACAAAAGGGTTAAGCAACTGGCACATAGTCACAGAGCCAAAGCATGCCTAGATGCCTGACTCAGAAAGGCAGCACTTAGAGGAATGGTCTGGATGGCGCAGAAGGCAATGGATCACTGATGTCAGCCTCACTGGTGAATCACAATGTCTCTCTTTCTATAAAGAGGACCTCACACCTCGCTTCCAGTAAGGGCTGAATGAGATGATGCATAGAAAAGACTTGGTGCTGTATTTCTGGCACACGGCAGGCTCAGGTAATGGGAGGAATTATTGCTGAGCCAATTGGAGCAGCCATTCTTCAACCGAGTCTCATTACAGCCTGCGCATCATAATTCAGCCCTAACGGAAGCTGCTTGTTTAGTCCGTAGGCAGGATTGTCCGGTTCTAGGAACACCCGTGGGAGCTTCATGAGTCAGAGAGATGGAAAAGCCATCAGCCTTGACGGTGAACTCTTAGGACAGGGTCCTGCTGATGTCACCTCTGCCTCTGTGTATTCATTAGTGGCCATTCCTATCAACATGAGAAGATGACTGGCACAAATCGGGATATTGGTTTGTTTGTTAAGACAGGGTTTCTCTGTGTAGCCCTGAGTGTCCTGAAACTTGCTGTGTAGACCAGGTAGGCCTCAAACTCAGAGATCCCCCTGGCTCTGCCCCTCAAGTGATGAGATTAAAGATGTGTGTCACCCGCACCCATTCACATGCTTCGCTTTGTTTTTTCTTTTTTCTTTCTTTTTTTTTTTTTTTTGGTTTTTTGAGACAGGGTTTCTCTGTGTAGTCCTGGCTGTCCTGGAACTCACTCTGTATACCAGGCTGGGCATGAACTCAGAAATCCGCCTGCCTCTGCCACCCAAGTGCTGGGATTAAAGGTGTGCGCCACCACTGCCTGGCACATGCTTAGCTTTTAAAATCATTTCTTAGAATATTTTCTCATCTCTCTCTCTCTCTCCCTTTCCCCCTCCTCTCCCTCTCTCTCCCGCCTCCGTGTGTGTGTGTGTGTGTGTGTGTGTGTGTGTGTGTGTGTGTGTGTACAAGCACTTTCAGTGTTTATGTGGGAATCAGAGGACAACTTCAAAGACTCCATTCTCTTCTTCTGTCATATGGGCTCTGGGAATTAAACTCAGGTCATCAGGCTTAGAAGCAAGCAGCTCTAACCAGTGGACCACTATCCCCTTTATCTTTGGTTTGGGGACAGGGTCTCACTGTGTAGCCCTAATTAGCCTGGAACTTGCTATATAGACCTGGATGGCCTTGAACCTGCAGAGATCCATTCCGTCTGCCTTGGGAATGCTGGGATTAAACCTGCTCCCTGCCACACCAACCCTTACATTCACCATTTATAAAGCCTTGACTTCAAACCTCGGCACCACTACCTAGCGAACAACAGTTCTGCCAGCGTGCTGTCATGGACTAGCTGGGCTCTGAGAAGGAAGATCTGTCTTTCTTCACTGTAAATGTACCGAGCCATAGTTTCTCAAGGCCTGCTGGCTGAGCAATGAGATGTTCCCCTTACAAATGAGGGGCTGGACAGACGGCTCAGTGCGTCAGAGCACCTGCTGCTCCTACAGGGGACCTAAGTTTGGTTCTCAGCATCCAGGTTCACGCCTACCTATGTCTCCAGTTCCAGAGGATTGGACTCTTTCTTCTGGCCTCCGTGGGTACCTGTATTAATGTGCACAGACCCATACACATACACAAAATAAATAATATGAACCTTTAAAAACCTGTCTCAAATTAATGAGTTTTTGTTCCATGAAGTGCAAATCAGACTTTTTGTTTGTTAGATTAAATATATATATATTCAAAAACAAAAACAAGATGAGGTCTCACTGTGAGCCCCTGGCTGGCCTTGAATTCAATATCTTCCCATTTGAGCCTTCCTAGTGTTGACATGACCAACGTGTTCCACTCCACCCAGCCCTATCCATTACTTTCAGATGGAGACATGTTTAATGTATTGCAATACAATACGATGTTTGCACTGATACTCAAGTTACCTGACTTTGGAAAAAAGGGGTGTTTTCAAACAACACAGAGGGGTATGGAGGTTTTGGGGTTTTATTTGTTTGTTTGTTTTAGACAGGGTTTCTCTGAACTGGCTAACCTGGAACTCTGTAGACCAGGGTGGCCTTGAACTCAGAGATCTGTCTGCCTTCATGTCCAAAGGGCTGGGATTAAAGCTGTGTGCCAGCACTGCCAGGCAAGTGTTGGGGCTCCTTAAGGCTTGGGAAGGTAGTGTGGAAATGGATAGTGAATTGCACTGAGTTCTTCTCCAGATAGGAAGCTGGTCTCTAGCAAAATCCAGGGCTGAGAGGCCTCTTGTTCTGTGAGCTCCACAGAGCTGTTATCTCAACACCCAGGAACCTGAGGCAAGAGATCTGCAAATTCAAAACTAGCATGTGCAACAAAGTGAGGATCCTGTCTTAAAAGTACAAAACCAAAGAATCCAGGCAAACAGGGCTGGGTGTGGTGGCGCAGGCCTTTGATCCCAGAATTCTGTAAGCAGAGGCAGGCAGATCTCTGTGAGTTTGAGACTAAGTTTTGGCTGTCTATTGGACCCTCTGGGTGAGGTTTTAAACTG
Organism: Mus minutoides; assembly: GCA_902729485.2. Classification (NCBI taxonomy): domain Eukaryota; kingdom Metazoa; phylum Chordata; class Mammalia; order Rodentia; family Muridae; genus Mus; species Mus minutoides. The sequence continues at coordinate 4,048,466 of LR749513.1, read as the reverse complement.
GAAAGGACCAGACAGAATTGCCTTTTGAAAAAGAGATCACCCTCTGGTGGCCACTCCAAGGATGGCAGGGAGAGAAAAGGTCCCTGAAGAGCCAAGGCTTGTGGAGCCTCTTAAGTTCAAGTCTGTTAGGCTTCCAGACTGCAAGCAGAAACACACAGCTATGGGGCATCTGTGCAGTTTGTTGCGGGGAAGACCCACAACAGCCTTGAACTCTGGGATATGGAGCTCTGGAAAAGAGAAGAGAAGGGGAGGGGAGGGAAGGGAAGGGAGAGAGGAGGGGAGGAGAAAGGAAGGGAAGGGATGGGAGAGAAAGGGAGGGAAAAGGAAAAGGGAGGGGGATGAAGAAGACAGAGGGGAGGGGGACAAACAATCCAAGTCATGCCTGTGTTCTAGGTACTCAAGAGGCCGAGGCAGGAATGCTTGTGAATTCAAGGACCACTTGTGCTACATATTGAGATCTCACCCAAAAAGAAGAAGAAAAGGAGCAGAATAGCATGGAGTGGTATAGACCTGGCACTTGCCCTTTTCCAAAGAGGGAGGAAGGGAAGGAGGGAGGGAGGGAGGGAGGGAGGGAGGGAGAGAGAAAGATTGCTTCTTATAAGCTAGGTGTGGTGGCAGTGTCTATAATCCCCAAACTTGTAAGGTAGAGTTCAAGGTCAGCCTGAACTATAAGAGTCTTAGTCTCAAATAAAAGAGGAGAGAAGAGAAAGGGGAGGAGACAGGAGAGGAGTCACAGATGGGGACATAGGCATATTTCAAGTGTGTTACAAGGTAGTAAGGCAGGCCCCAGAGAGCTGGAGCTAGCTGGGGACAGCCTCCTGCCCCAAAGGCTGTGCTGGAACTCTCCAGGGTTTAAGTGTCCTGACCAAACACACACTGTAACCTCCGTCCACACCTATAACCTCAGCCCTAGGAGTAGTGCAGACAAAAGGATGGTTGGGGCTGCTGGCCAGCTGGCTAAGCTGCAAAACAGGAAGCTCCTGATTCAGTGGGAACAGGACCCAGAGCAATAGAGGTGTCCTCTAGCCGTGCCTCTTGGGTATGCACAGAGGTGTCTGTGCACACACACACACACACACACACACACACACACAGAGGACCCCCCCAGAGCAATCGAGGTGTCCTCTAGCCATGCCTCTAGGTTATGCACGGACAAGTCTGTGCACACGCGCGCGCGCGCGCACACACACACACACACACACACACACACACACACACACACACCAAGAGAAAAAATATCAGGAGGGCTAGAGAGATGTTTCAGTTGGTAGAGTGATTGTCTAATGTGCAAAATAGCCCTGGGTTCCATCTCCAGGACAGGACAAAATTAGTTGTAGGAGGTGAAGACAGGAAGGTCAGAAATTCAAAGGCATCCTGTCTTCACACAGTGAGTTCAAAGGTAGCCTAAGCTACATGAGACCCTGTTTTTATAAAAAACACAAAAAACTTACTACTGAAAAAGCTCAACATAAGTTATGGAATTGTCCAAAATTTCATCTGGGGACAAGAGAGAAATTCTCCTGAATATGTTTTATAGAACAGCAGACATCCGATGACAAAGATAGTTACATTCCAATTGCACTCAAACAGCTTATTATTTTATTATTATTATTATTATCATTCAAGACAGGGTTTCACTGTGTAGCTCAGGTTGGCCCCCTACTCAGAGATAGCTTCTGTGTCAGCAGCATCCCCAGAGATTACAGGCATGAACCATCCTGCCCAGCTGACAAATGATTCTTATTTTTAGTCCTAGATACAAGCACAAAGCCAGTGAACAAACAGATGGAGAGAAAGACCGAAATGTGCAGGAGGGTGAGAGACCCGGCGTGTAAGTGCAGGGGCAAAGTGCAGGGGCAAAGCAGCCCCAGCAGGGTCCAGGGCGGCAAAGATAAAATACAGATTTAGTAAGTAGTAACTCAGGAATATTAGAGGGGAGTGTGTGTTAGCCACGGTGGAGTTAGGGAGTGACCCAGCCATTGAGCAGTTTAAGGTTTTTAAAATATAAGACTGTATATGTGTGTCTTTCATTCATGAATCTAAAACATTTGGGCGGGTGTAGAGGAGGCACGCACACCACAGGGGAGTTCAGAGTAGATTAATATAAGACGCTATAGCTGTGGTCACACAAAGACTCTGAAGACATCAGATCTTACCTTTCATCATATCCATGCCATTCCCGTCATGGTGGCCGTGAACTCCCACCAACTATAATTTTGTCTCCATCCTTAGTTTAAGCCATTATGTCTTCTCTTAATATAATTTTTTATGCCGGGCGTGGTGGCACATGCCTTTAATCCCACTTTAATCCCAGCACTCGGGAGGCAGAGGCAGGCAGATTTCTGAGTTCGAGGCCAGCCTGGTCTACAAAGTGAGTTCCAGGACAGCCAGGGCTGTAAAGAGAAACCTTGTCTCGAAAAATCATATATATATATATATATATATATATATATATATATATATATATATATA
>LR749513.1:3979643-4045894 GCA_902729485.2 Mus minutoides | reverse complement strand
TCTAACTCATCAATTCCAATTTGTGAGATTCCCCATACTCATGGCTGTGGACCCGTCCACTGGAGAAGATTTACCTACCAGGGTCGACATCCTTAAAGAAACCGCCTCTCCCTTCAACTATCAACAGCTCCTAAGCAAGGGGTGGGGTCTCTGGCTCCCTCCTCCTTCTCCGCTGGCTTGATCTCCCGCCAGCAACCACAGCTGGTGTGAGTTCCTGAGTGTAGTAGCATCCTGTCATGTCCAAAGGACACACTGCTTTACTCCAGTCTGCCTGGACCTCTGCCTCTTAGATCTTTCAGACTCCTCTTCCTAGATGGTACGTGTACCTAGACGGAGTGGCTCCTTCTCTACATTTCTATTAGTAAAGTTTCTGTGTTAGCCATTGTCCACTACACAAAGGAGTTTTTCTGATAAGGTCCAGCTGGAAGCCACACTAATCTATGTATTTGGAGATACAAACTGAGAGGGCAGTTTGATAGTATGTCCATTTAGTGATATAAGAGTAGTAGGCTCACCCTTGGGGTCTACAGGCTCCCCCAAACTTTTGGTTCTTGGCCAGATTTACTAGTACTGGGGCGTGTGTTTTCTCCTGTTTTGGTAAGGACAAAGATTGAAAATCTTTGTGTGCGAGTGATGTGTAGGAGTATTTGTGTGAATGTAGATGCACTCAGACATCAGTACTGACTGCCCCGACTACTTGTCTGAGAGTGGGTCTCTTGTTCACCCTTGCATATACCAGAGTAGATGACCTGTGAACTTTCATGGGGTCTCCTGTCTCCATCTGCCATCTTGATGTTGAATCCGTGATCTTCCTGCCTCAGCCTCCCAAGTTCTGGGAACATGCGAACCAGGGAGGGCAGATACCAAGTTTAGCTTTTTCTCATGGTGTTCCAGTATCTACCCTTGCTTCTCCTCCTTACGTCCTGTTTTCCCTTCAAAGCTATCTTTCCACAAAGGGTCCCTCCTCAGCTTTGTTCTGGAGCCTGCCAATTCTTATTTGTTAGTTTGGTTTGGTTTTTTGAGACAGGGTTTCACTGTGTAGCCCTGGCTGTCCTAGAATTCATTCTGAGGACCAAGCTGGCCTTGAACTCACAGAGAGACACCTGCCTCTGCCTCTCAGTGCTGGGATCAAAAGGCTGCCAGTTCTTAGCTCAGCCTCTGCCCTTGTTTAGACAAGGACAAGGATCCAGGCAAGGATTACTTCAGCTCAGTGGCACACACCTCTAATTCCAGCACTTGGGGAAATGCAGAGAGGAGGAACCAAGAGGCAGGTGGATCTCTATGAGTTTGAGACCAGCTTGTCTACATAATTGGCTCCAAGCCAACTAGAGGTACATAATGAGACCCTGTCTCTAAAAAGAGGGCTAGGCAAGGATCTTAATGAAAGGATGAGGCTTTTTTTTTTTTTCAATAGTGTAGCCTCTGGTGAGGTGCCTAGAATTATTGAGGAAATAATTCAAATGAAACTCACTGCATCCCCCAAACAAGGAAAGCAAACAATTAAAAAGACATGAAAATAAAAGACAGACTAGTTGGAAAGAGGAAGGGAAAAGGTCATGGGTGTATGGTCAAAATGCATTGTATATGTGTGTACAAGTGTCATAGTAAAACCCAATAATCTTTTAGATTTATTTATTTTATGTGAATGTGTGTCTTGCCTGTATGAGTGTGTGTGCACTGTGTGCGTGCCTGGTGCCTGTGGAGGTCAGACTAGGGCAATGGATCTCTAGAACTAGAGTTAAGGATGTTGGTAAATCTCCATGTGGGTGTTGGGAATCCAACTCAGGTCCTCTGAAAGAGCAGCAAGTGCTCCTAACTGAGCCGTCTCTGCAGCCCCATGTAATCCACCAGTGTGCATAATTAACATGTGTTAATAAAAAACTTAAGCGAATAGAGTAGTCACTTATCCAAGGTCAAGAAACAGCCAAGACTCACTAGGAAGAGAGCCAAGGTCAGGAGAGAGACACAGACAAAGGTGCCTTGGGATGGTGATAGTCAAGTCTGGACACGTTTGCCTGCAGAATTAGCATTTAGGAAAGACTGAATCATGACATAGTGGACGTCTGCAGGCCCAGGGTTCAGGGTCATAGATCTAGAGGAAGGTGAGGGGGGAAGGAGCAGCGACACTATAGGTCTCCTTGTTGTTCCAGAGCCTTTATGTAGAATTGGTGACAATGATCCACTTGGTCTTCTGTAAGTTTGAGGCATCAGATCCCATTACAGATGGTTATGAGCCACCATGTGGTTGCTGGGAATTGAACTCAGGACCTCTAGAAGAGCAGCCAGTGCTCTTAAAACTGCTGAGCCATCTCTCCAGCCCCTAAACAATTTTTTTTTATTTATTTTATTTATTATATGTGAGTACACTGTAGCTGTCTTCAGGCATCCCAGAAGAGGGAGCCAGATCTCGTTACGGATGGTTGTGAGCCACCATGTGGTTGCTGGGATTTGAACTCATCACCTTCGGAAGAGCAGTCGGGTGCTCTAACCCGCTGAGCCATCTCACCAGCACCCCCTAAACAATTTTTTAAATTTAAAAAGTAAATTAAAAACTAAGAATCCACGATTACTGCTGTCCTTTACCTCACCAAAGTTCAAAGTTCAAGGTCCTAAGATAAGTTCCAGGGTTCAGGAGATCACTTTTTCGTGTCACCCCATCCCTGAGCTCAGGGATCCATCAGTGCAGGCTCCAGAATGGAGGAAGGTGAGAAGGTGACAGAGGAGGAGACTGTCTTTCAAGAGTTTAAACTGAGCTGCCCGTGGTGGCGCACGCCTTTAATCCCAGCACTCGGGAGGCAGAGGCAGGCGGATTTCTGAGTTCCAGGCCAGCCTGGTCTACAGAGTGAGTTCCAGGACAGCCAGGGCTACACAGAGAAACCCTGTCTCGAAAAACCAAAAAAAAACAAAAAAAAAACAAAAAAAAAACCCCAAACAAACAAACAAAAAAAGAGTTTAATCTGGTTTCCTTGATAGGGAAATACAAATTCTCCACGGTCTCATCCCCCTTCAGTGCCTCCCACCTGCATGCAGAGAGAGGGCAGGAATGAAGTGTTGTTCTCAGGGAAAACTGTATCTTCCAGACTCAGGCAGATGGCTCAGGGGTCAAGTGTTTGCCAGGCAATCTGGGGAGCTCAGATCCCCAGAACTCAGGGTACTGCCAAGTGGGCATGGAAGCCTCCTGAAATTCCAACCTCAGAAGGTAGAGAGAAGAATCCCAGAGCAAACTGGCTAGCAACAACAGCCACATCAGTGTGCTCTGGGTTTGATTGAGAGGCCCTGTTTCAGTGCGTAGGATGGAAGAGTACTGGGCTCAACCTCAGGTCTCCAAGAGCAACATGTGTGCACATGTGTACACACAAGAGCACACACACCTGTACCCGCACACATTTGAAAACAAAAACAAAACTGCATGCTCGTGCACAAACACAGACAAGAAACATCTCTAGTGAAGGGTGAAGAAAGGGCGTGGCTGAAAGGGAACGATAAAGTCATGTAGTCAGTCAATACTATCGGCTCCCTCCTCTCCACCCAGGCCAAACAGCCTTGTCGTCCCCTCAGGCCCTTTCCTAGTGCCTGGTACCCACAAGGGTCATAGGTCAACCATATGTCTTTTTTGGGGGAGGGGTGTTTTTTCAGAGACAGGGTTTCTCTGTGTAGCTCTGGCTGTCCTGGAACTCACTTTGTAGACCAGTCTGGCCTTGAACTCAGAAATCAGCCTGTCTCTGCCTCCCAAGTGCTGGGATTAAAGGCGTGCACGGATGCCCGGTTTAGCCATCTGTCTTTTTTTTTTCCCTTGTTCTGGTCAGCTCCGGCAGGCTCCACTTGCTCCAGCCAGCCCTGCTCGCTCTGGCCGCCCCCGTACGGCCCTGCTCTCTCCGGCCAGCTCCGCTCGCTCCGGTGGGTCTATCCAGTCCAAGGATTCTTTTATTTTATTTATTATATGTAAGTACACTGTAGCTGTCTTCAGACACTCCAGAAGAGGGCGCCAGATCTCATTACGGATGGTTGTGAGCCACCATGTGGATGCTGGGATTTGAACTTATCACCTTCGGAAGAGCAGTTGGGTGCTCTTACCCGCTGAGCCATCTCACCAGCCCCCAAGGATTCTTTTATTATTATTATTATTATTATTCATAAGTACACTGTAGCTGACTTCAGACGCACCAGAGGATGGTGTCAGATCTCATTATGGGTGGTTGTAAGCCACCATGTGGTTGCTGGGATTTGAACTCATCACCTTCGGAAGAGCAGTCAGGTGCTCTTACCCGCTGAGCCATCTCACCAGCCCGCCATCTGTCTTTTAATCCCCCTTTCCCAGCCCCCTTGTCTCTGGGCCCCCATGCCTGCCCCACCCCCACCCCTTTTCCTGTCTTACCCATGAAGAGAAAAGTACATACCAGTAGGTGCCAGTCACTTTAAGTTGTTGCTTCTGAGGTATTTCCTGATGAGAGAGAAGGGAGGGTATGGGAACATCCATCCTAATGGCTTCCATTGCGTCACCAGGACTCCAGGGCCCAGGAAACAGACGGTGAAGGTTTGGGGATGTGAACTCCCAGGGAGCAGCTCACTTCTGAGGTGATCAGATGTTAGACATGGAGACCCAGAACTTTCTAAGCTCCTTCTTGGACTGACCTTTGAACTTCCTTGGTCAATGAGTCTGGGTAGGTTCCTGGGAGGCTCTTGGAGTTGGGAAAGAGAGGGAAAGAGACTATAGAAAAGGGACAGTGCTCACCTCCCTGGCGACTGAGGCATTAAAGAAGGGAAGCAGCTGGCTAGCCTGCCCACTGGCCACAGTCTCAAGCAATGGTGGGGGACCTGAGCCTTTTATCTCTAACGTTCAGGCCAGGCAGGACAGAAGGACCCTGACACACAGGCAAGCGCTTGCAATGCCATCTGTTTACAGTTTCCTGGGAGTGGTCCTGGCTACTAGAATCAGTGAGGACAATGGGGCCCCCTGCCACCCGTGGCTTATCTCTTTCTCCCTGCCCTCCCCAAACACAGAAACACACTTCTTGTCTGCTCCCACCCTTAATCATCTCCCCAGTCCCACTCCCCTGCAGTTTCTCAGGAAGGCCAGGGCACAGGGACATGGGCACGTCTAGATCAGGACAAAGTGTCCATCAGCAGGGACCCCGTAGTACGTCTTGTGTTCTTCAAACAGCTGTGTGAGACGCTCTACATATAACTCGTGCAACTGGTCCACCTGTTCCTGGCTGAGCCTCGGGCTTCGCTGAACGGGAATTGGGGTGCTTACCGTGGAAGGAACATGATGGGGAGAAGACTGATTGTTGAGATGTCCCACTAACGGGGATCTGCCTTGATAGAGGTCAAGGCCAGCTCGGGGCGAGTGCCAGGCACGTGAACCAGAGGGCTAGGATGTTGGGCTTTAAGGGAACAGTCCTCCCCGCTGGGAGCTGATGGGAGAGAGATACATGACTCACCGACAGTGTGGATGGGCACACGGAACGGTATCAGGAGACCCAGGTGACCATGGAAGAGAGGCAGAGTCACACTAGGTATCGTCTGAAGTGCCTCCTGCATCCTCCAGACCCAGGAGCCTGGTGGGTTGGGAAACTGCTGGAAGAGGTCATTCTCTCCAAAGGAGAAGACAGGCACGAGAGAGGCCTTGGAGGAACAGGAACAGACACACAGGTGGCTGAAGATATGGGTTCACATTCCTCTCATGCTGGGCAGCTCCGATGGACACGCCCCTGCCGCTGCCGCTGCCGCTGCCGCTGCCGCTGCCGCTGCCGCTGCCGCCGCCACCCGCTCACTCCTCATCCATGTTCCAGTGATAACTTAATGAATTCTTTCTGATTCCAGAGCCGCAAGCTCACTGTTCCAGGCTTTGCCTCCAAAGCCTCCAGAGGACCTCCCACAGCTAGAACGGCCACCTGGCCACCCTCAGAGTGGGACAAGAGATAGGAAGCGCTAGCCTTGTCAGAAGAGTGGTGGGAAGGGCAAAGGCTAGGGTGCATGGACACCACCAAGACAAAGGGACACTCAGGAGCTCCCCACCCCCACCCCGGGATAAGAGGGATACAGTGACATCAATGCCCTGGATCATAACGTAATCTCAAAAGAGAGGCATTTGGAACCAACATGGTAGCATGAATAGATGTGGCTTGAGACCCGGAAAGAGGCGGGAGAAGCCTGTGGCCTCTGTACAGAAGTTGCTGAAGGCCCCAACAACCAAGACCCCGTGAGGATGAAAACCAAAAAGGTAGTTTTGGGATGGATCCAACTCGGCCGTTTTAAGGAGCTAGAGAGCAGAGACTATGAATGTATCCCATTTCCCAGTGAGAAACGGCCTTGGAGACAGGAGACACATTTAGCTATTTTTTTTAAAAGATTTATTTTATTTATTATATGTAAGTACACTGTAGCTGCCTTCAGACACTCCAGAAGAGGGCGCCAGATCTCGTTGCGGATGGTTGTGAGCCACCATGTGGATGCTGGGATTTGAACTTATCACCTTCGGAAGAGCAGTCAGGTGCTCTTACCCGCTGAGCCATCTCACCAGCCCACATTTAGCTATTTTAAAGCCCCACACATCCATCAACCCAGCGCATCTTCTGGGACCTCTCACGGTGATGGGAAAGTAGTCTTGGAAAAACCTCCAGGCGGCCCAGTTGGGGACCCAGGCAGGCCAGCGATGCCCCATCCTGGGTGTGTGTCTGTCTCGATAGAGCCAGAGCAGGTAGAGAACCACAAGGGTCCAAGCCCAGCCTAGGGAGGCTAGAATTAATGTCACCAGGCACAGCAGGGCTGGAGGGCAAGATAGAGAGCAAGGCTAAGAGCCCAGGTGTGCAGGGCTGGCAAGATAGCTCAGCAGGTAAAGGTGCATGCTGCCACGCCTGAGGACCTGGGTTCCATCCCCTAATCCCATATAGTGAAAGGAGAGACCAACCTGCTCTCTGTTCCCCACACACTTGCTGTAGTGAGAACATGCCACCCCACGAATATATATAAACAATACAAGTATTTTTTTTTTTTAAGGAACCCGGATGTGTAAGCCCTTTCCTCCCCTCTGGCCCACCCTCCCAGTCCTATGGTATTTAAACCCTAGATTCCATTTAGGACCCCAGAAATTCCTGTTCTACCTCATTAGGATCATAGGAGCAGAGCACCAACAGCCAGGTCTGTCACCAAGTCCCAAGAAGGAAAAGACCCACTGGAGCACAGAGAACACTTGCTTGAAGGCTCCGGTGCCTTTAAGTAAAGGGGCTGGAGAGGCTTCCATGCTTTAGAGGGGAGTTGCACAGTAGCAACCCACAGCCTAAGTACACACATACCCCCTTAACTCAATCCTCTAATTTTGACCCCTGGCCTGGGCCCACCCCCATCTCTGCCCACCCACCCCCAACCTACACATTGAGCCATGTGGACAGTGACCTGTGAACGGGGCAAAGGTATCCCTTCCTGAGCTTGCAGGAGCCCTGACCAATACTCGGAAGTGGGAAGGACCTGGGGCATAGCCAGGAGCCTAGGCAAAGTTTTTGAACTCCATAGGTAGAGAAATCTGAGATAAACTGGGATGCCACCCCCCACCCCCATGGCCTTTACAAGAACAAGCTTGAAAACCCCATAGTCACTGCCTGTGCTAGTTAAGGTCAAATTCCCCAGGCTGTGAGCATCAAGTGAAAACTGTGGCATCTCGGGTGGGTTCTAGTGCCCAGCTGTTGGAACATTCTATAGTCTGTCCTCAGGCACAACAAATGAACACACTTAGAATCCTGAAATCAGAGCAGCTGGGACAGTACACATTGGACCTACACACAATCTGGCTAGGTAACTGCCATGCATAGAAAGGGTGGGTAGAGAGAATCTGGAGAGATGGCTCAGCAGTTATGAACGCTTAACTGCTCTTGTAGAGGACCTAAGTTCAATTCCCACACCCAACCACCAGGAGCTCCAGCTCCAGGGGCTATGATGCCCTTTCCTGGCCCCGACAGGCTCCTGCTTGTTCTTGGACAAACACATGTATATGTGTGCATGAGTACACACACTCACAAATAAAAAATATTTTGCAAATTTTTAAAAATTTTAATCACATGTATGTGTTTATGCGTGGTGGGAGGCCAGCATGGGATACATGAGACCCTGTCTTTATATATATAAGACTCATAGACTCAACGGTTACAAACATCCTTTTATTGAAAGTGAGGCTTAATAATTTATCAGGCAGGGGACCCTAAGAAGTCCACTCCCCCTGAGTCCATGGGGTCAGTGGGCAAGTGGAAGACTCCAGGGACCTCCCGAGGGCTGCTGGGACCAGCACATTCCCCCACAGGCACACAGACACTCTCGGGAGATGAGACAGGCAGGGTCCCCTCTCTCTGAGAATGGCGGCCCAGCTTGTCCAACAAGGCACAGTGGCAGAGAAGCTTTGGCAGACTGGTTGAGTGTCAGGGGTCAACAAAGGATACCATGATATATCGAGTACCCCACGTGGTGGGCAGTCCCTCATGGTAGTGTGTGAGGCGGCCAGGGTGCAGGAGAGCCCAGCCTTTCCTTGGAGATGAGATTCTGCAGTCGTAACGCAGGAAGCGGCAGCCGCCTCCCTGGCGAGATGAGAACACGAAAATAAAACTAAGGTTAGCTCACATGGTTATGCGGGCGCAGGGGGGAACAGGCATGGTGGGAGAGGTGCCAATCAAAAGGGCTGAAGAGACAGGCAAGGAAGGCTATGTGGTTGTTAATCTGGACTGCCGACTTGGTGGAATTTAGAATCATCATAGAAACAAATTTCTGGCAATATCTGAGTGGAAGTTTCTAGAATGGGTTAAAGGAGGGCAGGGAGAGCCACCCTGAATCAGGGTGAGCCAACCCACGGGCTGCCATCTAGGACTGAATAAAAAAGACAAAGTGACCTGAGCACCAGGACTCTCTGCTTCCTGACTGTGGACACGCTCCTGCCGTTGTTGTGCCTTCCCTGTGAGGGACTGTCCCCTTGGACTTAGACCCTCCCTCCTTTCCTTCTACTGTCTTGTCAGGGAGTGTGTGGCAGGAACAGGGACGTCACCAGTGGAGTCATGGGGAGCAGGAGGAGGGGGGAGAGCAGCTATGCTAGTTGGGATTTTGTCAACCTGACACAAGCTGGGATTGTCAGGACCTCAGGAACCTCAGCTGAGGAAACACCTCTCTTTGTCAGACTGGCCTGTGGGGGGCAGTTCTTGACGGATGATTGATGTGGGAGGGCCCAGTCCATGGTGGGTGGGGCTACCCCTGGGCAGGTGGTCCTGGGGTGTCTAAGAAAACAGCTTAGCAAGCCATGCGGAACAAGGAGTAAGTAGCATCCTTCCATAGCCTCTGCATCAGCTCCTGCCTCCAGGTTCCTGCCCCCAGGTTCCTGCCCTGCTTCAGTTCCTGCCTTTGGCTTCCCTCTATGATGGACTGTGATGGGGACGCTTAAGCAGGATAACTTCCCTCCCTAAGTTTCTTCTGGCCGTGGTGTTTTGTTACAGCAACGGAAAGCTAATTAATACAGTGGCTGAGCCAAGATATGACAGGAAAGCACTGAGAAACTCAAGAAGGTCCAGCCAGAGACCAGGGAGTGAACTGAGACAAGATTGTAAAATGAAGGGTGTAGAGGAGCCCAGTGGACCCCAAGACAGAAAGGACCCTAGATTCACCTCATAATCCACACCCTTGTGGTTGAGGGCGACATTGAGCGTGAAGGTGGACGAGTCATGGTGTGGCCGAAGTGAGGGCTGCTCATCTGGCCGGTAGCGGACCACAAAGTTCATCACTGCCCGTGTCTGTGGGGACACAAGGTGGAAGGCATGGGAAGGGCAGGGCACGCCCTTTACTTGTTTTGTACATGAGGTGGAAGACACGGGAACAAGCACTTTATAGACCGAGCCATCTCCCCAGTCTAGTTCCTCCCCATTTTTTTGAGACAAGGTATTATGTATCCCAGGCTGGCCTCAAACTCACTATGTAGCTCCGGATGACCCTGAATTTCTGATCCCCCTGCTTCTACCCTTCTGAGTGCTGGGGTTACAGGCTGTGCTGTGCTCCTACCCCCAGGTTATGCAGTGCTGGGGATGGAAGCCAGGGCTTTGTGTGTGCTGGGCGAGCGCACTAACTGACCCACATCTCCAACCTCTCTCTTCTGTTTTGAGACAGGCTCTCGATGCACAGCCCATGCTCTCCTCAAACTCCATCTTTCTGCCTCAGTTTCCCTAATGCTGAGATTACAGGTGTTAACACGCCCTGCCAGTGACTCTCCTAATAGTACAGCAGCCCAAGTAGGAGGCTTAACTTCTTTCTGAGTCCATCTTCACCCTGGGCCCCAAGTCCATGGAGCCTCAGTTGCTAAAGGGCTGAGAGCAGGGTCCATATAGAGCCTTCTGAGACTGGGGTACAAGAGGAGGTACAGCAGTGGTTGGGATAGCCCACCTTGGTGTGGTAGCCAGGAAAAAGGTACTCCGTCATGGGCCCCACATATGTCCTCAGCAGCTGAAGCCACTGGTCCTCGTATCCCACCTGTTTCATGTGGATATCAACGGTGGGAACATTCTCGTATCCTCCAGCCAACCTGGAATCCTGTGGGCAACAGACACTCAGCCACCCACATCCCTGGGCTAGCCCATTCTCCCTCAGGGACAATACCAGCTTCTTCTTGTTGGTTCCCAGGTGTTTTGTTTTGAGACAGGGTTTCTCTGTATAACCCAGGGTGACCTGGAACTTGATCTACAGATCAGACTGGGCTTGAACTTAGAGATCTGCCTGCCTCTGCCGAGAGTGCTGGGATTAAGGGCGTGCAAATGACTGCCCAGCCGGAGTCTCTGGAGTCTCTTTTTGTCCGTGACATCTAGAAGCAGTTTTCTCTTCTATTGTCAAGCCAGACTCACTGCTGCTGGGCCCTTTAGTCTCTGCTGTCCTTAGCTCTGCTGTGAATCCACGCCACCTACCCATGCTACCTGGCCATGCTATCCAACATCTGTAACCCCAAGCACTCTCTGTATTATAGCTAGCCTTGACTGTCAACTTGATGGGACCTAAAAGTCAAGCCTCTGGGCATGCCAGGTTAACAGAGATGGGAAGATCTGACCACTGTGGGCGGCACCATCCCCTGAGCTAAGGTCCTGGCCTGAAAGTGAGCTGAGCAGCAGCACTCATCTCTCTGCTTTCCGACTATGACGCAACGTGACCGCATGACCAGCTCTCTCACGCTCCTGCTGCCATGCCTTCCTGCCATGATGGGCTTGTGCCCTCAGACTGTGAACCACAAGAAACCCTTTCTTCAAGTTGCTTTGGCCAGATACTTTCTTCAGGCAACAAGACAAGTAACTAGCATATTCTTTATGAGCCCCGCCTTTGGGGACCCCCTCTATCACCCAAGTCTCCTGTCCCTCTTCAGGCCCACCCTGTCCTCCTTGGGAGCCCTTCGTCCTCACCTCGTGCCGGCCTCCAGACCACTGGCCATAGTGTTCCATTTCCTCCACCAGCTCATCACACATCTGCTCAGTCAGCAGTGGGAACCAGTACACATCTGGGCATGGCTAGGGACAGGGCAGGGCGGCAAGGGACAAGGCAAGGTGAAAGCTCACAGAAGAGAGGTGGGACAGGCAGCAAGGACAGGGGAGGGGAGACATAACAGGAGAGGATCTATGGAGGGGTGACCCAAGCTCTCTAAGTCACTGCTAGAGGAGGGGTGCTTCAGCAGAGGAGGGTAGGAATAGGGTGCCTGGAGCCTCAGCATCTAGAACAAATGATCTTATCCTGTCTTTTTTCCTCCTTTTTGAGACAGGGTCTTTTGTAGCCCAGGCTGTCCTCAAACTCACTAGGTAGCTGAAGCTGGCCCTGATCGTCCTACTTGCAGTTTCTGAATGCCGAGATCACAGGCGTGCAACTTCATGCTTGGTTTATACTGTGCTGGGGACTGAACCTAGGGCTCTGTGAATGCTAGGGGAGCACTCTACCGCACGAGCTCCAGCTCCAACCCATCTACTTATTTTTAGACAAGGTCTTACTACGGAATCCAGAATGGCCTTGAAATGGCTACGTGTCTGATGCTGCCCTGCAACTCCAAATCTTGTTATCTTCTTGCCTCCTCTACCTGGGCTTTGGTATTGTCAGCATGTACCACATCTTTGTTTGTTTCTATATGCTGGTGGGCACAGCTGTCATTTGCGCATGTGGAGGTCTGAGGTTGACAGCAGGAACTGCTCCATTGTTCTTTCACCTTATCCATTGAGCATGATCTCCTGATCAAACCCAGAGCTTACTGATGCAGCCAGTCTTGCTAGTCAACTTGCTGAGGATCCTCAGTCTGGAACTGCAGGTGGGCTCTGGAGACCTGTACCAGGTCCCCATGCTTATGTCCTAAGCATTTAACCTCTGAGTTATCTCTTAGCCCATCTTTTTTTTTTTTTTTTTGAGACTTGGTCTTGCTATCTGACCATGGCTGGTCTAGTACCCATTATGTAGCCCAGGCTAGCCTGAGGCTCTCCACCCTTCTGCACCAGCTCCCAGACCTCTAAGATTACAGGCCCTTAACACTTAGTGTGGCTGTTGGCTTCCCTCTTGCCCAGACAGGAAACCCTCAGTCCCTGGGAGCTCAGCTTAGAACCCACCAATGCCAGCAGTGGGTACTTCACATGGGCCAAGGCCCTGGGGCAGCTTACCTGTTCCACCAGCCCTTCCCCATTCAGGGCCCGGCTGTAATTCTCATGAATGTACTGTTCTCTCCAGTCCTGTAGGAAGGGTTAGGGCACTCTAGCGGAGCCTTCTTCACACCTACCCTTGGGCTGTCCCTCCCATGATCAGCAATGGTGGTAGGGGCCATCGGCTGGAAGCAGGGAGCAAAGGTCCCCTCTTACCACAGGGTTGTCAAAGATCTGCCAGAGGTCTGGGTGTAGGTGGTCTGTGTCATAGCGAGAGGTAGCCAGCAGCCGGCCAAACTCGTGCTGGTTGCTGAGGTGGAGGAAGATGCCCTGGAGTGGGGTAAAGGGTGGGCATGCGTGAGGAGGACATCAGGAGGCTGTGGGCACAGCATCGAGTCCCCAGACTGGGCAACCCATGCCAACCACCCCACTCACCTTGTCCCGGACGCTCTTGCAGAAAGCCATATCTGGGTCTGTGTCGCTGCTGGAGAATATCTCCTTTTGGGGTAGCTCAGTCCTCAGGGTCTCCCCGCGGATCACATATGCCTGGGATATGTAGGGTACATTCCATACGCCCCTGCAGGCAACGGGTATGATCAGCCAGGTGGACATCCCTCAGACTACACTTTACTCACTGCAGAAGCTCCTCCTCAGGGTCCCCCAGAACCCCGAGCCTGAAGCCATCACATCACCCTTCCCACAGCGGTGGCCTAGCAGAGGGGGACCGAGGGAAGGGTCTGGCACTGCACGGTACACACGGGTGGGACTCACACTCGCTTCCGCTGCACCAGTTCCACGTAGTCTTCGGAGCGGGCATAGTACTCATCGGGGCTCAGGGCACCCCAGAAGTTGGACCAGAGCTTGCCATGGCGGGAAAGCATGGGAGCTATTACCTTCCTGTGGAGAAGACATAGGTGAGGGATGGACGAGATGGGGCAAAATGACGCCCCACTAGGGGAGGGGTGAAGCTCTTCTGGGGCTCCATGCACGGGTGGCGTTGGTCACCTGTTTTGTTCAATCAAGACACGCAAGGTCTCCGGGTTCGTAAGGACAGCATCAGCATCCAGGCTAAAGTAGAACTCACACTCAGGGTTCTGCCGACAGCTGTCCCTGGAGGGGAAGACCCACAGATGGAGAGGTGAACCCAAATGGGGCATGGAGGCAGGGCAGTGGGGATGGAGGGAATGAGTGGAGCTCTTCTGGTTCTGAGATGAGGTCTCCTTCCCCAGGGGCTCCACTGTCTATGGCAGAGGATGAGGGAGGGGAGCGTAGTATGACCACAGCCCAGGCAGACTCACTCACATGGCCATGTCCCTGGCCTCCCCTGCACTCAGGGCCTCCTCTGGCCCCACTAGCTTTACAGCTGAGAAGTGATCCTGGAGCTGTGGCCAGGCGTCTGCAACATGAGGCTCGTGGTACACCTCCTGAAGACGGGCAGGGAAAGGGATACACTGACGGTCTGGGCAGAGAGGTGGGTACACGGGGGATGCAGTCAGGGAGGACAGATGGGAGGAGGTGTCGGTGCAGTGGGGTGGAGGGTGAGGGGGTATATTCCCCATATCTCACGCTGTTGTGAAGGAAGAGAGAAATCCTGTCCGGGGGGTAATCCAGGAGCAGTAGGCGCTGCAGGAACCGAGGCAGGAAAGGGGTAGGCTGCTCCACAAACACGGCCAGAAGCACCCGGGGGGGAGGCTGGAGGACACCACGAGACAAGGCTCACACAAGTCCGGACCTCTCTCTGCCCCACGGCCAGGTCCAGGTGCGCAAGCAGGAGCTCAGCCCTCTGCTGCCCAGCTGGTCCTCTGCCTACATCCCTGCTGTCCTCACCTGCCCCCCCGGGAGTGTCCTCAGGTTCTGGTTGCAGAATCCACAGCCTCCTTGGGGAGTCCAGCCATTGGGGACATAGTTCCCCAGGTAGTTGAGCTGGAGCTGTTGGGACAGGGTTGAGTAGCTAAAGTGGAGGTGTCTGGGGACAGATGGGAAGGATGCTGGGCTCAGGAAAAAGTCAGCAGGGTGAGGCAGCCATCCTGGCACCTTTTCTGCTGGGACTGGAGAAAACCAGGGGGTGGGGGGGATCCAGAAGGATTGGGGTAGCAAGGCGAGAAAGGGGGGGCAAGGAGGACTGAGGGCACAGGGGCACCTTAGTGGGACCATTTCCATGGACCACAACAGGAAGCGTGTCATAGGCCACATTCCGGATGCGCACACGATTCTGGTCGAACTTTAAGACCACTTCATCTGGGGGCAAAAAGGGGAAGGTTTTCAAGAGTTCCTTCATTTTTGGAACCACTAGACAACAGGCTCTTTTAAGGTGTGAAGTGACAAGATCCCAACTCCTCTGGTGCACAGAGTAATGTGTAGGCCCAAAGGTCTTCGCAAGTGCTTGGTAGATAGATGCCTGAGCTCCAAACACCAGTTTTTCCCCTTTGTTTTTGTGTGGTGCTAAGAATTGAACCTACCACAGAGCCACACCCCCAGCCCCTCACTGGGAGATTCTAGGCAGGGGCTCTACCACTGAGCCACACCACCAGCCCCTCACTGGAGGATTCTACCACTGAGCCACGCGCCCAGCCTCACCATCACTAACACACATGCTCAGGGGTTGGTTAAGTTAGCATACTGGTCAGTTGTAGGTCAACCCAGTTCTGGCAGGAACCCATCCCTCATTACCCACCTCTAACCACCGTCCTCACCTAAGGCTCCATTGAGGTTCTGAAAGATCCGGGATTTATGGTCCAGACTGAGTTTGAGTTTCTCCTAGATGGCATAAGATGGAGCAGTGAACCGATGGGGGGGGGGACAGGTGACACTATATCTCTCTTTCTCCAACTCCCTTTATTCAACTGGGGTGGGGGTTCCTATCCCTGAGTCTTCCCTACCCGCAGCCCTGGGTCCAGGTACAGTCGAGTGTAGAACAACTGATCATCATCGTCATCTTTGTATTTCCACTGGCGGACGATCTGATGGATGGTGGGAGCGAAGCCAATGAATCCTGGGGGTGGCGAGCGGAAGTGAGTTAGACCTCCTGAGACTCCTAGGGTCCCCCCACTCAAATACCCAGAGCATGCAATACCCGCTCCACTGGGGGAGGGAGAGATGGAGAGGGGACAAGTCTGTCTTGGGAACTCGGCCACTCACCACCAGAGTTGAGGAAGCGCTTCCCCATGCCCACCTCAGGGTACTGCTCTGCCAGCCCCCACTCAGGCCAGCAGAAGCTCTCAGCAGAGAACAGCAGATGACTGCCAGTCTGAACAAACTTCTTCAGCAGCTCTGTTGGGCTGCTTGCCAGAATCACATCGTAGCTGGGCAAGAAAAGGAGAAGGCGAGAGCCAGGAGAAACCTTAGTCTCTTTTTCTCTCGCCATAACCATTTTCCCTCTCTTTCCACCCTAGCCCTCCTTACCTGTCCACAAACATGATGATCATGTCTTCCTGGTCTGCATATTTCTCCATTTCCTTCTTGAGCCACCTGACCTTCTGGCCTCCACCAACTGTTCGAGCAACATCACCCCCTCGCCACTCCTGTCCCAGGCCCAAGGTCTGCAGGAAAGATCCCACCCCCACGCAGCAGAAGAGGTTCAGCTGGCCAAGATGAGGAAACAGGACCAACCCCCCACGACCCCTGCCCTCTCCCGATGGAATTTCTCCCATGGGTCCCCCCACTCACCCGTACAGTGTAGTTAAAGAACTCCGCAGACTGCAGAAAACGCCGGTACCCCTCTGTCTCTGCCGTAGCCACAGTGATCACCAGCAATTTGTCTGTCATAGCAGGAACTGGCACTTAAGACCCTTGGCTTAATGTCCCACGTGTTTATCCCTATGTATCTCACACACAC
This sequence comes from Mus minutoides, assembly GCA_902729485.2. NCBI lineage: Eukaryota > Metazoa > Chordata > Mammalia > Rodentia > Muridae > Mus > Mus minutoides. The sequence goes on along the minus strand of LR749513.1, from coordinate 4,029,445 downwards.
ACACACACACACACACACACACACACACACACCTCCATGTTACTTCACTAAAGTTCTTTCATCACATTTGGTCTCCAGAAGAGTCGAGTGAGAGTAACATACACGAATGGGGGCTGGGGTGTTCCTATCTGTCTGGGGAGGCTGGAACCCCTAGTTTTGCATGAGAGGCTGATGCACTGGGTTCCAGGAAGACTGGACACTCCCTCCCTGGCTGGCAGACGTGTCGACCCTGCCCACTGGCCTCCCGGGTTCTCACCTGGGTTGACAGCATTGGCTCCCCGGGGTCGATCGGAGGCTGAAGTTACGGGGGGCAGCGGCGGCAGCAGCAGCAGGAGCAGGAGCAAAAGCCGGGGTTCTGGGCCTGCCGCAGCCATGGCTAGCAGCACACTTTGGCTACACCCAGGCCCGCACCGGCGCTGAGCTGAGCGCCTGGATTCCGACTCCCCGGGAAGATTCTGGGAAAAGGGGAAGACGAGTCCGCTGAGAGGAGGAGCTGTGCTCCGGACTCCGCCCTGGAAAAAAGGCGTAACCCGAGGCCACCGAAAACCCGAGATGCAGACGGCGAGACAAGGCAAGGATTGTCCCGCGGGCGCCGGCTGGAGGGTGGGGAGGAGCCGAGGGTCTGGTCCCGGGTACAGCCCGACTCACGCCGGAGAAACCGAATCCCCCCGGGAGGGGAAGTGACCTTTTGAGGAGGGTCCAGGCGACGCGGGGGCGGGTCTTGACCACAAGTCTGACCCGGAGGAACACAGGACCCCGAGGCCTGGGGTGGCGCGCGGCGGGGGCGAAGGGCCCGGAGGGGCCGGGAAGCCGGAGGCGGGATCGCGCGGACATCCTCGCGGGTCTGGGCTCAACAAAGTCACCGAACCTGCCTATCCTTTCCCGCAGCGCGGGGACACGCACCGGGGCTGCAAAGGGCACAGGGACAAGAGCGCGCCCCTAAAGACCACCCACACCAGTTTTTAAAAAGTGATCATTTGCAGGCGGCTCTCAGAAAATTTTTTTTTTTTTTTGTAAACACAACGCGACCGGAAGTAGGTTTGCCCCTATCAAAGATGGCGGACAGCTTGCTGGTCTCCAAGGGAACATCACGTAATGTCTTCAAGCAGGAGGGAAAAGACTGCGCACGCGTACGTGTGCACGCCACCGGAAGGGATGTGCATAGAGCGCGGGTCGGTGGTTAGTACGCGTGCGCAGTAGGCTCTTCTGTCAACTGTGTTGCGCCAATGTTGGAGAAGAAACCCGCCGGTATGTGAGCCTTGAGTGGTTCGCCCTTTTGTGCATCCCAAGTTCAAATTCAGCCTAACATCTCCCCGCCTAGTTTTTCACAATTACCTTCGCTCAGCGCTGGGGCAGTCTCGGAACCATTCATTCGTGTTTTGTGACTGCTTGCTTCAGCAGACGCTGGGGATGGAGAGGATGTGTTGTCACTCCAAGGCCTGGGTGCTATGAGCAATTGTACTCACCTCGGCTTCTGGGTTGTTTTGCTTTTGTTTTGGATTTTTTTTTTTTTTTTGGTTTTTGAGACAGGGTTTCTCTGTGTAGCTCTGGCTGTCCTGGAACTCACTTTGTAGACCAGGCTGGCCTCGAACTCAGAAATCCGCCTGCCTCTGCCTCCCGCGTACTGGGATTAAAGGCGTGTTTTTTTGGTTTTTTTTTGTTTTTTTTCTTCGAGACGGGTGCGTACCCTTGGCTGTCCTGGAACTAGCTCTGTAGACTAGGCTGGCTTGGAACTCAGAGATCCGCCTGCCTCTGCCTCCACACTGCTGGGATTAAAGGCGTGCGCCACCATCGCCCCACTTTCCTCCAGTTTCTGAATGTTGGGAACACAGAAACTTAGGAAATCAAAGGGATTGGCTTTGGGTACTACACACACAGGCACATACGCACGCGCACACACGAACATACACACTTCATTCCTTCCTTTCTTTTTTTTTTTTCTTTTTTTTTTTTTGAGACAGGGTTTCTCTGTGTAGCCCTGGCTGTCCTGGAGCTCACTTTGTAGACCAGGCTGGCCTCGAACTCAGAATTCGGCCTGCCTCTGCCTCCCAAATGCTGGGATTAAAGGCGTGTGCCACCACGCCCGGCCCTTTCTCTTTTTTTAATGTAGCCTAGGCTGCCTATGTAAATTAGGCTGGTACTCAGCCTCTGATGTCCTGTAGTCCTGAAGTCTGTGGTTTGGGGGGAGTTCTGGTATGAGACTGTCATGGGAAACCCAGCACCAGGAATGGGCAGGTGAGATGGTGCAGTAGGTAAAGGTGCTTGCTGCCAAGCCTGAGCACTTACTTGAGTTCAGTCCCCAGGATCCACATGATAGGAGGAAAAGCTTTCATAAATTGTCCTCTGACCTCTGCACGTGTACTGCAACACCTACATGTGCACTGAAACACTCAGAATAAATGAATTTTTTTTTTAAGAAAGCTAATACAAGAGAAAGAGGTTAGGGATGAGCTTCTGCTGATAGGGTGCTTGTCTAGCATGCCCAAAACTCCTTTTTTTTTTTTTTTTTTTTTTTGGTTTTTCGTGGCAGGGTTTCTCTGTATATCCCTGGCTGTCCTGGAACTCACTCTGTAGACCAGGCTGGCCTCGAACTCAGAAATCCGCCTGCCTCTGCCTCCCGAGTGCTGGGATTAAAGGCATGCGCTACCACGCCCGGCTATGCCCAAAACTCTTGTTCCATCCCCAGCATCACATAAGCCTGGTGTGGCTGTGCACCGGAGGTCATTCAAGGTCATCCAGATACATAGGAAGTCCCAGGCCAGCCTGGACTTCCCGAGATCTTATTGACGGTTGTGGGGGGTGAGAAAGGGACAGGCCAAAGAGCGCTGTCAATAAAAGAAAAGGGACAGGTAGAAGCAGCCTCGAGAGCAAGAGAGGAGCCAAAATGTCGGAATAGGAAGTATACCCAACAAGATAGGAGGACATCTGGGAGCCACACTGGGGAGACTTAGTCCAAGGAAGGTAGTCACTGTGGTCACAGAGCATAGGCATGCATCTCAGGCTGAAGGAACATTCTAGAAATGTACACTGGATTTTTGCCCTACTGAGTCACAGGTGTCGAGAATATGGAAGCCAGAAGTCAATACTGTGTCAATTCTCAAATGCACTCTTTATTTATTTTAATTATGTATGTGTGCTGCTCTGTGCAAGGGAGTGCAGGTATCCACAGAGGACAAAAGAGGCCGTTGGAATTACAGAAGGCTGTGAGCCACCCTCGTGGCTGCCGGTCCTGGGTCCTGGGAACAGCTGTAGCACTCTGCAAGAGCAGGAAGTGCCCTTAACCACCGAGCCATCTCTCCAGCTGCAGTTTTTTTTGTGTGTCCCAGTTATTGCTGGGACTGGGAGGACTTAGAGACGGCATAAAGGGCTGAAACAAGCTTGCCAAGCTGGAAGAAAGCAGGGTGAAGAGCTGGGAATTCCCCACAGCATAATGACAGGGACAAGGCCAGGAGATTGGGGCTCTAGGCACTGGCAGTGCAACTTTCCTCCTTTCTTGACCCCCGTAACTCTCTTTGCCCCATCTAGTTCGCTCCCAGGACCCTGGACAGCGGCGGGTGCTGGACAGGGCAGCCAGGCAGCGGCGGATCAACCGGCAGCTGGAGGCATTAGAGAATGACAACTTCCAGGATGACCCCCATGCCGGCCTTCCCCAGCTGGGCAAGAGGCTACCTCAGTTTGATGATGATGCAGACACAGGTGAGATGGGGGTTAGGGAGAAAGAGCAGAACAGTGTCCTGAAGCTCCTTGCCACCTGTAAGTGCAGATGATGCCAATGAGCAGAGATGGGAATTGCATCTTTATTGTGTTTTTAATTTCCTTACATTCCTTATTTTGTGTGCATGCATATGTGCGTCTGTTCATTTCTGCACACACTTGCACGTGGAGATCAGAAATAAACTTACAGGAATTTGTTTTCTCCTTCCAGACTTGAAACTAGTTACTCAGGTTACTGGGTTCAGCAGCACCTTAAGCACCGAGCCATCTTAGCAGCCCGTAGCCCTGGCTGTCCTGGAACTCACTCTGTAGACCAGGCTGGCCTCGAACTCAGAAATCTGCCTGCCTCTGCCTCCTGAGTGCTGGGATTAAAGGCGTGCACCACCACACCCACCCGGCTGTTTATTTGTTTCTTGAGAGAGGGTCTCTCTATGTAGACCAGACTGTTCTGGAACTCACAGAGATCCCCCTGCCTCTACTTCCCAGGTGCTGGGATCAAACGTGTGTACCACACCCGGCAAGATTTTTTTTTTTTTTTTTTTTTTTTTTTGGTTTTTCGAGACAAGGTTTCTCTATATAGCCCTGGCTGTCCTGGAACTTGCTTTGTAGACCAGGCTGGCCTCGAACTCAGAAATCCGTCTGCCTCTGCCTCCTGAGTGCTGGGATTAAAGGCATGCGCCACCACGCCCAGCAAGATTTTTTTTTTTAAACTTTAAGTAATCTCTCTCGTTTTATGTGTGGCACGGTGTGTGGGTGGAGGTCAGAGGACAATGTTTGGGAGTCGGTTTTCTCCTTCGTACTGAGTGCCAGGGATTGAACTCAGGCTGTCAGCCTTGGCAGCAAGCGCCTTTACCCATCATCCTGCTGGCTCAAGTGTGTCATTTATACAAATGTGGGCAGAGAGGGACAGACCGAATAAAATATCCCTGCCCTTGGGCTGGAGGAAAGGAAAGGAGTTGGGACTGTGGAAGGGAAGGCTGGCAGAAGGGAGGTGACTTGGGAATTACTTCTGGCTTTGCCATTGGCTAGCTCCTGTTTTGGGAGCATCTCTCTTTTTGTGTCTCTGTGTGGAATAAAAAAGATGGAGCAACCAGGTATGGTGTCGTATAGAGACCCAGCACACAGAAAGTTTGAGGCCAGAGAACTGCCAAGACTTTAAGGTCGGCCTGGTCTATATAGTGAGGTTGAAGTCGGCTTGGGGTTGGTAGTGAGACCTTGTATCAAAACAACAAGACTGTAATCCCAGCACCCAAGAGGTGGAAACAGGACGATCAATCAAAGATCACCGTTTGTCTACACAGTGAGTTCATGGCCAGCCTGGGCTTCATCAGCTCCTGTTCCCAAAATAGAAAGATGGAGTAGGTTGGACTTTAAGTAGCTGACAGGCGACCAGGATTGGAGATGTCAGGGTTAGTGCAGATGTAGGCAGGGAGGGACAGACCCCTAGTGTGGCGTGGGTAGGCATCTCCAACAGGACTGTCACAGCCACTGTCCTTCATCCCCCAGGAAAGAAAAAGAAGAAAACTCGAGGTGACCACTTTAAACTTCGCTTTCGGAAAAACTTCCAGGCTTTGCTGGAGGAGCAGGTGAGAGAAGGCTCAGTCTGAGGTCAGGGACCCTAGAGAGCACAGGGGTGAGTGAGCCCCTGCTCTTCAGCACCCCTGGTGGACATCAGCTGCATAGCAGACTGGAGAATTCCAGGTGCCTGTCCCTTCATGTCCTTGCAGAACCTGAGTGCATCTGAGGGCCCCAACTACTTGACAGCCTGTGCTGGCCCCCCATCTCGGCCCCAGCGTCCCTTCTGTGCTGTGTGTGGCTTCCCATCCCCGTATACCTGTGTGAGCTGTGGTGCCCGGTACTGCACAGTGCGCTGCCTAGGTACCCATCAGGAGACTAGGTGAGCCTGAGCCTGACCCAGCCATGCCTACAGTCTTATTCCATATAGCATCGTAGGACCTCCCTCCTTCTCCAATGGGCTTTTCTCTCTCTCTCCTTCTGCAGGTGTCTGAAGTGGACTGTGTAAACCTGGCATCGGGAAAAGGAAGTACCCCTACCCTCCCCAACCCACCCCAGCTCATTCACAAAGGACAGAGAGAAGGAGGAACTACCCATTCACCCAGCAAAGCTGTGTCCTGTTGACCAAGGAAGGCCACACGGACCCAGGACTATTGTGGGGGTGGTCCATCCACAGAGTGCTGAGATAATAAATGGTCTGGTGAAAGGAAGCCTGCCTGCTCATTCTGGGGTATTTGGAGGTGAAGGTCAGAGTTGACAGTCAGGCCTGCCTAGACTCTGCCTTTCTTCTTGTAGCCTCCATTGCCAGCCCTCTGTGTCATGGGAGGGGTTATGTCCCATTCTCCAGCTATGCTCAAGTCATCTCTGCCTTTCTTAGCTGCTGCTTTACTTGGGTTTTTGAAACAAGGTTTTACATAGCCCAGGCTAGCCTTGAATTCACTATATATATAGCCAAGGTTAGCTGAACTCCTAATCTTTCTGCCTCTGCCTATGCCTCTTTTTGTTGTTGTTGTTGTTGTTTTTTGGGTTTTTTTGTTTTTTGTTTTTGAGACAGGGTTTCTCTGTATAGCCCTGGCTGTCCTGGAACTCACTTTGTAGACCAGGCTGGCCTCAAACTCAGAAATCTGCCTGCCTCTGCCTCCCGAGTGCTGGGATTAAAGGCGTGCGCCACCACGCCCGGCTTGCCTATGCCTTTTAAGTGATGTTTTTTGTTTTTTGTTTTCCAGACAGGGTTTCTCTGTGTAGTCCTAGCTGTCCTGGAACTCACTCTGTAGACCAGGCTGGCCTCGAACTCAGAAATTCGCCTGCCTCAGCTTCCCAAGTGCTGGGGATTAAAGGCGTGCGCCACCATGCCCGGCATTAAGTGATGTGTTTTTTGTTTTTTTTTTAAAGATTTATTTTATTTATTATATGTAAGTACACTGTAGCTGTCTTCAGACACTCCAGAAGAGGGTGCCAGATCTCGTTACGGATGGTTGTGAGCCACCATGTGGATGCTGGGATTTAAACTTATCACCTTCGGAAGAGCAGTCGGGTGCTCTTACCCGCTGAGCCATCTCACCAGCCCTAAGTGATGTTTTAAAAATAGTTTTTCTTTGCATGTATCCAATTTGTTTCCTCTGTGTGTGCATGAGTGTGTGTGTGCACGTGTGTACACGTATGCCATAGTGAGTGTATAGATGGCAGAGGACAACTCTTGAAGGAGTCAGTTCTCCCCTTCTGTCCTGCTGAGACAGGACTTTTATTGTGTATACCCCTCACTTAGTGGACTTCAGGCTAGCTGGCCCACAGGCTCCCAAGTGGCTCTCTTATTTCCATCTTGCTGCAGGTGTGCTAGGATTACAGAGATAAACCATGGCATGTATGGGTCCTACGAATCAAATGTGGGTCATCAGGCTTTCAAGGGTAGTGCCTTTACCCACTCCTGCCCATGTCTGGTGTTTGGAAAGCCAGAGGACTGTATGTCCTCCTGCAGATGAACCCCAAGAGCTGGTTTGGAGGGTCCAGCAGGGAAACCCAGTCACTCGTGTACCCTTGGAAAAGTATTCTTCTTGGTTAAGAGCACTGCTTGCTCCTCTAGAGGACCCAGATTCAATTCCCAGCACCCACATGGCAGCCCGCAACAGTCTGTAGCTCCAGCCTAGGGGATCTGCTGCCCTCTTCAGGCCTCTGGGGGTACTTCATACATGGGGTGCACAGACGTGCATGCAGACAAAATATGTACATGTAAGAAAATAATGGAAGAAACAATTTTTGAAAATTCCTCCCCTGGGAGCAGTCATCCTCTTTACTGGATCTCAAAGCTTCTTCTGAAAGTTTATCAAGTGGCCAAGGAGGAAGCAGGCACCACCTAGCCAGCTCGGCCAGCCGCATCCACCCTGGGGATCAGAGTCCTGTGGAAACTCCACTCCTTTACCTGCTATTGGTTACACTACAGGTTTTTCCTTGTTTTGTTTTGAATGAAAAGTGTGTGTGTGTGTGTGTGTGTGTGTGTGTGTGTGTGTGTGTGAGACACAGCATGAGTGTAGAAGTCACAGGAACTTTGAGAAGTTCTCTTCCACTAAGTTGGTCCCTGGGATCAAACTCAGGTCGTTAACCTTGGCAGCAAGCACCTTCACCCACTGAGCCCTCTCACTGGCCCTATTTCTTGGCTAGGAATTTAGTTTGGAAGGAGGTGGGTTTGTTGTTTGTTTGTTTTGGTGTTTTAAGACATGGTCTCTCTCTATAGCTCTGGATGCCCTGAAACTCACTCTGTAGATCAGATTGGCCTGGAACTCAGAACTCCACCTGCCTCTGCCTCCTGAGTGCTGGGATTAAAGGCATTCGTTGCTGTACCTAGCTTGAAAGGAGGTATTTTAATTTCTTTTTCCTGGTTCTGAGTTTATGTTTTATCTCTTCTCTCCTCTCCTCTGTCCCTGCTCCCGCCCCCTTTTTTTTCTGGAACCCAAGGCATCGCCCAGGTTAGGCGAGCACTCAATCGGAGGATTCCGGGTAAACACTCGGCCCCTGCGCTACATCCCAGATCACTTTTTTTTTTTTTTAAAGATTTATTTATTAGCCGGGCGTGGTGGCGCACGCCTTTAATCCCAGCACTCGGGAGGCAGAGGCAGGCGGATTTCTGAGTTCGAGGCCAGCCTGGTCTACAAAGTGAGTTCCAGGACAGCCAGGGCTAAACAGAGAAACCCTGTCTCAAAAAACCAAAAAAAAAAAAAAAAAAAGATTTATTTATTATATGTAAGTACACTGTAGCTGTCTTCAAACACTCCAGAAAAGGGCATCAGATTTCGTTACGGGTGGTTGTGAGCCACCATGTGGTTGCTGGGATTTGAACTAGGGACCTTCGGAAGAGCAGTCGGCACTCTTAACCACTGAGCCATCTCGCCAGCCCCCCAGATCACTTTTTATTTTGTAATTTGAAACAGGATCTCACTAGATTGTCTAGGCTGAACTCAACTCTGTAGCTCCAGCAGGCCTTGAGTTCATTATCTTCCTGCCTCTGCCTCCCAAATAGCTTCAATTACAGATTGTACCGTCAGCAACCCTTTAAGTGATTTCAGTTTTGAGCTAGCTTCAAGGGCTGAGTGGCTGGGCAGGTGGGGTGAGGGCTGAAGAGTGTTGCAAAATGGTGTAAGAGGGAACCAGATAGTTCTGTCTGATACTTGATGAAATGGGACCAGTCAGGGTGACTCTTGTCCCTGATGCTACTAGTGTGCAGGGACACTCAGGATGTTGGAGTGGGGTATGGAGAATTGTTACAGCATTAGACCAAGACATTCCTGGGAAGCATGGGGGAAACTTAGAGGTTCCTGTTGCTGGTGATGCTGGCTGCTGAGATTACCACGGTGTCTGCAGGATCCCAGACTCGCTACTTGTCTAAGTGGATTGCAGGCTGTAATTGCAGGCTGTAATCATCTAATCCTTGAAATTACCCTGCTAAGCACACAGCAGGAGCAGTCCTAAGTATTTGCTGGACAAATGACCTTAATTAGCTACTAATGAAATCCAGCAAGGGTTTTCAAGGCTTTTGAGACAAGTTCTTGCTAAAATTTTGGGTTGGTGAGAAGGCTTAATGGGTAAAGGCATTTGTGACTGTGGCTGAGTCTGATCCCTGGAACTGACTCCCACAAGGTGTCCTTTGACTTTCACGTGTATGTGGTGGCACACACATGTATACATATGTGCTCTCTCTTCTCTCTCTCATGTATACGTATGTGCGCTCTCTCTCTCTCTCTCTCTCTCTCTCTCACACACACACACACACACACACACACACAATAATACATTTTTTTGTTTTGTTTTGTTTTTGTTTTTTGTTTTTTTTGTTTTTTTTTTGGTTTTTCGAGACAGGGTTTCTCTGTATAGCCCTGGCTGTCCTGGAACTCACTCTGTAGACCAAGCTGGCCTCGAACTCAGAAATCCGCCTGCCTCTGCCTCCCAAGTGCTGGGATTAAAGGCGGGCGCCACCACGCCCGGCTGTTTTTTGTTTTTGTTTGTTTTTTCGAGACAGGGTTTCTCTGTATAGCCCTGGCTGTCCTGGCACTCACTTTGTAGACCAGGCTGGCCTTGAACTCAGAAATCCACCTGCCTCTACCTCCTGAGTGCTGGGATTAAAGGCGTACACCACCATGCCTGGCTACATATTTTTTTTAAGTTGCCCTTGACAAATTTGAGGAGTCCCTAGAAGGAGGACAAGGAGGAGGAGGAGGAGGAGGAGGAGGAGGAGGAAGAGGAGGAGGAGGAGGAGGAGGAGGAAGGATTAGAGGAGGCCCCAGGGGTCAACACCACAAGAACATGGCCTAAAGAGTCATCTGACCTGGACTCAGGGGGCCCATGGAGATCAGGGAGCCTGCGTGGGTCTGACTTAGGTCCTCTGCATATGTTTTGGTTGTTGTGGTTTGTATCGGCTTGGCTGATGGGAGGTGGCACTATTAGGAATTGTGGTCTTGGTGGAAGAGGTGAGTCACTGAGGGGGTGGGCTTTGAAGTCGTCTTATGTTTAAGTTCTGGGCAAAGAGACCCTCCTCCTGGCTGCCTGCAGAAGATAGTCTCTCCTGATTGTCTGTAGATCAATAAGTAGAACTCTCAGCTCCTTCTCCAGCACCACATCTGCCTGCACCCTGCCATGCTTCCTTGCCATGATGATAATGGACTGAACCTCTGAAACTGTAAGCCAGCCCCAATTAAATGTTGTCCTTTATAAGAGTCACCCTGGTCATGGTGTCTGTTCACAGCAAGGGAAACCCTAACTAAGACAGTTATGTAGCTTGGTGTTTTTGTGGGAGCAGGGACTGTCTCTGACTCTTTTACCTGTCCTTAAGACCCTTTCCTTGGGCTGGAGAGATGGCTCAGTGGTTAAAATCACCGACTGCTCTTCTGAAGGTCCTGAGTTCAAATCCCAGCAACCACATGGTGGCTCACAACCATCCGTAATGAGATCTGACACCCTCTCCTGGTGCATCTGAAGACAGCTTCAGTGTATTTAGATATAATAATAAATAAATCTAAAAAAAAAAAAAGACCCTTTTCTTCCTACTGGGTTGCCTCATCCAGCCTTGATGTAAGAACCTGTGCCGGCCTTATTGTAGCTTGATATGGAGTATATAGTTGATGTCTCTAGGCCTGTTCTTTTCTGAAGGGAGGTTGAGGGGGAGCAGATCTGGGAGAAAGGGAAGGTGGTAGGGAAAAGGGAAGGAGGAGAGATTACAGTGTATACAGTGTAGTCAGGATGTAATATATAAGAGAAGAATAAATAAAACTGGGGGGGGGTGACTCACCCCCATTGGACTGGGGGTGATGACTTTTTTTTTCCTTGTTCCGGTCAATCCTGCTCGCTCTGGTCGGCCCCGCTCACTCCAGCCAGCCCCGCTCGCTCCAGTCAGTCCCACTTGCTCAGTCCCTGCTCTCTCGGGTCCAAGGATTCATTTATTATTCATAAGCACACTATAGCTGACTTCAGACGCACCAGAGGAAGGCGTCAGATCTCATTACGGGTGGTTGTAAGCCACCATGTGGATGCTGGGATTTGAACTCATCACCTTCGGAAGAGCAGTCGGGTGCTCTTACCGGCTGAGCCATCTCACCAGCCCAGTGATGACTTTTCTTTTCTTTTTTTTTTTTTTTAAGATTTATTTTATTTTATTATATGTAAATACACTGTAGCTGTCTTCAGACACTCCAGAAGAGGGTGCCAGATCTTGTTACGGATGGTTGTGAGCCACCATGTGGATGCTGGGATTTGAACTTATCACCTTCAGAAGAGCAGTCCGGGTGCTCTTACCCGCTGAGCCATCTCACCAGCCCCCCAGTGATGACTTTTAATCCCAGCACTCAGGAGGCAGAGGCAGCCATATCTCTGTGAGTTCCAAGCCAGCCTAGTCTACAGAAGAAATTCTGGGACAGCCAGGGCTACACAGAGAAGAATGAAACAAACACAAACAAACAAAACAAAAATTTCCCCTTGGTCTTTTATAGGTCCATGACCACAGAGTGGCTGAAGAAATAGGAACCCTGCCCTGCAACCAGCTCAATACTGTTGAGTGGTCAGTTGTGCAACTCGCTTAAGGTTTTTGTGAAAAGAAGGGAAGAGGCAGACAGGGGAGTTAGCATAGTTGTGGATTCAGTTACAGGACAAAGAAAGGGCCACTTGCCAAAACCCAGAGGCAGACCTAGGTCACCAAAAATTACTGCAGGGGGCACCTACTCAGTTGAAGCCCTTTCCCCAGTTTTCCCACAGGACTCAAAATTTCTGTCTAGTGGCTTCATTTTCTTTTCTTTTTTTATGTGTGTGTGTGTGTGTGTGTGTGTGTGTGTGTGTGTGTGTATGTGTATGTGTACTTGGGTGTGTGTATGTGCAGATCAACTATGGGTGTTGTTAGCTTCTGCTATTAACACAAACCCAAAATTATCTGAAGGAGTCTCAATTGGAGGACTGCCTGGATCTGATTGGCCTGTGGGCAGCTCTGTGGGGGCATTTTACTAACTGCTAAATGATGAGGAGGGCCCAGCCCACTGTGGGTGTTTATATCCGAGGCAGGTGGGCTTGGGCTCTATAAAAATACTACTGGAAAGCAGGGCGTGGTGGTGCACGCCTTTAATCCCAGCACTTGAGAGGCAGGCGGATTTCTGAGCTCGAGGCCAGCCTGGTCTACAAAGTGAGTTCCAGGACAGCCAGGGCTATACAGAGAAACCCTGTCTCTGAAAAAAAAAAAAAAAAAAGCCAAAAAAATACTACTGGAATGTGCATGCATCCTGTGCCCTGGGAATTAAAAGCTGAAATAAATCTCTTTCTCCCTAAGTTGCTTTTGGTCATGGTGGTATCACAACAGAAAGCAAATGTGTCTTGCTCTGACACTGACATTTGCTGAGAAGGCTGGCCAGCCTGTGACCCTTTCTTTCTTTTTCTTTAATTTTTTTCTGGTTTTTCAAGACAGGGTTTCTCTGTGTAGCCTTGGCTGTCCTAGAACTTGCTCTGTAGAGCAGGTTGGCCTGGAACTCACAGATATCTGCCTGCCTCTGCTTCTTGAATGCTAGTATTAAGGGCATGCACCACCACTGCCCAGCTATCTAGCCTTCTGATTTGGATTCTGGAACCAGAACTCAGGTCCTAACTTGATTGAAAGGCAATCGCTTACCAATTGAGCTAGCTCCCTAATTAAGCTCTGCTAGCTACTTTTTATAGCCATGGTCTCACGTATCCCAGGCTGGCTACAGACTCACCAAGAATGACCTTGATTCTGCCTTCCAAGTGCTGGGGTCACAGGGGTGCATGACCATGCCCAGACTCACTTTTTTTTTTAAAGATTTTATTTTTATTTATTTATTATTATTTTTTAAAGATTTATTTTATTTATTATATGTAAGTACACTGTAGCTGTCTTCAGACACTCCAGAAGAGGGTGCCAGATCTCGTTACGGATGGTTGTGAGCCACCATGTGGATGCTGGGATTTGAACTTATCACCTTCGGAAGAGCAGTCGGGTGCTCTTACCCGCTGAGCCATCTCACCAGCCCTTATTTTTATTTATTATACATAAGTACACTGTAGCTGTCTTCAGACACTCCAGAAGAGGGAGCCAGATCAGATGGTTGTGAGCCACCATGTGGTTGCTGGGATTTGAACTTATCACCTTCGGAAGAGCAGTCGGGTGCTCTTACCTGCTGAGCCATCTCACTAGCCCCCAGACTCACTTTTTTTGGGGTTTTTTTTTTTTTGTTTTTTTGTTTTTTTGTTTTTTTGTTTTTTTTTGTTTTTTGTTTTTCGAGACAGGGTTTCTCTGTATAGCCCTGGCTGTCTTGGAACTCAGTTTGTAGACCAGGCTGGCCTCGAACTCAGAAATCCGCCTGCCTCTGCCTCCCAAGTGCTGGGATTAAAGGCTTGCGCCACCACCGCCCAGTGGGTGTCACGTTCTTATGAGCTCCTCTTTCTGGAACTTCAAGCTCCCACCTGTATTATTTATCTCTGGTAAGGGACTGAAGAGATGGCTCAGCAGTTAAGAGCCCTTGCAGATCTGACAGAAGAGCAGGGTTCTGTTTCCAACACCCACGTGGGTCGGCTCACAGCCTCCTGTGCCCTCTGTGGGTCTCTTTAGGCACCGATAGGCACACACTGCACCCAAGCCCCATGACGGCACACGCACATTCATGCAAAGACTGCATCATTTAAAATATCTTTATTTTAAACCTCAAACCTTCAAACACACATGAACACACCAATGCCTGTTCTAGATCAACTGCCCCTGTGTGAGGCTGTGAGAAAATAGGTCAAGAGTCAACAGAGAGGAACTTTCAGCAGGCCAGGAGCATCACAGCTATTAACAATCTCCTGAGGTGGGTGACTCCCCCTTTCAGATCCTTTTGTTGAGAATGTGTGCGTGTGTGTGTATCGTCTATGTACAAGTCTGTGTGCCTGCGAAGATGGGAAGAGGGTTTCCAGCTCCCTGCTCCATCATGCTCTACTTCATTCCCTTAAAACTGTGACTCATGGAGCCTGGAGCTAGGTTGGAAGCCAGTAATCCTCAGAGTACCTCAACCTAGCACACTTGGGTCACAGGAGTGTATCCATGGCCAGCCATTTACACAGGTTCTGGGGATTGATCTCAGGTCCTCATACTGGGGTAGCAAACACTCTTAACCCACTGAGCCATCTCCCCAGCTCCCTGACACACTATCTCACTAGGTGAGACAGCCTCCTAAGTGGGCAGACTTGACAGTCTATGGTTTGAAAATGACTCCCTTATGTGGCTGTGACTTCATGACCCCTGGTGCCCCCTGAACAATCACAATATACATTTATTCATGCACACATTTATATAGTCACGTGCTGCAGACACCTCTGACCCCTTGTGTCCAGCTGTAGGAAGCGGGCAAATTGCCCCCCGAAGCTTCTGTTCCAGGGAGAGGCTGAGTGCCAGATAAGGTGTGCCCAGAGTGGGTAGTGGCTTCCAGGCACAGGGTGAGGCCAGGAAATTTGGCCTGTCCTGAGGTTATTAACTGGAGACTGGTCTGCCCGCAGGTCCTGGAGACAGTGGGACAAGAAACCGTGTCCACCAGGCTAGAGCTTCCTACACGTATGCATTTTTGCCATATTTACCAAAGCTGATGTCACTTTCATTGGAGGTGGCTCGGGGTATCACAACTGTAGAAGGCTTGTAGGGAAGCCCAGCCCTGTGGGATGAAGAGAAAGGCGGGGTCACAGGGGTCATAGGATGTTGTGGTCCTCACTCCACACCCTCCTCCCGCTCATCCCCTCACCTGGTGGCTGGCTCCTCCTTGGAGGCACAGCAGCAGGTGGAGAAAACACAGATGCCACCCAGGATGGAGAGCAGGGAGGCGCTCCAGCCCAAGTAGAGGGCGGAACCCAGTTCATACCTGGAGAAGTGGAAGAGGTGAGTGCCAACCCAGAGGAGCTTGGGCTGAGACCCACCCACTGTCCCCAAGGGTGGGGGTCCTCACTTACTTGGTTCCAACATACAGGGGGTTGAAGAAGTCAGTAGTGATGTTGACAGCGTACCACGAGATAGCCACCATCCCACAGGCTCCTGGAGAAAAGGTCGGAGGATCTGGTCCTATGTCCTATGTGCCCCTCCCATGCCACAACACCCCCCCATACAGACACACACAAGCAAGTGAGCTACAAGGGGCTTGAGAGACAGGCAGAGCAAGAGCAGGGGCAGAATGTCATGTCTAAGAGTAACACTTCCTTTCCTCAGACCCGGTCAAACTATAGCTGTCAGGTCACACAAGTCCCTGGTATCTTTTTAAAGACAAGATCTTAGGATGCCTAGGCTGGCCTTGAACTCACCATGTAGCCTGGCATAACCTTGATCCTGTTACCTCTGGAGAATATAGTCGTGAGCCACCACAGAGTGCACTAGCCTTCAATCATACGGAGGGACTAGGATTTAAACGGATTCCCTGGGAGACAGGGAGAACGGCCATGCCTGGGTAATAAAGAAGACCAACTTCTTTCTTCCTTCTGGACCTGAGAAAAAGCCTGGCAGCTTAAAACAAAAGCCTTGTGGACTTTCTTCTCCCGCTGGCACACCGTGCTGACGGACTGACTCAACAGTTCGACACCCAATCAGGACGTGTCACACAACAGTCTGCTACCCTGGCTTCCTTCAAACCCACCAACCCTAAATTAGGAAGCCTCTTCACACTGGAAAAAAAAAACAAAAAACAAAAAACAGCCAAACCTCAGCCCTTGACAAGGGACTGGACTTTCGGCATCTCCAGCCTGTCCCTGCTTTTCGGAGTCTTTCTCTGTGTGTCTGCCACATGGGTGTATTTCCTTATCGCCAATAAAAGCTTTTCCTCTACTGCAGATTCATCTGCTGTGTCCAAGATTTCTCAGCTGCTCTCTGTTCAGCATGAGACTTTTTTTCCTGCCATTTAATAATTCTTTAACTGGCAGAGAACATGACCCGATCATGACCCCCAGATGGTAACAATCCACATCTTGAAAGCCCAGATGTCCAAAAAAGTCTTTCCTGCCTCTGACATCCCTGCGGTTTGGCTAAGAGATCTCCCCAAGCCTTCAGAGCTAGGAAATGGAAATACCCATCATGCCTTGTTATTTAGTATGTGGTGTATCCACCTGAGTGGAGGTGCTCGTATGGAGGTCAAAGGAAAACTTCCAGAGGCTGGTTCTTCCCACCTACTCTGGGGGTCTCTGGATCAATCTTGGGTTACCACAAAGTGCCTTCACTCGCCAGCCCTGCGTGGTTTATCGTAAAGAAATGAAATGTGTGCAGAAATGAAGTAAGCTGGGCAGTAATGGGCCATCTGTACATCATTACTGTGAGTGAGCATGTGTGTGTTGTGTGTATGTGTTATATGTGTATGTGTGATATGTATGTTGTATGTATGTGTGTGTATATATGTGTGTGTATGTGTGCATGTTGTATATATACATGTGATATGTATGTGCATATGTGTGTATGTATGTATATGTGTATGTTGTATATATATGTGATATGTATGTGCATATGTGTGTGTATATATGTGTGTGTATATGTATATGTGTGTATATGTGTGTATATGTGTATTTTGTATGTATATGTATATGTGTGTGTATGTATGTGGCTGTGTGTGTGGCTGTGTGTGTGTGTGTGTGTGTGTGTGTGTGTGTGTGTGTGTGTGTACATGCCCTGACTCTGATCTCTCAGCCAGCCATAAGCTCTGGAAGGAAACAGTCTCTCAGATCTGCCTGGGTTTTGGCTCAGATGGGAGCAGAGACAGCCCAACCTTGGACAGTGAGTTGTGGTCTAGAGATCTGCAGGGTACAGACAGGGTGGAGAGGGGAGAGCTGAGGCACAGAGGGCGGGGGTCAATGGAAAGGGGAAGGTGAGACACACCCCACCCCATGGGTCCCCTCTGTCCCCCATTACCAGCAAGTATGTGGAAGGCCCCTGCAATGGCCAGCAGCTTGGCCTTCTTGGAGAGATCCATGTTGCCCACGTTGGTGCAGCGGAGCCCCACCATGCCTAGAAAGAGGCCCAGGAAGCCCAGGAGGATGGCGGTGATCATGAGAGCCCTGCAGCCCTGGACATACCCTGGAGAGAGTACAGTGAGGAAGTTGTCATCCTTTTCCTGCTGGTTTCCTGCACCTGAAACTCCTAGCACCCTCCCCCTTCAGGGTCTATTCCAACCTCCCTCCTTATCTCTTTTGCTCCATCTTGGCTCCTCTTCTCTTACCCTGTAGCCTAACTATGCCTCATGTAGCCCAGGTTGGCCCCAAACTTGTTAAAGTAGCTGAGCATGACCTTCTGATCCTCTTGTCTCTGCCACACAGTGTTGGGGTGACAGGCACACACCACCAGTTCTGGTTTATATGATGCTGGGAATGCAACCCACGTGTCCCTGGAGGAGTGTAAACAGTATCTATCCCTTCCTCTGGAGGTCCCAAGAACAAACTTTGGTAGGACACCACCAAATGTCACGTTGGGTGACAAGTTTATCGAGCCACCTTACAGAGAACACGAAAAACCCTTATTGGCAGAAGGATGGCTGGCCCCAAAGTAGCCACAACAGAAAGTCTTCACCAGCATGGATGATGGCTCCCACAGCCACAGAACTGAAGCCCCTTCCCTAGTCTTCCACAGCCTGTCCATCCTAGACTCCCCCTGAGATACTAGGCCTCATGCAATTAGGAGATGCACTGTTTGGAGAGGTGATTAGACACTCAAGTGAGGGTTCAATGACTTCCCATACTCTCCTTTTCTCCTTCCTTCCTTCCTTCCTTCCTTCCTTCCTTCCTTCCTTCCTTCCTTTCTCTCCCTTACCCCACAAGACATGGTTTCCCTGTGTAGTCGCTGGCCATCCTAGAATTCAATACACAAGACTGGCCTTGAATTCAGAGATCTGCCTGCCTCTGCCTGTCTATCCGTCTTATCATCTATCTACCATCTATCTATCTATCTATCTATCTATCTATCTATCTATCTATCTATGTGCCTTAAATTTGCTACATAGCTAACTCTTTTTTTTTTTTTTTTTTTGTTTTTTTGAGGCAGGGTTTCTCTGTATAGCCCTGGCTGTCCTGGAACTCACTTTGTATCCCAGGCTGGCCTCGAACTCAGAAATCCACCTGCCTCTGCCTCCCAAGTGCTGGGATTAAAGGCGTGTGCCACCACCACCCAGCTCATAGCTAACTCTTGATCCTCCTGCCTCAGCCTTGGGTTTACTGGGATTTAGGCCTATGCTACTATACCCAATACCTTGGACACTGTGGGTTGGAGCTGAATAACCAGCAGGGGGCAGCAATGATTCAGGGCAGAGGGTAGAGGACCAGGGAAGATGGGAAACCTGGGCCTAGGAACCCAGCCAAGTCAGTTCAGCTCAGAATCTTTTGGAACCTCGGTTTCCCTTTTCCCAAAGCCGGGGAAAGCAGCTGGCTCCTCCTCCTGGTTTTGATGATTGCCAAACACTCTCAGGAACCTTGTACCCCTTCTCTGGGTGGGGCCCATAGTGCATGGTGCATGGTGCATGGTGCGGAAGGCAAAAGGCTTGGGTCTCTGCCAGGAAGAGATGAAGTAGCCTGGAGTTAAGAGGTAGGGAGGGGGACAAAGGTCTCTGAGAGGACGTTATGACTCCCAGCCACACCTTCTAGAGAGTTCTCCCACCAATTCTTAATGTGCAGAGAACGCTAATGGACAAAGGAAAGATGACTGAAGGGCCTATGGGTATGTGGATCCAGAGAGTGGTTGAATAGTGTAGAGACTGTAGTGAAGCCATTAACTGGTTGTTAGGCCTGGCTTGGTGAGCTATACCTGAAATCACCACAGCACTCAAGAGGTTGAGGCAAGGGGCTGGTGAGATGGCTCAGTGGGTAAGAGCACCCGACTGCTCTTCCGAAGGTGATAAGTTCAAATCCCAGCATCCACATGGTGGCTCACAACCATCCGCAACGAGATCTGGCGCCCTCTTCTGGAGTGTCTGAGGACAGCTACAGTGTACTTACATATAATAAATAAAATAAATCTAAAAAAAGAAAAAAAAAAAAAAAAAAAGAGGTTGAGGCAAGAGGGCTGCATGTTTAAGGCCAGCCCGGGCATCTTAGCAGTATTGTCTCAAAACGGAATATAAAAAGAAGGTTGGCTGGCGCCGTAGCTCAGAGGTAGAGCTTTTTGCTCACCCCAGTGAGGGCTTGGGGTGGTTCTTAGTGGTATAACCCTGGCCTAGACTCCTCCACTGAGGGACAGAGGGTAGCTCACTGGTGGCTTGTCTAGTATAATACTGGGTGCAAAGAAGGGGGGGTCCCTCTTGGAACTCAGCAGACCATAGAAGAATAAACTGGCCCACAGCTCAGACACAGTAAATAGAAATCACAACTTCTCTCCACTTCCTCTGCCTCTAGTCAGACTGCTTACCTCTGCAGAGTGGCCACGCTTTGACAAAATGAGGTTAACGGTGTAAATATACCTGAAAAGCACAGACTGCATAAGGGAAGGGGAATGTCCACGTAAAAGGAAAAGCTACGTATGGTGGTGCACACCTGTAATCCCAGCACTTGGGAGGCTGGTGCAGGAGGATCTTTTCCAGTTCAGGACTAGCCTAGGCTACATAATGAGGTCAGAGATTGGACTACATAGCAACACCATGTCTCAAAACAATGTGTGTGTGTGTGTGTGCGCGCGCGCGCGCGCACGCGCGTGCATGTATACACATACACACACCAAACAAAAGAGCATAACTCCCTCCATTACCCTGAGCAAACTCCACGTGGTTTTCCTCCAAATTCAAGTTCTCTTATGGGCAAAGAGCAGCAACACCATGTGAGACCCCTTACACACACCAGGCTCACAGCAAAATGCCCTCTGCACACCAGAGATGCAGGCTGCGTTGACTCTATGCGTGGTCCCCTCTGGCCACTTACTGCTCTGAGTTTGTGGCTCAGAATAGATTCAGTTTTTCCCACAGGTTTGGGTACGGAGCATAGTCAGCAGTCCTAGCTGCTCGCTACCTCAGAAGAGCTGGGGAAAGCAGAGTACCAGAGATTCACCTAGACACGATCTCTACTCAGAGCACCTTCCAGATAGGAGGCTATTTCACAACGTTCTGTTTCCACCCTGGGCAGGTAGGTCTCAGATTTCCCCTACCCTATTCATCACCTGCAGTGGGGCTCCCAGAAAAGCAAGACCAGAATCTAGTGGCAGGAACAACCAGAGAGAGTTCATGGTCATTGACTCTTTGTCTCTGTAGCGTGGGGAAGACTGGGCAGTCTAGTGGATGCCAGGGAGGTGATGGTGTGAACATGTACAAGGAATCAGTTTGGGGAGCTACTGTTTGGTTTGGATTTGTGCATGTGTTGTGTGTGTGTGGGGATACCTTGGGGGAAATGATGGGAGGAGGTGTTGTGCGGTGAGCAAGAAAGGGGCAGGAGAAGGCCCCAAAGAAGGGCTGCGCCCAAGGTAGGCTGCAGGCTGCAGCCATGTAAGACCATCAAACAACACAAAACACTCTGAGATCCAAATACACTTGTGCATCTGCATAACAGCCTCTCCAGCATCCGTTTAAACTTCCATCTGGAGTTTCAGCAGAGCAGGGAGACCCCCCAGACTGTGGATGTTTGGAGAGCTACTGAGGCTGGCATTCAACCAACAAGATGGGAGTCTTGGTCTCACCCCTGCCAACTGAGCCAACCTTTCCCAGAATAAACCACTAAAATATAGTCAAGATCCCGTGCGCGCCTGCACCCTGCGTTGCTGAGAAGCTCCGTGACCACCAGCACACTAGCACCATGACTACTCTCAGCTTGTAAGTGGCTACCACCAAATTCATTCCATCATTTACCAGAGGCCTAGAGCTAGCAAAGGTCTGAATCACATCTGGAAGCCTCCCTCAGCTGGCTGAGGGTCACACTTTAGGGCAGGGAACCGTGTGTAACACTCAGACCTGTTCCATTCTGGCTCATGCAGCACCCTTTGCTGTGGCTGTCCAGAACCAAGAGCTTCATCTGAAACCTTGTGCCCTTATGGTGCCCAAAGGTAACCACCTCCACCCTTTCCTCAAGGATCTCTCCACCTAGCCCCCCAACCTCTCTCTGTCCCCTAGAGCCTCCCTCACACCATACCAGAGAGAGCCAGCATGGACGGAAAGTCCCAGCAGTTGGAGACTCCCAGGGAGTCGGTGGCACAGCTGTACCATAGGTTCTCAAAGATGGTGTTGGTGGTGATGACGTTGCCATGGACGGTAGACACTCTCCAGTAGCTGTTTGGAAGGGTCACCCCCAGCATCAGCAGTCCCAGGGCTGACATGAAGAAGCCGAAGGTCTCCACAGCTACCGACATGCTGGGATGCAGGTCCCCCAAGGGGGCTTGAGCCCCAGGGATTGAGAGAGAGGTGGCACCTCCAGGTGAATTCTGGGGGCTTTGGCCCAAAAGAGATGTTAAGGAAGACTGAGGAGGGAGAAGGTTGACGGAGTGCTCATCCAGCTGCGATTCTTGTCTGCCGTCTTCTGGAGGTCAGGTCTGAGTGCTCCTGCCTGGTCTCTGGGAGGCTCTGCTTCCTGGCAGGTCAGAGGAATGAGCCAAGCCTGCTCCGCTCTGCAGCTGTTGATTGTGATGGAGGGAATCAACGGGCCAAAAGTCCACCCCCTCCCCCGGCCTTCGGCCTAGCCCAGGACTCCCCGCCCTACAAGTGGGGAGGTTGGACTTACTAGGAGACTTAGGGATACAGCCAAGGAGCAGCCCCCAAGGGAGGCATTAGGAATCCAGGGGAAGTGGCCTGTCTCTGACTCAGCTGTCACCAGGGCCAGGGAATGAAATTAGAGGGACAAAGAGTTTTAGGTACCCAAAAAGACCAGTGTCTAAAGAAGAAGCCTTCTAACAGGCCCACCACAGCCTCCCACGATGGACTAGGAGAGCCTGAGAGCAACCTAAGACGCTGAAGACCCTACAGATGGGACACTAAACTGCCAAAGGCCATGAAGTTTGAGTTGGGGGTGACAAGACCTCTCAACCCTGCCAACCTGGATCTCCGTAGATGCCAGCATTATCATGGGGCCCTGGGCTTGAATTTTTGGCTCTCAGCCTTGTTGATACAACATTATTGGCTTTTGGGTTGTAATGGGAGTTGGGACCACAGATCATAGCTCCTGGGCACACTCTCATTGCCCCAGCGGCTGCTTGGATCTAAATGCCACAGGGCTGAGGTGAGGCCACCGAATTCTACTTTCCTCCAAACTTCCTCAACTTGAATTGCCCCTCCAGCTGCCCTTTGACTCTTCGGTACTGAGTTTGATCTCCCTGCCAAGGGTCCAGGGGCCCAGGGTGGGGGGCTGAACATAGGTCTAAGGCATAATTCTGGTTAATCTCTCTCCCTGTCCACTTACTGGGAACCATTACCAGCTCTATTAATCAAGATAAACGGAAACCTCTGGGTTCCCCACCCCACACTAGCTGAACACCTGTATGAACATAGATTCCCTTGTTGACTGCTTCCTGGTCTTGCTTGTGAAGTTGGCCCCAGGCTCCCTTTCTATGTGAGACAGAGCTATGCCCACCATGGCTCCCCATCCCCTCCTTCTCTGAATTAGGCTCCTCCATGCTCCCCTCAGGTACCTCCTCCAGCCCCCCAGCAAGCCTGCCAGGGGCTGTGGAATGACAAGAATGCAGGGAAGCCAAACAGGCCCACGCAGAGCCTGGCACAAGGGGCATGGGGTGAGCTCTGTGAGATCTTTGCCTTCCATCCCACAGGCTGGGGCTGGGGTATCCTGTGCCCAACAACCCCCACAGTCCCTGCCATCTCCACACAGCTTCCTTTCTCACCCTACGTCAGGAAGGGGAGGGGGCGGGAAGACAAAGGGAGGGAAGGGCAGGGTTTTTGGAGGAAGCCCAGTGGGGGCCCCCTGCAGTGGAAAACTCCCAGGCAGCTGTGTGGGTCAGAGGAGACCAGAGTCATAAATCCCAGCTCTGTCCCTCTGTTCACTGTTCTCTCCCAGGATTCTGGGGCGGTGGAAAAGCCGGTCCTCCAGCGAGGTTCCTTGTTCCTTCCAAGTGGATTCAGGATAGGGGAGGAAGGAAGGGTGTGGGCTGAGATGCTGGCAGAGGAACCTGGACTCCCTCAGCCGATGCTCACACACAGAGCTTCCCGAGCCACAGCCCAATTTTATTTACACTCATTGCAAAGCATGACAGGGTTAAATGACAGGTGCAGGGGCTAGGAGGGTGGGGGTCATGGAGACTGTAGAGATGGACGACAGGGGTGCGGGAGAAAAGGGAAGGCGATGGTGAGGATGGACAGGCCCCTCTTCCAGTGTCCCCCAGGCTCCTAGGCGTCCCAGGGCAGAGAGCAGGTGAGGCTGCCTTCAGGATTTGGACTTGGAGACAGCCAGTCCAATGAGTCCAGCCAGGCCCGCCACGCCCAGAGCCATGCCACCAACGATGGCCATGCCTACCAGTCCATCTGGAAAAGGAAGAGGGAGGTGTGAGCAGACCAGTTCCACCCCAGGCCCCTGACCATACTCCCCTCCACAGAAGCGGGGTACCTGTACCCATAGTCTGTGGGTTGGGACTCTGGGGCTACAGAGACCTTGGAGGGTAGGTTTGATGAAGGACTGTGTGTGTGTGTGTGTGTGTGTGTGTGTGTGTGTGTGTGTGTGTGTTCCCAAGGGCCCCAGGCACGAGGGAGGAGGAAGAACAGCCAACAAGAGGCCTGTCACCTTTCTTCATGGCCTTATCAATCAGGCGTTCCAGCTCCTTGGCCTGGTTGTTCTGGGGCTCAGTCTGCAACAGTCCTCGCACATACTTTAGAGCCTTTTCATATTCCTGCAATCAGAGGAAAGGCACACCTCACACCACACGTTCCTCAGGATGCATTCCCCTGAACCCCCCACCCCCACCCAGGGGTGTCCTTCCCTGGCCCAGCTCATCCTTCCTCCTCCTCCACCCGTTACAGCCCCACCCCACAGAGTAGAGTTCACAAACAGCCCAGCTGTGGGGGGGTGATAAGCTAGCAGAGATAACAACTCCAGGCACGGGGCTGCACCCCAACCTGACGTCAGCGTGGTCCCCACACCCCGATACTCTCTCACCTTCCCTCTCAGAGTCTAACCTACATAGTCCCCATCACCCCAGCCTGCTGCCCTTTGCTGGCTTTCTGAGGGCCAAGACTCTCCACCTGGGGCACTCAGGAGGAACGTGGGTCAGGAAGGGCTCTGCAGCCTTACCTTGAGCCGGTAGTTGCCCACGGCCAGGTAGAAGACATAGTCCCGCTGCTCCTCTTTGTTCCCTTTGGGCAACAGCTCTGGAGGGGGAAGGGAGAAGAGAAAGATGGAGTCTTTCTACCACTGTTCTATGGGTCCTGCTACGCTGACTCACTCTAGGATCCTAGGAGGGTCATTGTCCTGGACCTCCATTACCAGTTTCTATCACCCCCAGCTTTCCAGTTACAGCCCTGAGACAGCTGTGAGCCTGGATACCAGGAACCAGCAGCGCAGTCTGCATGGATGGGTGCATTCCCACTGGCCAGCGATGGGTCCTACTGCAAGGTAGGCCTCCTGCCTGACACTCATCTTGCTAAGGATGCCCAGACTTCTGCTCCTCCTGCCACCTCCTGAGTGCTAGGACACTGCTGGCTTATGCAGTGCTGGGAATGGAATCAAAGCAGGGCTTTATACACAGCCAACATGCACTCCATAGACCGAGCTTTTGCTTTAGAGACAGGGTTTCCCTATGTAGCGCTGGCTATCCTACAACCCACTCTATAGACCAGGCTGGCCTCAAACTCAGAGATCCTCCTACTTCTGCCTCCAGAGTACTGGAATTAAAGGTGTGACTTGCCACTCTAGGCCACAACTTGTCCCCCTTTCCTATAACTCAGCTTGCCTGGGTGACCCTTGCCTGACTTGTTTTTCACTTCATTCTCTGTGTGTGTGTGTCCGTCTGTCGTCCCCGTATGACAGTATTAAGATAGGCACTCGCTATGCCATCTGGGCTTGTTTCAAACTCCCCATTAGGGGGCTGGAGAAATGGCTCAGCGGTTAAAACTGAGCCAGGCGTGGTGGCGCATGCCTTTAATCCCAGCACTCAGGAGGCAGAGGCAGGAGGATTTCTGAGTTGGAGGCCAGTCTGGTCTACAAAGTGAGTTCCAGGATAGCCAGAGCTATACAGGGAAACCCTGTCTCGAAAAACTTGTGAAGGTCCTGAATTCAAATCCCAGCAACCACATGGTGGCTCACAACCATCCATAACGAGGTCTGATGCCCTCTTCTGGTGTGTCTGAAGACAGCTACAGTGTACTTACATATAATAAATAAATCTTAAAAAAAAAAAAAAAAAAAAAAGCTCCCCATCAGGCGTCCCAGCCTGAGCCTCTCCAGCGCTGGATTCCGGTGCACGCAGCAGCCACCTCTTTGGCACTAAGTAGCCGTTCAGTGCTACAACCTCCGCAGTGTCTGCACTGTGTCTCCAGATAAGACTCGAATGCTGACACCACTCCCACTGCTGTGCTGACTGTAAAAGAAACCTAAAAATCCAAACTGATCAAAGTAGGGGGACAGGATTTGCTTTTAGAGACCCCAGAGCTGGTGGCACCCCTGAATTCGCAGCACTGCGGTGGCTGAAGCAGGATTCACAGGTTGAGGCACTATGAGCTACTTAGAGATCCTGTGTCAAAGTCAAAACGGACTAATGATACAGCGATCTTCTGTTCCTACAGCGTTGTCCCTTGACAGCCTCTGGGATTATGCCAACACAGCCCCCAGACTTCAAAGTCTACAGACGAAGGCCAGTCTATAAAATTAAACGGTATTTGCATAGAACGTACCTATATTCCCCAAAGATGCTTTGTTTTTTGAGTCAGGGAGCTCATATAGCCCAGGCTGACCTCAAATTTGGTCAGTATGTGCTGACTCTGGCCTTGAACTTCTGATCTTCCTGCCTCTATCTCCACAGTCAATGTTCTTCTACTGAACTATGTCCCTGTGCCTTCACCTTTGGAGTGCTGGGGTCACATGGCCTTGATACCATTAGCCCCTTAGATATTTTAAATCTCTAGAGTTTTCTAAATGACTGTTATCCAATACAATGTAAATGCTATATTAACAGTGATTAGTAACTGTACCAGAAGTGTTTTGTGTACACTGTGTGTGTTCATGGAAGCATGGAGGTCAGAGGACAGCCAGTGCTCTCACGCTCCACAGCAACCCCTAGAGAAAGGGTCTCCAACTGAACCTGGGCTAAGATGGTAGTAAGCCATCTCTAGCTTACTCCAGCTTACTCTCTATAGAGACACTGGTGGCCACACTCAGCTTCTGCTGTGGGTGCTGGGGATTTGAACTCAGGTCTTCATGCCTGGACAGGATGCACTGAGTCTCCCCAGCTTGAGAACATTTTTTCCCACAGCATTCTCCATCTGAATGAATGTTCAGATGCTGAAACTGGGGATATAGACAATCAGTCTAGTCCTTTCTCGCAGTGAAGTTACTGGTGGTTACTGAATGACAAATGTGCTGTAAGGTGAGGGTTCCATGTTGGAAAGGGTCCTGGAGGGGTGAGGTCAAGGACAGTAGAGGGCAGGCTGGCTGGTGGCTGGAAAGTGAGGCCCTGTGCCTTACCCTCCAGCAGCACGATGCCTCTGCGGATGTCCTCATTGTATTTGCTTCGAACCAGACACCAGGCATATTCAAACTGCGT
Organism: Mus minutoides; assembly: GCA_902729485.2. Lineage (NCBI taxonomy): Eukaryota > Metazoa > Chordata > Mammalia > Rodentia > Muridae > Mus > Mus minutoides. The sequence continues at coordinate 4,002,582 of LR749513.1, read as the reverse complement.
GCTCTTGGACACGGAACCAGCTGCCTGCTCAGACTGAAATTTCCTTTCAAAATTCTGTCATTAGAGAGAAAAGTAACCATTTAGAAACATAGGGCAGCTACCATTCTCCAGCTAACTTGATGTCGGAATCCCGATTAGACAACATTTTCCTATCTGCTGCCTTTCCCTTGTAGATCTTAACCCCGAAGCTTCTGTCATCTCCACCCCTGGGTCTATGCTCTGTGTCCTCCCCTTCAGAAGGTCCCTGAACCCAGCCCCTAGTGGTACCAAGAGGAGATGCCACCTGGTGGCAGCTGGAGGCACTGCTCCCGAACCAGCTGACCCCAAGTGGCTGAAGAATAAACATACTGTCCCAAAGATAAACAACCTCCTACGTGGCCTTTCCCTTGAGGCCGCTGGTCCCGTCCCACCCTACTCTTTTGGGCCTGGATCTGCCTTACTTTAATTCTAGGAGAGGAAAGAAAACACAGCTACAAGGATGCGGTGAAAATAGCACCGTGCGGAACTAAACACTAGCGAAAGTTTACACCAGTGACTATACTACTTCACCTCTGCACGAGTACCCCAAATTCCCAGCTCTGCATCACACTAAGACCCCAGGCCTAGGTCTGAGTTGCTGAAACCCAGGAAACTACAACTCCCGTCAGGCCTAGGGACACAAAGCCAATTCCCACTAGAAGCAGGATGCCGCAGAGGCTGCTGGGAGCTGTAGTTCAGCTTCCCCAGAAAGACGAAACCGGCACTGTTTAGCTTCAGTCAGCTCTCCTTAGGAACTGCCCTTTCCAATTCTGCCCTCTTCCTTCCTCCGTCCCAGACCTTACCTTCAGATCCTCCACAGACACCAGCTCGTTCAGCACGGCCTCCATGGCCGCCGCCCCTGCAAGCCTCACACTAAGGTCTCTACTGGGCCACGGTCTCCATGGTCCAGTAGCAGGGGCGGAGAGGCACTTCCGGCATCGACCTGTGGAGGCCCCGCCCCTTCCTCCTGTGCCTTGGGGCCGGCGGGGGCTCTAGTGCCTACACCGGGATCCTTTGCTCTCTTTGGACTCCCCTGATGTCCTAGCTCCTCCCTGGATCACTTTATCCTAGGAACCAGTGTAAGAACCCCTCACTCTAGGACCCTGGATTATCCTAAATGTTTGCAATAAAATCCTAATGAGTACCAGGGGTCGGAGGGCCTCAGTGTAACACAACCAAGAGGAATTGGTAACTATACCCTCTCCATGCTCCACGCACTCCCCCACCTCACCCCTCCGCAAACTTGGGTCACATGATCACAGTGGACAGCCACTCTTTTTTTTTTTTTTTTGGTTTTTTGAGACAGGGTTTCTCTGTATAGCCCTGGCTGTCCTGGAACTCACTTTGTAGACCAGGCTGGCCTCGAACTCAGAAATCCGCCTGCCTCTGCCTCCCGAGTGCTGGGATTAAAGGCGTGCGCCACCACACCCGGCCCGGACAGCCACTCTTAATAGGATTCTGAAGAAAAGCTGAGAGGCCAGGAAACACAGTCCGGGGGGATGGCTCTCATGTTCTGTTGCCAGCCCCCATATGGCATAGCTCAAAACCGCCGGGGTTCCAGCTCTAAGGGGACTCAATGCCCTCTCTGACACATATGCATACACTTAGTTAAAAATAAAATTAAATTATCCCTTGCAGGGTCAGATCTTTCAAATACGATTTAGCGAAACCATCTTCTTGGTGTACCTGAGGATTTTGGGGTGGGTCATAAGTAATAATCTGAGGATTTAGCCTGAGGAGAAGCAGGAGGCAGATGCTCATTTCTGGGATTTTAGTACTAGGAGTAATAATGGTTAGTGACTTTTTGGGATCTTTCATCTTGACCTTTGGTCACATATGGAATTTAAGACTCAACACACTTTTTTGTTTGTATGTTTTTTTGAGACAGGATGTTACTATGTGGCCCTGGCTGGCCTTAGTTTATGTGTCTGCCTCTGCCTGCCAAGTGTTGGGCTCAAAGCTGTATACCACCACAACCAGCAGCTTAATGAATTCTGTTGAATAAAATATGAAGAAAGCTATCACCAACCCTTTTTTGTGGTTGCACAGCTTTAATTGTCCCTCCCCTGCTCCGTGTGCACTGCTCCTGCATGCATGCATGTGGAGCTATAAGTCAGCCTTGATACTGCGCCTCAGGCGCCAACCACCTGCTTCCTTGCTTTTGTTTTGTTATTTATTTATTTACTTATTTATTGTATGTACTGTCTCTGTCTTCAGACACACCAGAAGGTGGCATCAGATGTCCATTACAGATGGTTGTGAGCCACCATGTGGATGCTGGGAATTGAACTCAAGTCCTCTGGAACAGCAGTCCTGCTCTTGGGTTTTTTTTGTTTTTGTTTTTGTTTTTGTTTTTGAGACAGATTCTCTCCCTGTCTTTAGTTAAGGTTACTATTGCTGGGAGAAAAGCCATGATCAAAGTAACTTGGGGAGGAAAGGATTACAGTTACAGTTTACACTTCCACAGCACAATTCATTATCAAAGAAAGGGGACCAAGACCTCAAGGAAGGCAGGAGCTGAGGCAGAGGCCAGGGTGCTGCTCACTGGTTTGCCGCCTTTGGCTTGCTCAGCCTGCTTGCTCACTTTTTCTCTTCTCTCTTTCTCTTTCTCTCTCTCTCTCTCCTTCTTTCTTTCTTTCTTTCTTTCTTTCTTTCTTTCTTTCTTTCTTTCTCAAGACTGTGTGTGTGTGTGTGTGTGTGTGTGTGTGTGTGTGTGTGTGTGTGTGTAGCCTTGGCTCTGTAGACCAGCCTGGCTGGCCTCGATCTCAGATCCACCTGCCTCTGCTTCCTGATTGCTGGGATTAAAAGCGCACACCACCACCCAGCTCAGCTTGCTCTCTTAATGGCACCACCCACAATGGACTGGGTCCTTCCCCAGTTATATAAATGCCTTAGAGCCAGATTTCATGGAGGCATTTTTCTCAATTTAGGGGCCCTCCTTTGAGAGAACTCTAGTTTGGGCGTCAAGTTGACAGAGGTCCAGCACACTCACTGTCACCTTGACCTATGATTCTGAACAGTCTTTGCTATTCGGAACATCTATCTTCTTCCCCTGCCCTTGCTTATTGCTTGATTCATTCATATTTTTTTTTCTTCATTTTTCAAGACAGGGTTTCTCTGTGTAGCCCTGGCTGTCCTGGAACTCACTTTGTAGACCAGGCTGGCCTCGAACTCAGAAATCCACCTGCCTCTGCCTCCGAATGCTGGGATTAAAGGCGTGCGCCACCATGCCTGGCTGATTCATTAATTCTTGATTGAGCATTTCCTAAGTGTCGGTCACTATTTAAGTACTGGGATTGGCACTGATAAAAATAAAACTCCTATCCTTATGCATCTAATATGGGGAGGGGGCATAAATTAATAAAAAGAGTTGGGAATGGTCATGTAGCACTTGAGAGGTGAAGGCAGGAGGAAGAGGAAGTTTAAGATCATCCTTGGCTGTAGCAAGTTCAAGTCCAGCCTGGGGTACGAACTCCTCTTGGGAGCCAGACAATCCAAGGCTTTCTCAGAGGCCTGGGTGAAAGGACAAAAGGAATGTCAGTTCTGTGTCACTGTCCACGGGCAGACTTGGCAAGGTCTGAGGCTGGGGCCTGGCCTCACAGGAGTGAGGGTTGCAGTTTGTCGGGATCCTACTCTCTTCCTGGGCTATGGCTATTCGTCCTTAGATAGGTGTGTATGTCTGAGGTATCCTGTGTTCTCGTTGCCAACATTGTTTAATTTAGCTACTTTGGGCCATTCTCCCCCTCCAAATAGCACATAAGATGCTGTATTTTGGGCTGGAGAGATGGCTCAGTGGTTAAGAGTACTGACTGCTCTTCTGAAGGTCCTGAGTTCAAATCCCAGCATCCACATGGTGGCTCACAACCATCTGAAATGGGATCTGATGCCCTTTTCTGGTGTGCCTGAAGACAGCTACAGTGTACACATAAAACAAATAAATCTTAAAAAAAAAATGATGTATTTCTTAATAGAGTTGTTGGCATAAATCACCCACTTAACAAGACCTCCCGGCCGCAGCCCTCTGCTGTACTTTTCCTTTTCCTTCCCAACTCTGGCCCCTAACACCTCATTACTCAGGACCTTTATCTGATGCACAAGGCAGGCAGAGGCAGGCAGATCTCTGTGAATCTGAGGCTAGCCTGGCCTACAGAGTGAGTTTCCAGGATAGCCAGGGCTATGTAGAGACCCTGTCTTAAAACACCAAAATAAAATAATATAAAATAATAAAATAGAATAGAAAACAACCTGCCCTTCCAGAAGCCCCGGGCTCAGTTCCCAGTCTGTCAGGGGGTTCACAGGCTCCCACAACTCCAGTGTTGGGGATTGGATGCCTTTGGCCTCTGTGGGCACCTGACATGTACACAGGAGCACATACGTACATACAAAGTAGATCTTTTTAAAAATGAAAAGCAAGGGGGCTGGTGAGATGGCTCAGTGGGTAAGAGCACCCGATTGCTCTTCCAAAGGTGAGGAGTTCAAATCCCAGCAACCACATCGTGGCTTACAACCACCCGTAAAGAGATCTGACGCCCTCCTCTGGTGCGTCTGAAGTCAGCTACAGCGTACTTATGAATAATAATAATGGACGAATCCTTGGAATGGAGAGACCGACCGGAGCGAGGGGGGGGGCGAGCAGGGGGGGGCGAGCAGGGATGGCTGGAGCGAGTGGAGCTGGCTGGAGTGAGCAGGGTCAACCAGAGCGAGCAGGGTTGACCGGAACAAGGGAAAAAAATGAAAAGCAAACAAAACCACAAATATTGTGGCAAAGTGATAGATATATAAAATTTGGCTTCTGACCCACAGTCCTTAGATGCCTGGTTTGGGTTTTGATTTTTTTGTTTTTTTTTTAAAGACAGGGTTTTCACTATGTAGCTATGTAGCCCTGGCTGACCTGGAATGGCCTCCATGGCCCAGAATAACTTTAAACTCATACAAATCAACCACCTCTGCCTCCAAGTGCTGGAATTAAAGGTGTGAGCTACCACACCCAGATAGGATCCCTGATGGAGGTCACAGGAGCGCTGTAGTTTTGAATCCCTTGCATCTTCCTGAGGAATGAGAACGATTTAATTCTCACTATATGGGTCCTGGAGGGTCCTGGGTAGTTTTTAGGATGGAGGCTGGTCACAGAAGAATCCAGTCCAGATGAAAAGCTTGGAACTTTGTGTCTTACCCAACCCTCATTCACTAGGGAAAGAAGAGGGCTGGAGAGTCAATAATTAATCAAGTGAAGCCTCCCATAAAAGGCTCTCAACTGTGGAAGTCAGAGCTCCTGTGCTGGCAGTCACGTGGAAATATCATGAAAACCGTGCATGAATTACTCTGTCCCCATACACCCATGCACCTGGTCTTTTCCTAAGAAACCAGAGGTGGCAAGTGCTTCCTTGAATGCCCAGCTATTACAGCTCTTTATCCACCCAGAAGCTTTCAATGTGAAACCAGCCACCCAGAAGTACCAGGGGCAACCTGGGCTTGTGAGGGCCGTCTAAAGCAGGCTCTCTAACTTGTGGGTTCGAACGCCAGCTCAAGTGAGACAGTGTCAACACTGAACTTTAGGTCAGACATTCCCTCTACCCCCAAAACAGGGTTCACAGAGCAGAGCATCACCAGGGATCCAGAGAACTCAGGAGAGGGTAGATGTTTTGGGAGAAGTCATTTTCTCATTTAGATGATGGGGGCTGGGGCTGGGACTCAGGGTGCAGAGTGCTGTCTAGTAAGCATGAGTCCTGGGCTTGGTCACTAGCACAGAAAGATGGCTCAGTCAGTAAAGATGCTTGCTGTCAAACCTGATGACCTGAGTTTGGTCCCCAGGACCCATATGGTGGAAAGAGACAATTTTCCCCATGCTGTCATCCTCTTATCTCTGCACTCAGACTGTAGCATGTCAGTCATCCACAACAGAGCAACAAATGTGTGTGCGGGGATGGGGGCCCACTGCAAATAAAAACAAAACCTATGACATAATCTGGGGAGTTGAAAGCACATGAAAAGTAACAAGGAAGGGACTGAGGAGAAGGAAGACATGCAGGGACTCAGTGACACGCTCAGAGAGAGCAAAGTCCTGCCACAGCGACGTGAGGGAAGGGGCAGCACAGGGAAATGGCAGAGTACTGCAGGCAGACAGGGGCACGGACGCACCGGCTGTGGTGGTCATGAGCCCCAAATCCTGCTATTCAGGAGCAGGGAAGAGGATCACCAGTTCAAGGCACACCCCCAGTTAAAGAGTGAATTCAAGGCCAAGAGAGCTTGAATGAGCTCACACCTTAAAATAAAGAATAAAAGGTGTATTTGTCTGGAGAGAAAGAGGGGGAGAGGGGGAAGGGACAGGGACAGGGACAGGGACAGGGAGATGGTTCAATGGTTAAGAGAACTTAATTCTCTTGCAGAAGACTTAAATTTGGTTCCAGGTAATATGACATACTCTTCTGGTTTCCAAGGGCACCTGCACTCATGAGCACATAGGCACATACAGACAGACACACATGCATACATGTAAGAAAAATAAAATAACTGGCTTTATTTTTATTTTACATGTATGTTTTGTTTGCATGTATATATGTGTAGCATGTGCATGCCTGAGTGCCTTCAAAACTCAGAAGAGGGGATCAGATCCCCTGAAGCTGGAGTTACAGATGGTTACAAGCCACCTCATGGGTGATGTGAACTAAACCTAGACCCTTTGTAAGAGCAACAAGTGTTCTTAACTGTGGAGCCATTTCTCCTGTTCCCTAAATAAAATATTTAAAAAACAAAACAAAACTAAAGCTGGGTATGTACATGTCTTTAATTCCAGCACTCAAGAGGCAGAGGCAGGAGGACAACCTTTACAAGCTCAAGAGTAGCCTGGTCTATACAGTGAGTTCTAGGCCAGCTGGAATTACATGGAGAGACCTTACTTCAAAAACAAACAAATAAACAAAAGGCTGAGGATAAAACTTGGTTATAGAGCACCTGCCAAAATCCCCCAGGGAGGGGCTGGGGGGTGTGACTCAGTGGTAGAGCCCCTGCCAGAATCCCCCAAAGAGGGGCTGGGGGTGTGGCTTAATGGTAGAGCACCTGTCTAGAATCCCCCAGGAAGGGTCTGGGGGCGTGGCTCAGTGTTAAAGCTCCTGCCTAGAATCCCCCAGTGAGGGGCTGGGGGCGTGGCTCAGTGGTAGAGCCCCTGCCTAGAATCCCCCAGTGAGGGGCTGGGGGCGTGGCTCAGTGGTAGAGCCCCTGCCTAGAATCCCCCAGTGAGGGGCTGGGGGCATGGCTCAGTGGTAGAGCCCCTGCCTAGAATCCCCCAGTGAGGGGCTGCGGACTTGGCTCAGTGGTAGAGCCCCGGCCTAGAATCCCCCAGGGAGGGGCTGGGGGTGTGGCTCCTGGTAGATCACCTGCCTAGCATATGTTGAGTTCCACCCACAGCAATTAACAAAATCAAACAAGGACTTCAGGAAGTACAACCAGCAGAGAGTTGGTGAAATTGTGTGAGAGGAGACCAGTTTGACAAACAGGTTTTTGCCTTGGCAGACCCAATGAGCCTCCTTGGTGTAGATAGGCCTTTTGAGCCACAAAGAAACAGGTTCTAAGCAGGGCGTGGTGGCGCACGCCTTTAATCCCAGCACTCGGGAGACAGAGGCAGGCGGATTTCTGAGTTCGAGGCCAGCCTGGTCTACAAAGTGAGTTCCAGGACAGCCAGGGCTACACAGAGAAACCCTGTCTCGGGGAAAAAACAAAACAAAACAAAAAAAAACCAACAAAAAACAAAAAACCAACAACAACAACAACAACAACAACAACAAAAAATGGATTTCATTATTGTTTCACAATTGTTCCTTATGTATGATTATTATTATAAGAGAAAGAAACTTTTTATTTAGATAAAAAGAGGGAAACAAGCCGGGCGTGGTGGCGCACGCCTTTAATCCCAGCACTCGGGAGGCAGAGGCAGGCGGATTTCTGAGTTCGAGGCCAGCCTGGTCTACAAAGTGAGTTCCAGGACAGCCAGGGCTATACAGAGAAACCCTGTCTCGAAAAAACAAAAAAACAAACAAAAAAAAAAAAAAAAAAAAAAAAAAAAAAAAAAAAAAAAAAAAAAAAAAAAAAAAAAAAAAAAAAAAAAAAAAAAAAAGAGGGAAACATAGTGGGTTGGTCTGGTGCTGCTAAATATTAAAATGCTAAATTCTGTACCCCAAGATCTGGTTGCTCCAAGATGAGGAGATCCTCTCTTATACCAGCTTTTGTTATGTAAACCTTGCCCCCCAAGTTATCCCTGATTGGGCAATAAAGATACCTACAGCCTGGACTGAGCAGAAGAAAGGGGGCAGAGCAAAGGTTCCTGGGCTTGGGGTCTGAGGCCAGGAACCACAGGAGAGGAAAAGGACACGGGGGAAACCACCATGGGGAAGATGGACTGTCAGCTCATGGCCATAAGGGCCAGCCACTTGGAGTAGGAAGCCCAGGCGGAACATGGAGAGTGACATCTCAGTGGCAGGGGAGTAGACAAAAATATCTGGCTCAAGTGCTTTTAGGATTTTATAAATATAAAGATTCTGTGTCTTTTATTTGGGAACTTTATGGTCTAGGCGGGGTAAAAACCCCCAAAGTAGTATTTACCGCAAGAGGAGCCCAAACAGGAGGTAGCCAACACAGATCATTACATATGGTTTGGTTATTTCTCTATAACAAAATAAATGCCGGGCTGGTGAGATGGCTCAGTGGGTAAGAGCACCCGACTGCTCTTCCGAAGGTGATAAGTTCAAATCCCAGCAACCACATGGTGGCTCACAACCATCCTTAACAAGATCTGGCTCCCTCTTCTGGAGTGCCTGAAGACAGCTACAGTGTACTCACATATAATAAATAAAATAAATCTTAAAAAAAAAAAAATTAAAAAAAAAAAAATAAAATAAATGCCCCACTCTGTAATTTTTTTTTCTTCTTTTCCTAACAGGGTCTCATTGTGTAGCCCTGGTTGGCCTAAAACTTGCTATGTAGCCCAGGCTAGCCTCAAATTCATGAAGATCCACCTGCCTCTGCCTCCTAGGGATTAAAGGTGTGTGCTACCAAGGCTGATAAATGTGTGTGTGTGTGTTTGCGTGCGTGCGTGTGTGTGTGTGTACCTGGAGGTCAGACGAAAAATCCACAGAAGTCAGTTCTCTCCTTCTACGAAGTGGTGATCAAACTCAAGTCATCAGGCTTGGTGGCAAGTACCTTTACCTTTACCCTAGTTATCTTAGTTAGGTTTGATTGCTGTAACAGACCATGACCGAAAGCAATTTAGGGAGGAAAGGGTTTTTGGCAACATTGTCTATAACCAAGGGAAAATGGGAAGGAGCCTGGAGGCAGGACCTGAAACAGAAGCTATGGGAAATGCTGGCTTGCTCCTCCTGGCTTGCTCAACCTGCTTGCTGAAACGGCCAAAGTGGGCTAGGCCTCCCACATCAAAAAAAAAATCAGGAAAATGTCCTCCAGACTTGCTGGCAGGCCAATCTGATGGAGCCATTCTCTCACTTCAAGCTCCCCGTTTCCAGATGACCCTGGCTTGCTTGTGTCAAGATGCCAATGGGCTAACCAGCCCACAGCTGAGCCATCTTGCCAGTCCCTACGTTTGTAATTACTCCTTCCCTTTCACTAACTTCACCTTGATCAGTAGGGGAGGAGAAGGAACAGTGTGGGTTAACTCTAAAGCCCAAAAGGCAAAGCAGTCCCCAGGGACTACTCTTTAAGGTAGTTCAGTGGTAAAGTCACTCCACACGCCATCATCTCCAGCTTTATGGGAGCTGTAAATCTGATGTCATCCTCAATGTTAGGGGCGCTGTGTGCTCTGTGCTGGTTTTCAGTGTGCCACTTGGGTTAACAATGGGGTTAATCCTGGCCTCCTGACTTAGACTGTGAGGGCTAAGTCTGTGAGGTCTGTGAGGGCAGGACCTCTGTCTGTCTGCTCTTACTGAGCCCAGTTCAGTACCTAAGAAGAGTAGACATTCAAGTCCTAGCTACTGAGGAAGTAGATTGTTATTACTAACTTTATAAACAATTATTTTTCATTTCGTGTGTATGAGTGTTTTGCCTGCAAGCATGTATGTATACCACACATGTGCTATCCTCTGAGGCCAGAGGGGAGTTCTGGATCCCTTGGAAGTAGAATTATAGATGGTTGTGAGCTAGCGTGTCGTTGCTGGGAATCAAACTTGGGTTTTCTGCAAGAGCAACAAGTGTTCTTAACTTATGAGCCAATTCTCCATCCACTCATTATTAACTTTCTAAAAATTATCACTATTAGTGTTTGTGTGTATGTGTGTGTATCTGCATGTGCATGTGGAGTCCAGAAAATGACATCCAATGTTTTCCACTACTGCCCCCACCTTTGTCTTACAAGACAGGGTCTCACACAGGTCTCTCTGCTATTCCCTCCTGCACTTGGGTTACAGATGGGCACAATCAAACCTGGCTTTTATGTGAGTGCTGGCTGGGGATCTAAGCTCAGATTGTCACGCTTGACTGCACGAGTCTTTATGGACAGTCACATTTCCCCCACGTACCGGAGGCAGGGTCCCAACGGCCCAGGTGAGCTTTCAAGTTCCTGTTTCTACTGCCTCGACTTCCCAACTTTGGATTTATAGGTATGGATTAGCACACCCAGCTTCATTATCAACTTTCTGGAAGGTTCTAACATAATACAGAGTAAGTCACAATATAGTTTGGCTAAGTAATATACTCTTTGAGGAAATGGTCAATGAAAGGGGAAGAAAAGAAAAAGAAAGGCATGAAGACATTCACTTTTGCATCATCTGAGAGGGAAGCCAGCAGGAATGGTTTTATTAATCATGCTATACATTGGGCCTGTAGATGTTTTCTTTTTCAAAGCAAAAGAAAACACTTCCCAGCTGGGCGCACGCCTTTAATCCCAGCACTCGGGAGGCAGAGGCAGGCAGATTTCTGAGTTCGAGGCCAGCCTGGTCTACAGAGTGAGTTCCAGGACAGCCAGAGCTATACAGAGAAACCCTGTCTCGAAAAACCAAAAAAAAAAAAAGAAAAGAAAAGAAAAAGAAAACACTTCCCAGCTCCGGGATGCATGTGGACGGTGATGGGCAGTGAGACTAAACTTAGCGGGTTCTGTGCCCCGAGCCCACGCAGCCTGGTGTCAGTGGTTAGCACAGGAGTGCTCGGCAAATGCTCCTGACCAGGACTCCATTTTTGGTGGTTTCCAACCTTCAGTCACCTCCCCTCTACTTCTCAGTTGCCCTGGCTAGGCGGGGAGTTAAGATGTCCTTTCAAGAGTAAATCCTCTCACACTCTATTAAGCAGCTTCTCGGTGCTAGATAGAACAGAACTCTTGTTCTCACGGAGGGGATACCGTTGTGAAAGAGCCTGAACTGCTAATGAATACATATTACATAATCAGCCAGTTCCTGCTTCCAGCCCATCAATACAGCCCAACCCAGTCTGGCACTAACTACATTTCATGGCCAAAATCAGAGCGCTGATGTTCTCAGTAAAAACAGCCGAGAGTAGTGGTGATGCATGGCTATGACCCTAGCACTAGGGAGGCTGAGGCAGGGGAACTCGTGAGTTCCAGGCTGGCATAGGCTATAAGGCAAGATCTTGTCTCAAAAAAAAAAAAAAAAATCAAAGCTACACAAGAGTGTTTGAAAAATTCACCCCTCAGGATCGACCCCACTTACCCTTGCAGCTTCATCTCTGGGCATCCATGGAGCCCTGCACCCGAGGAGGCTCTCACGACAGCCTTCTTTGGTTTTTATCCGTAGCGGTCTATCAACCGTAATCTTTCATCCTGCACCGCAGCCAGGGCATAGGCCCAGGGCTGTTTTCTGTAGGCACTTTGGGGGTTCATCCCTTAACACGCAACACTGTAACCCTTCACGCTACAGCTACTATGCTTCATTCATCTTTTCTGACAAAGGAGAGCCCTCTGAGGACAGCCTCGGGGTAGAAGGAGTAACGGCAGGCGTTACAGAAAGCACTCTGGGGTCCCGCTGGGAAGCCTGAACTTCCGGGTGGTGCCTCCTTGGGGGCTGCTCTAGGAAGTCAGCTCTGTGCTCTGGAGGACCGGAGCTGCTCCATTGGGGAGAGCAGAGTCTGAACAGTAGCTGCTCTCCAAAGGGAGGTGGGGCCGGAGCGAGAGGACCTCACTGGCCAATGAACGCGTGCTGCTCCCCAAGGGGCGGGGCGACACTAGGAGGGCAGGGCGCTACAGGATGCTGGAAAGGGATTTACCTTTCCTCAAATTTTTCAAAAGTTTTTTACCGACCCCTGAAATGGCTCAGAGGGTACAAGTGCTTGCCTGCCGTTAAGCCTTATAACGCGAATTCGATTCCCAGGAGTCTTATGGTGAACCGAGAGAACCATACAACCACCTTGTGGTGCATACAGATACACAAAATAAAATGTAATAAAAATTATTATTTTAAATTAAGGTGTGTGTGTGTGTGTGTGTGTGTGTGTGTGTTGTGGTAAATCTCTCCAACCCAAATATGCCCCGGCAATGAAAACACAACACAGTTAATATGATTACATGCTGTGCGCCTAGATTAGGAAGATCTACCACACTACATTACCATCTTCCACAATTTAGAGACCCCTTAGAATTTTTGAGCCGGGCGTGGTGGTGCATGCCTTTAATCCCAGGCAGAGGCAGGCGGATTTCTGAGTTTGAGGTCAGCCTAGTCTACAAAGTGAGTTCCTGGACAGCCGGGGGGGGGGGGGGGAAGGGGAGGATTTGTGGGTTTTCCGCTTTTCTCCTTCTTCCTCCTCCTCTGCGTCCTCTCCCTCTTGCATTTTCTCTTTCTTCTCTCTCTCTCTCCTCACCTTCCTTTCCACCTTCCCTTTTATCTGCCCAATCATCAGCTCTCCTTTATTTTACAAATTAAGGAGGGAAGCAGGTTTACAGGAAATCACCTGGGTGCTGACTCCTTCCTTGTTCTCCACCACTCACCGGAGAATGGTATTAACATCAAATATAATTAACCCCAGGACTATCCACAACATATGTGTATCACATAGTGCTTATGGAAGCTACAGCTCAGCCTTGGGTGTCTTCTTCAATCCCTCTCTTTTATTTTTGATATGGTCCCACTGTGAACTACTGTCTGGCCTGGGATGCCAAATGTAGCCAAATGTAGATCAAACTGGCCCTCACCACACAGATATCTGCTTGTGCCTGCTTCCCCTGTGCTGGGATTAAGGGAGAACACTACCAGGCCAGGCTCTCCACCTTTTTCTCAATGAACCTGAGTCAGAGTTTGATCCAGGGGACAAACTGGAGAGCCATCCAATCTCTCCAAGGAAGTGGCTCTTCGAGCCGGGCGTGGTGGCGCACGCCTTTAATCCCAGCACTTGGGAGGGAGAAGCAGGCGGATTTCTGAGTTCGAGGCCAGCCTGGTCTACAAAGTGAGTTCCAGGACAGCCAGGGCTATACAGAGAAACCCTGTCTCGAAAAAAACCAAAAAAAAAAAAAAACCAAAAAAAAAAAAAAAGGAAGTGGGTCTTCGGGATGTAGCACGGGATGGGGTGGGGGTTGGAATTTTACAGGATGGACAGATCCCTTAGGGGCTAGAAGAGTCCAGGGTACAGGTCAGTTCCCTACAGTTTCAAAGTGGTAGTAGATATCCGTGGGTTTAGTATGTGGGTCTCCTTAGCTTCCCAGACCCCCTGAGACTTTTAGGTAATTAATCCTCCAGCCTGGAGCTCACTCAGTAGATTGGTCTGGACAGTAAGCCCCAGTTTCCCCCCTGTCTCTGCCTTGCCAGCACTGGGATTATAAATGCCTGCTCATGATGCACAGCTCTGTATGTGGACTCTGGGGAGTCCAAACTCAATTCCTCACGCTTGTGTGGCAAACACTTTACCAACTGAGCCATCTCCCCAGCTCACAGCCAATAGATTGTTCATCAAGATAGGACTGCAAAATTGGGGCATGGGCCAGGCATGGTGGCGCATGCCTTTAATCCCAGCACTCGGGAGGCAGAGGCAGGCAGATTTCTGAGTTCGAGGCCAGCCTGGTCTACAAAGTGAGTTCCAGGACAGCCAGGACTACACAGAGAAACCCTGTCTCGAAAAAAAAAAAAAAAATCGGGGCATGGTGGCACACGCCTTTAATCCCAGCACTTGGGAAACAGAGGCAAGTGGATTTCTGAGTTCGAGGCTGGCCTGGTCTACAAAGTTCCAGGACAGCCAGAGCTACATAGAGAAACCCTGTCTCGAAACAAAACAAAACAAGAACAAAAACAAACAAACAAACAAAAAGATAGGACCACAAAAGGGAGACTCCCACCTTTTTGGGATGAAAGCTAACAGGCAGTTTCCCACAGTCATTAAGAAACCTGAAGCTACTTTCAGAGGCCGTCATCTCCAGCGTTTTGGCTGAGGTCCTTTGGTGTTGATGGGCCTGTTGCACCAGGCTTTGGAAGCCAGTGACTTCGACTATTAAGTACACAGTCCAGGGCTCATTGCTCTGACTTCTAACAAGCAGAGCCACTGGCACCTGACAGATATTGTAATCTTTGGCTTCTAGCAGCAATAAACAGTGGGGTAGCATTCGTTCATGGGTTTTGAAGTATTGGGCCCTTGGCTCCTAGAACAGCTAGTTATAGTGTTAGAATCCAGCTGCCGGCTGCCGGTACCCGCAGTAGTGGCCCTGACCTCTGCCTCCCAGCAAGCGCAGACACCCACCCACCTATACCCACATCCAAAGACAGGCAGCCAGTGTGAGTCCCTGGCTAACACACCCGGAAAGTGAGCTTAAGTCACAGGTCACAGGGCTCTGGGTAGCCACACGTTCTGCTCCCCCCTTTCCTCCCTTGTGCCTGGGAATCAGAGAGTCTGGCTACAGGCTCTTGCTGTGAACACGTAACAAGAAAGCCCCTCCTCCTGCCAAGTGGACCTCACAGCACTTCAGAGCTCCCACCGTGCTGTGTGCCATGTTGTCGTCTGTCTGTCCATGGCAGTGGTACTTCTGATCAACTTCTTACCTCTAATGCTACATCTCAGTATCCCTTTGTACTTGATGTCGCTAATGTCCTCTGGCCTGGAGTGTCTGATAGATTGGCTCTTAAGGCACGACGGCTTCCTGAAGGCTCCTCCAATGACAGATGCCTGTGTTTTGTCTTTTAGATTTATTGAATGTGTATGTATGTGTGCCTCAGTGGACATGTGTGTACCACGTGTGTGCAAGTGCCCAAAATTGTCAGAGGAGGGTGTTGGATCCTCTGGAACTGGAGTCCTAGGTAGTTGCCAGGGTCAGATGAACTGAACTCAGGTCCTCTGGAAGAACAGCAAATGTTCTTCACAGCTGGCCGTCTCTCCAGCTCCAGTGACCAAACTTTTTTTTTATAGCTTTCTTTCTTCAGCCTCAGCTCTCTGCTCTTGTTCTGCTTTCAAAGCACACACACACACACACACACACACACACACACACACAAATATATAAACTGTAGTTAACAACAGAGCCCCTAGAGTGAAAAGGGTATTGTCCAATTCTAGGAGGTGGTGGGCACACACCTTTAATCCCAGCACTCTGGAGGCAGAGGTGGGGAGGTCTGAGAATTCACGGCAAGCTTGGTTTACAGAGTGAGTTTCAGGACAGTCAGGACTACGCAGGGAAGCCTGTCTTGGGGGAGGAGAGTATTTTCCAGCATTAGGCATCTTCAGACCCGGCACCTATTTGTTTGTTTGTTTTCCCTTGTACTGACCCAGCTGGGGATGCCACATCTAGGTCAACAGGACCTGAATTTGGCCAAAATGCTTGGCTCCCAGGTGGTGAAGCTGTCTTGGAAGGTTCTGGACACGTTGGGAAATGGGGCATAGCTAGGTCAGGATGGGCTGGTCTTTGAAGGGTACACAGCCCTGGTCTTTGCTTCCTGTCCAGTGTGATGACTGGTTAATTCTCAGCAGCACAGAATCACCTGGGAGATGGGTCTCTGAGCTCATCTGTGAGCGATTGGATTGTCCTAACTAGGTTAATTGATGTGGGAAACCAGGTTTTCCTTTTTTTTTTTTTTTTTTTTGGTTTTGGTTTTTTGAGACAGGGTTTCTCTGTATAGCCCTGGCTGTCCTGGAACTCACTTTGTAGACCAGGCTGGCCTCGAACTCAGAAATCCGCCTGCCTCTGCCTCCCGAGTGCTGGGATTAAAGACGTGCGCCACCACGCCCGGCTCTTGCTTGTTTTTTTGAGACAGGGTTTCTCTGTATAGCCCTGGCTGTCCTGGAGCTCACTTTGTAGACCAGACTGGCCTCTAACTCAGAAATCCGCCGGCCTGTCTCCCAAGTGCTGGGATTAAAGGCATGAGCCTCCACTGCCTAGCCAGGTTTTCCTTTCTTATTTCTTTCTTTGTTTCTATCTTAGTGTTTCCATCCCTGTGAAGAGACACCATGACCAAGGCAACTCTTACACAGGCGAGCATTTTTTTAATTCACTTTACATCCTGCTCCCCCTCCCCCACCACACCCCCTTCCACAATCTTTTCCCCACCCCCAACTCCCCTTCTCCTCTGAGCAGGTGGGGGCCCCTCTTGGGTGTCCCCCGATCCTGGCACATCAAGTCTTTGGATGGCTAGGCACATCCTCTTCCACTTAGGCCAGACAAGGCAGCCCAGCTAGAACAACATATCCCATGGACAGGCAACAGCTTTTGGGGTAGCCCCTGCTCCAGTTTTTGGGACCCACATGAAGGCCAAGCTGCACATCTGCTACATATTTGTGGGGAGGCCTTGGTCCAGCCTGTGTATGCTGTTTAGTTGGTCCAGGTTAGTTGATTCTGTTGGTCTTCCTGTGGAGTTCCTATCCCCTTAGGGCCCGCATACCTTCCTCCTATTCTTCCATAAGAGTCCACAAGCAGCTGGACAGTGGTGGCGCATGCCTTTAATCCCAGTACTTGGGAGGCAGAGGCAGGGGGATTCTGAGTTTGAGGTCAGCCTGGTCTACAGAGTGAGCTCCAGGACAGGGCTACACAGAGAAACCCTGGGGGGGGGGCAGAGTCCACAAGGTGCATCCCCTATTTCACTGTGGGTGTCTGTATCTGCCTGAGTCAGCTGCTAGGTGGAGCCTCTCAGAGAACAGTCTTGCTAGGCTCCTGTCTGCAAGCACAACAGAGTATCACTAACAGTGTCAGGGATTGGTGCTTGCCCATGTGATGGGTCTCAAGTTGGGCCGGTTATTGGTTGGTCAGTCTCTGCTCCATCCCCCATCCCTGCATTTCTTATAGACAGGATAAATTTTGGGTTGAAAGTTTTGTGGGTGGGCTTGTATCCCTATCGCTCCACTGGAGTTCCTGCCATTTCTCCAATGTAGTGATTCAGAGCTAAGGTCACCCTCACTGACTCTTGGACATAAAATGAACATTTAACTGGGGCTGGCTTATAGATTCAGAGGTTTAGTCCATTATCACCGTATCAGGAAACACGGCAGCCTGCAGGCAGACATGGGGAGAAGGAGCTGAGAGTTCTACATCTTGATCGGAAGGCAACCAAGAGACTGTCATCCTCAGGCAGGCAGGAAGAAGCTCTCTCCACACCAGGTAGAGACCTCCTTTGTAACCCTGGCTGGATCTCACTGTATAGACCAGGCTCAGATTCACAGAGATTCACCTGCCTGTGTAAGAGCTGCAATTAAAGGCATAGCCTTTAAAAAAAGATATTTATGCATTTATTTTATTTTATTTTGTGTGTGTGTGTGTGGTTTATGTGTATATGAATGCAGATTAATGACAGAGGCCAGAAGAGAGTGTTGGATCTCCCCTCCTCCCCCGCCCTGGAGCTGGAGTTACAGGTAGTCATGAGCTGCCTGACATGGTGTTTTAGGGTTTCTATTGCCATGGAGAGACATCATGATCCTGGCAACTCTTATAAAGGAAAACATTTAACTGGGGTTGGGCTTATTCTATCATCATGGCAGGAAGCATGGAGGCATGGAGGCAGATGCCAGAAAAGTTGTAGAGAGTTCTACATCTGGGATGATGACATTGGGCCTGCCTTGAGCATCTTTGAAATCTCAAAACCCACCTCCAGTGATACATTTCCTTAAAAACCACACCTACTCCAACAAGGCCAGACCTCCCAATAGTGCCACCCCTTGTGATGTTATGGGGCCATTTTCATTCAAATCACCATATGTGGGTTCTGGGAACTGATCTCAGGTCCTGTAGCTCTCCTAACTACTGTGTCCCCAGTCCAGGATGACCCATCTTGATTATGCGCTCACCCAGGCAGGAGGATCTTGGACCGTACAGGATGGAGACAGTAAAGCAAACACTAGCATGCACACACCCTTTGTCCGCTGGTGCTCTGAAAGCAGAGAGTCCTTGCATAGGACCCTTTAGTGGTTCATATGCTGGGAGTGTGCCTCTCTGCTGAATTAGCAGGATCTTTAAAAACTGAGGTCTAGTGGGGATTACTTGGGTCAGGCCACCCTTGTAAAGGGGTTTGTGACAGAGTTAGGTCTTGCAGAACTGAGAACAGGATATTAGAGGAGAGCAAGCCTTGGGAGCTGGAGAGATGGGAAGAACACTTTCTGCTCTTGCAGAGAACCTGAGTTCTTTTCCCAACACCCATATCATGGATGTTTCACAACAGCCAAGAAGTTCAGGTTGAGGAAATCCAGTATCCTCTCTGTCCTCCACAGGCAAAGGAGATCTCATAAGAGACTGGCTGCTAATTCTCCTGCTCATGATCATGGCCCTCCACACTTAGTCACTCCCTGGGTGACAATTCTACATCCATAGGGGAACCTCAGGTGGGTAAAGTTTTAACAATTTGTGCTCGATTCACACTTTGGTGCAATAATATATTTTTTCCAATTTTTGTACACCTTTGTGTTAGCAAGCACTGTGTGCTACAGAATGCATGTGAAAGGTGAGAGGACAGCCTCCATAGTCAGTTCTTCCCTTTCTACTATGTGGGATTTGGGGGAATTGTGACCCCATTTCTTTTTTTCTTTTTCTTTTTTCTTTTTTTTTTTTTTTTTTCCGAGACAGGGTTTCTCTGTGTAGCCCTGGCTGTCCTGGAACTCACTTTGTAGACCAGGCTGGCTTTGAACTCAGAGATCTGCCTGCCTCTGCCTCCCGAGTGCTGGGATTAAAGGCATGTGCCACCATGCCTGGCAACCCCATTTCTTCTTTTTAAATTTGTATTTAATTTTATTTGGGGGGGCATGTTGAGCCAGGGTTTCTCTGTGTAATAACCTTGGCTGTCCCAGAACCCACTTTATAGTTTAACTCACAGAACTCCACTTGCCTCTGCCTCCTGAGTGCTGGGATTAAAGGCGTGCGCCACCATGCCCGGCTCTTCTGGCCTCTTATACACACACACACACACACACACACACACACACACACTCCATAAATAAAAGTCTTTGTAGCTGGGCAGGAATGGTGAATGACTTTAATCTCAGCACTTGGGAGGCAGAAGCTGACAGATCTCTGAGTTTGAGGTCAGCCTGGTCTACAGAGTGAGTTCCAGGAAAGGCAGAGCTACACAGAGAAACCCTAGACCCTGTCTTGTGGGGGAGGGGAAAGTCACTGTAATGCAAACTTAACTGCTTCTGGCTTTGTTTTTGTTTTGAAGAAAAATTGGGGAGCTAATCATTTATGAAGAGGAAAGCTAATATAGTTACCCCAAATGCCCCAGCTACCCTAACCTCTGGGGAATGTTCAGGTGCTGAGGAAGGATGTTCTCCAAGGCCAGCTATGACTAAGAGCTAAGCGGAGGCTGCTTCCTCTGGAAAATGAGATCCCATCAAGCAGAGCGAGTCTAAGCACCGAGTGTTCTCCAGTGTCAAAGTTGTCCAAGTATTTTTAAACCGCAGAGCCTTTTATTGATTTACCCAGCTGCAGATGGGGTGAAGGCAGTGGGAATCGCGAAGCAGCGTCTTGTTAGATGAGGCTCCCCATCCCCTGCTACTATAGATTTAGAAGGTTTTTGTTCAATACGGAACAAAACCCGGAGCTTTATATGTGTTACGGGCAGAATGGTGTCCTACCTTCTATCCCCAAAGTCAAAGTGAAGTCCTAATTGTGGAACCTGATAATAGACTATATTTAGGATTTTCTTTCTGCCCTCACCCCTACTCGTCGCCCCCTCCCTCTATTCTTCCTTTATTCTGTTTTATTGTGTGTGGGGGTGGTTGGAAAGAGGCCGTGTGCATGTGCTAGCATATAAGGATGGAGGTCAGAGAACAATTTGTAGGAGTTGTTTCTCTCTGTAGGTCTGGGGGATCAAACTCAGGTCACCAGGCTTGGTGGCTGGCACGTTTACCTGCTAAAGCATCTTGCAGGCTCTTGCCTCTTGCTGTGGGCTCTTGCTGCATAGCCTGGGCTGGCATGGCAATGAGTCCCTTTGCTTAGGTCCCTGGGGTGCTGATCACCCAGAGATCTCAGCCTCTCACACAGCAAGTGTCCTCCCTCAAGCTACCCAGGACATAGGGTGTCATCTAAGCTACGGATCTCCTAAGAAAAGTTATATGTGTGCACAGGAGCGCAAGTGCTCACAGAGGCCAGAGGACAGCGCTGTTTGACCCCAGAGCAGGAGTTACAGGTAGTTGTAAGCCACTCAGTGTGGGTGCTAGGATCTGAGCTCAGGGCCTTTGAAAAAGAAGTATGTGCTCTTAACCAATAAGCCACCTTGCTAGACCCCCAAAGTGTTTTTTTTTTTATTTTTTTTAGCTGAGAAATTTTAACTGGGTAGTGGTGGCATATGCCTTTAATCCCAGCACTTAGGAGGCAGAGCCAGGCAGATCTCTGTGAATTTGAGGCCTGCCTGATCTACAGAGTGAGTTCCAGGACAGCTACGGCTACACAGAGAAATCCCATTTAAAAAAAAAAACAAAACAAAACCAAAAAACCCCCCAAAACTTGTGGCTGTGTTGCATATGTGTATGCTGGTGCAGGGCTTGTGTATGTAGGTATCATCTGTCTCTCCCTGGCCTGAAGCTCACCAATTAGGCTGAACTATACTATTGAGCCACGCCCCCAGCCCCTCACTGGGGGATTCGAAGCAGGTGACCACTGAGAACCCTTGTGAGATTGATTGTCATCTGGCACTGTGATAAAAATGCCCTGGCAAGCTTATTGTGGTGCTGCATGCCTTTAAACCTAGCACCAAGTGGGTAGAGACAGGAGGATCTCTGTGAGTTTGAGCCCAGCCTGGTCTACATAAGAAATTCCAGGCCAGCTCAAGGACCATACCTGCCCCCCCCCCCCACCCTAACAAAAGGCCACTCGGGAGACAGGTTGATCTGGCTCCTGGTTTCAGGTTAACAGTCCTCACAGCAGGCATGATGCAGAGGCAGGAGCTGCTGGCCTTGTCTTACCTTACTAAGATGGCCTTTAACTCTCCCACCCTCTGGCTCCACATCTGGAGCACCAGGTGGGATGAAGCCCAGAGTTTCCTGCGTGCTAGGTGAGAGCCCGCAGCTGGGCTGTAGTCCACTTGTGTTGCTATGCTGGCCCCACATGCTTTAGCTCTTCAGTGCTGTGGATGGAACTGTGCACATATTAAGTAATACGTGCATCCTATTCCAGAGGCCAATTCCCCAGACTTTTTATACATTCATTTTTAGAGAACTCTACTTAGGAGACAGAGGCAGGCAGGTGAGTCTGTGTGACCTCTGTGAGTCTGAGGTTAGCCTGGTCTACATAGAGAGTTCTGGAGTTACAGAGTGAAACCCCATCTCAAAAAAAAAAAAAAGGGCTGGTGAGATGGCTCAGCGGGTAAGAGCACCCGACTGCTCTTCCGAAGGTGATAAGTTCAAATCCCAGCAACCACATGGTGGCTCACAACCATCCGTAACGAGATCTGGCTCCCTCTCCTGGGGTGTCTGAAGACAGCTACAGTGTACTCACATATAATAAATAAAATAAATCTTTAAAAAAAAAGGAATCCTTCTGAGATCTCAAGAGTTTGGGCTGGCCTCGATCCTCCTGCCTCTGGAGACCTGGAATCGTGGCTTTGCACCATTGTGCTTGGCCCTTAATATTTCTTCAGATATGAGCAGAATTCCTCCATGATGCTGTCAGGCCTGGAGATTTCCTTTGAGTGTGAGGCTAGGTTTCAACAGAGCAGGGTTTTTTTTGTTTTTTTTTTCTGCACAGTTTCACATATCTCCGTAGCCATGGCAATGACCCCTGGTCAAATTCTGAGAACTAGAATCCTCACAGAGAGATTGGTAAGAAGTTCTTTTCTGTGCCCAAAATAGAATCAAGAGAGAGGAACCAGACTGTAAACCAGCACTGAGGGGCACACCTGTAATCTTAGCCCCTGAGAGGTGGAGGCAGGAGGATGAGGAGCTCATTTGGGCTACGTAGTTTGAGGCCAGCCTGGGCTAGGCTACATGCAACCCTGTGGCAGAAAAAGATGAACTAAGGGCTGGAGAGATGGTTCAGTCGGCAAGAGTGCTTGCCTTGCAAACATGGGGATCTTAGTTCAAATCCCCAGCACGGTGTAAAAAGCTAAGCATGGCTGTTTGCATGCCTGTAATCCCAGGATGGTCGGGGTGGTGGGGGGACAGGACTTCTTTCTAAGGGCTCCCACATGTACTGTAGTGAGATACCTTGTCTCAAGGCAGTAAGGTGGGACAGCCGATGTCCTCTCCTTATTGGCATGTGCAACTGCACACACTTGAGCACATACAACAAACATACCTACAGGAATTTAACAGGACGATGAACTAGGCTGTCCTAGGTGGCTCTGGTTTGGGTCTGGATGTCCTTAGAGGCTCACATGTGTAAGACGGGTGAAAGAGTAGTACGGAACCAAAGACAAAATAGAGTCCCTTGTGTCAGGGGGGAAAGTGAACCTTTAAAATAAAAATACCGATGGCTCTAGGTACTGGCAAGCCTTTCCTGGAACAATCACAGAATAGCCAACGCCCTCTGAATATCTCTGTGAAATGTCTCAATGCCCCAGGAGGTTGCCTAAGGTAGCACATGACT
>LR749513.1:3917172-3979543 GCA_902729485.2 Mus minutoides | reverse complement strand
AGCATCTCCGGTCCAGACTCCATGAGGAGAGCAGCTTAGTCTCCTACCTGCTTCCTGGCATGAGTGACCTCTCCCTTGACCCAAAGCAGTCAGAGACTGGGCTGAAACCTGGGCTTGAATGCACACTTCTAGGTGACGATCTCGGGTATTTTGTTGAAGTAACAAAAAGCTAACACGGCAGGTTTACTTTTTAAAATTTGTGATTTGTGTGTGTGTGTGATTATGTTTGACTCTGCATGTAGGTCACAGGACAACTTGGACACACCAGGTTCTCTCCCGCTACCATGTGCTCTCAGGGATCAGACTCAGGCTATCAGGCTTGGTGACAGGTGCCTTTACCCACTGATGCGTCTATCTCTCTAGCCCTTTCTATGTGTATGCATATGTGTACGGACCCAAATATGCAAATGCAGACAGTTCTGCTCCATCACCTTCAGCCTTTTGCTCTGGAGACAGGCTCTCTCACTGAATCTGGAGCTGGGCTGGCACCTGACAAGCCTCAGAATTTGACTCTGCCTCCACAGCCCTGGGCTTACAGGGTTACAGTGTGGCCTTGACTGTTTTATGTGGGCTCTGGAGATTTGAACTTGGATCCTCCTGCATCAAGCACTCTTTTTTGTTTGTTTGTTTTTTGTTTTTCGAGACAGGGCTTCTCTGTATAGCACTGGCTGTCCTGGAACTAACTCTGTAGACCAGGCTGGCCTCAAACTCAGAAATCCACCTGCCTCTGCATCCTGAGTGCTGGGATTAAAGGCGTGCGCCACCACGCCCGGCTTGCATCAAGCACTCTTACCCAGAGAACCATCTCTCCAGTCCCCCAGCATTTTAAAAGTAGGCATGAAGATTCACTGTACTCACCTGTGGCTTTGTATGGGAGTTTGGTGGTCACATAACAGGCACGGGACCAACTCCTGTGGAGAATTTTGACTCTAGGACTTAAGTGAGATTTCCAAGATAAGGACATCCCAAACCAGCCTCCTCCCAAATATGCCCCAGCAAAGAAAACACAACACAGTTAATATGATTACATGCTGTGTGCCTAGATTGGGCAGATCTACCGCTACACTACCATCTTGTACATCTATGAGACACATAGAACTTGCAGTTTCTCCAGGCCATGTGCTTCTGCTCTGCTTTTCTCCTTCTTCCTCTTCCTCTGTCCTCTTTCATTCCTCTTCCATTTTCTCCTTCTTTTCCCTCCCACCTTCTGCTCCACCTTCCCTTTTATCTGCCCAATCATCAGCTCTCCTTTATTTTACAAATTAAGGAGGGAAGCAGGTTTACAGGAAATCACCTGGGTGCTGACTCCTTCCTTGTTCGCTACCACTCTAGGAGAATGGAATTAACATCAAATATAATTAGCCCCAGGGCTATCCATAACATTTCCCCCTTATCATAATTTTTTTTTCAAGACAAGACAGGGTTTCTCTGTATAGCCCTGGTTGCCCTGGAACTCACTTTGTAGACCAGGCTGGCCTCGAACTCAGAAATCTGCCTGCCTCTGCCTTCCCAGTGCTGGGATTAAAGGTGTGCGCCACCACGCTCGTCTAACTATCATTATTTTGTAATTTATAAAGTACAAGAGACCTAACACCTAGTCCATCATCTTTGTTAATTAAACAGAACCTCTGTCATCTATCCTTAATTAAAAGACTTATAATTCTACATCTGGCTATGAAAACCATCCTCTCAAAACTGTTCCTCTCAAAGTAAAAAGCCTGGCTTGGTTAGGAGACAACATAGGTTTTCAACCTCATCAGAAATCCAAGAATGACTGATATTAACTGAAAATATATAGAAAGCCTAAAAGAGCTTCCAAAATTTAGCCAATCCATAGAGACCGTTGATCACCTGGACAGCCCCTTACTTCAGCATGTTGGAGCATCGGTCTTAATCTAACAGACTTAGAGAAACAGGAATATTAAGGACTGGCCTACTCTGTCTCGGCAGAATCAAGCTGTTCTAACCTGTAATTGTGCCCTTTCTTTGTACAGTATTATGGCTGTAGATGAAATGAGGCAATTCTTGCCTAGTGGCTGTTTTGCCACAACCGGAATAACTCAAAGATTCTCAGTTTCTTCTTTGAATCCAAGATAGGGAAAACTGTCAGGAACAGACTGGTTTCAACAACAAATGAATAAATAACATTAAATGTCACGTTCTGTGGACTTCGGACGTTTTTGAAAACCAACTATGTAAAGTAATTTAGACTGTTCTCTGTTAACTACTATCAGCCATTTCTAATTAAAATGGCTGAGAACACCCTAACAATAAACTCAGAGCCATGAATTTCCTTTTGGCCCTAAACTCACAGGCTTAAACATGTCAGATCTGTTTATAATAACAGCAATATATAAGCACTGTAGTTTGCTCTTGAAACAAGAAAGTGCGTGCTTGACCCCAGCACCCTCCAGCTATTTATATCTCTTCCTGCTGTGTCTACATTGAGTGTATCTGCTGAAATAAATCATAACTGAGAAATCACTTTTGTGTGAGTTTTGTGGGAGGCTGAATACAAAGATAGAAAGGATATTGGGGAAGGGGAAAGGAGCACCTGAGCACATGTGTACATGCACAGACACACATAGAAACACACACATTCAATTGCTTGCTGAACTCAAAACCATTGTTCTGGGACAGGAGAGATGGCTCAGTTGGTAACAGCACTTGTTGCTCTTACAGAGGACCGAGGCTCGGTTGCCTGCGCCTGGGTGATGCCTCACAACCACCCATAATTACAACTCCAGGGACTCCAGCGCCTTCTTGTGGCCTTCATAGGTACCAGGCAAGCCTGCAGTGTTATGCATTCATGTAGGCAAAACACTCATACACACAAAATAAAACCAATCTCTTTTTTAAAAAACCCACATAAAACATATTGTCCCAGCGAAGACATAAGGTAGTCCTCAAATGGTACAGACCCACACGATAATTCTGAAGGTACCAGTGGGCTTCAGGGAACTTGGTTAGATGACAGAGAAAGGCATTTGTTTTCTGGGAAAAGCTTAGAGATGAGCAGCGGATGCACAATTTCCTCACAATTTCATGGAAGCCTGCAAAGGGAAGCCCCCAATGGCCAGTGTTATATTTGGTTTCTGTCACAGGGCTATTTCTAGAAGAGATAGAAAGACAGGACAGTCAGGGCATTGTGGCCGTGTGGGGAGGTCAGTGAAGTCTCCAGTCCTGAGACAGAGTCACATGAACTCCTGAGATTGTATGATGCAGTAAAACCAAAATCTCATTTGAAACTAAGTTTCTCATTAAGGGTCATTATTGAGAACAGTCTTTCTTTCCTTTCTTTCTTTCTTTCTTTCTTTCTTTCTTTCTTTCTTTCTTTCTTTCTTTCTTTCTTTTTTTTAAACAAAATGGCTCCAGGAACACACTATGGATAAAGAACCCTAGCTTAAATAAGAGATCATTAGGCTCTTGTCTGTACTGGGCTTCTTGTGCAGTTCCTGACACTAATTTTTGTTTAGTTATTATTAATATTTTGGGTTTTCAAGACAGGGTTTCTCTGTGTAGCTCTCTCCGTAGACCAGGCTGGCCTCGAACTCAGAAATTCGCCTGCCTCTGCCTCTCAAGTGGGCTTTTTCTTTTGTTGTTGTTTTCATTATATTATGTTTCACCCTCTTTTAAAACCTAGTATCTTGTCCCTGTGGACAACTGGCCATAAGTGACAGCTCACTAAGGTTTTTTTCAGCCTCAGAGTGACTCTCATTAGCTCCAACTTAGCCACCTGTTTTTCATTGTGTGAATTTTGAAAACAGTAAATGGGAAAGCAATTGTATTAGATGCCAAAGCAAGTTACACAGTAAAATAATTAGGTATTGGAGCAGGTTCAAGTAGATTCAAGGGAAGTAGCCAAGTTGAACAAGAATTTAACAATGAAGGCAGAATTTCAAATTAGTTGGGAAAAAGGTACTCATTAGATGGCATTGAAACTATTGGATAATCATGGGAGAGAGGGGAAAAATTGATACTTATTCTACTTGGATCCAACCCAGAGCCTTATATATACTAGGCAGGGGCTCTACCACTGAGCCACGCCCCCAACCCCCCCCCCGGGGGGGGGGATAGGAAAGTTCTTTAATAAAGTTGAAAAAAATGTTAAATTAATCAAAATAGAGTATGGAGGGATGTGAGCATGCTCGGGGAAGGCTGGGCGCAGCAGCACATACCTCATACCTGTCATGTCAACACAAAGGAGCCCGAAGCAGGCAGGTCCGGGTCAAGGGCAGCCAGTGATGCTCAGTTGGTGAAATGCTTGGGCAAGCACGAGGGCCTTGGTTTGATCCTTAGAACTCAGGTGAAATTCCTGGGCGTGGTGGCATGAGCTTGTAAGTCAAGCAGAGGTGGGCAGATCCCTGGGGCTGCCTTGACCATCCAGACTGACCTGCTTGGTGAGCTCCAGCCTGGAAAGAAACCAGGACTCAAGAAACAATGTGGACAGTGTTGGAGGAACAACACCCAAGGCTGACCTAGGACCTAAACACATACTCATGTACACACACATGCACCACACAACTCTCCACAAAAGGCCAAATATATTTAAAAAAAAAAAGTATGGCCTACATCTTGAGTCTGTATCAAATTTATTCAATATTACAGTGTTTGTACTGGTGGGAACAGGCCAAATATATTATTTAGAAGAAATAAATATTTCTTGCCAGGTGGTGGTGGCGGCACTGGTCTTTAAGCCCCACATGATCGCACTTGGGGAGCAGAGGCAAGTGGATCTTTGTGAGTTCCAGCCCAGCCAGGTCTACAGAGAGAGTTCCATGACAGCAGGAGCTACATAGAAAAACCCTGTCTCAAAAAAATAAAGCCCCCCCAAAACGAGGCTGAGCCGGGCTGGGTGGTGGTGGCGCACGCCTTTAATCCCAGCACTTGGGAGGCAGAGGCAGGAGGATTTCTGAGTTCGAGTCTACAGCCTGAGTTCCAGGACAGAAAAACTAAAAAAAAAAAAAAAAAAAAAAAAAAAGAGGCTGAGTCTGGATCAAATTTATTTATTTAACGGCAGGAACAGCAGGAACAATATCGACTGTTAGGAACACAAAGCAGTTTCCTAGAGGCTCTGGACCTGCTTACCACTGCTACAACATTCACCTGGGAGTCCAGAGGCTGTGGGAGGAGTCAGCCAGCATCCAAGCACCCGGGCTACTTCTGCGCAACAGAAATCTACCAACAACAGTGACCACGTGAGGACTTTCAAGATTCACGAAACTCATTCAACGTCAGAGAATTCACACTGGAGAAAAGCCCTATGCTCGGGAAGGTATGTCAATTAATCCCTCCCCCTAGAGCCTCGAAGAACCTTTGGTCAGAATCCTAACCTACAGACAGTATCAGCTCATTCATTTCAAACTCCCCTATTATCTAAGTCATCTGGCTGGTCACCAGGAACGGACGGCCATGGCAGTGTACAAGTGAAGGGTGTGCTGAATGTGGCTGTCTGCTGGGAGAGAGAACTACACGAGAAACTGGCAAGAGAAACCATGCAGAGATGGCCCAGTGCTTCTCATCAGAGAACACACAGAAAAGAAATGCACCCATAAAGGTTGTGGGAGAGGCTTGAACACATCACCCCATGGCTGAGTGGTGTAGCGCCCTCATGTGGAGGAACAGGGAAAGGCTACTGTTCTCTTCACTGGATTTAAGACAGAACTAAGCTAGGAAGGCTTTCTGGGGTGGGGGAAGACTGGTTTAAAGGTATTAGCAGCAGCAGAAAATGGGGATAACAAGGCAAGTCTATAATCCCAGGGGCTCAACAGGCTAAGCAAGGGGAAAAATGTGAGTCCAAGGCCAGCCTGGGCTACAGAGTGAGATTCAGCCCAGCCTAGGCAACTCAGTAAGACCTTGTCTCAAAATCAAGTCAAAAGAGAGCTGGAATCATGTCTCAGTAGTAGAGCACCTGCCCAGAATCCTCCAGTGAGGGGATGGGGGCGTGGCTCAGTGGGAGAGCACTTTCCAGAATGTGTGAGTTCAATCTACATACAACATACAGTACCTTACATACAAAATCTGGTGATGGTGGGGTAGGGACTGTAATTATTTCACAAGGTACACATTTAAACGTTTTCTTTTTGACCCCAAGCCCGGATTTCATCTCCATGTGTTCTTTTTTCTCTCTGGAGGCACATCTGCCTTGTTCTATTTACAGGCTGAGACTCACTTTGCTGGTGAGCTACGGGCCTTAGCACCTGGACCCAGCTCCGTATACCATGTGGGGCGCACAAGGTATGTATTGAGGGCTGGTGTCAGAATCGGCATCACAGCTTCTCACTGCCTCAGCACATCTGTGGCTGGGTCCCGTGTTTATTCCAAGGCACACGTGGCGGGAGGACTTTTGCTTATAATGGTGTAGTGAGTATTTGTCAGCCTCACTTGAAGCACCAGTAGAAGCCTGGCTAGTCTTTTAATTTAGAAAACAGTTTCCAAGAGGAAAGAGCAGGCCTTGAGTTCCGCTTTTCCAGTGATCTTGGACCTACCCTCCAGCCTCCATTTCCCAACGGTAGGATTGATTGCAAGCATGCACCACAAAACCAAATTTATAAGGGCTGGGGATCCAACCCAGGGCTTTGTGCCTGCTTAGCAAGCACTCTGCCAACTGAGCCCCCCCCCCCCCCCGCCTCCTTGTCCCCCTATGCTTAGCTGTACGAAAGGAACTCAGGTTGGTTGTGTGTGCCTCTGGCTCCTGCCTTCACTTGAACAAAAGGTAGAAGAAAAAGGGGAGGGGGAGGGGAGGAAGGAAGATGGCCCATGCCCGAACACAGAGAAGGGCAGCAGGTACCATGTAGCACTGCCCTCCTCCCAAGAGGACCATTTTCATTTTCAAGAAGACCAAGGCTTTCTCCTGAGGGTGACCCCTTTGCACCTGCTGGCTCCTGCTGCAATGCATTTCACTGTTCCCGGCAGCCAGCTATAGACACTGTCTTAGAATTTACCCACACCCTGCCTAACCTGGCTTCTCACGCTCTGCGCTCTGGATCTCAGGCACTAATACTCCCCTCTCCTGACCCCCACCAATGTTTTTTTTTTTTCCTCAAAGTTATTCCTCAGCCCTGTCTGAGAAGACTTGGGCATATGGAAATTTCTAGAATTATTTATCTTTCCTAGTCTGGGTCCACTAGGTCTGAGGGGTTGGGACTAATCACTAGGGGTTCTCCTTTTGGCTGTGAAGGATCCTGCTTTTTTTTTTGGTTCCTGTCCATTTCCTATCATCTAAGCAGGATGTCTCACACCAACACTTAGAAAGAAAAGCAACCTGGGTTGTTTTCTCCATTTAGAGCTGTAAGAAAGATCCACAAAGTAGCCGTGAGGGCAGGGACTTTTTATGAAGAGCTTAGGGATGTTTCAGGCCCCAGGAGACAGTAGGGCTTACACAGCAATCAGGCTGGAAGGAGCCGGTTCCGTAGGCATTGTAACTCAACGGTGCCACCAGGGACCCCAGGCTCCTTTTGCTCATCACCTGTCCTGTCGTCCCCAGCTGGTTGTCTCCCCTTGGTCTTGTTGCCTCATGGTTTCAAGGTGGTCCCAAATATCTCTCATGAATCAAAAGCAAAAAAAAAAAAAAAAAAATCCAAACTTGGTACAGAGATACACGTTGCATCACTGTGAACATAGGCTTTCTTGAGCTCCAGGGCCGTAGGGTAGTTTACGAGGTAGTTTACCTTACTCTAAGCATTCTCTTCTTTTCCTCTGTTCCAAAGAAAAGTTTATTTTCTCTTCTTCCATAGTAAGTGGATTTTCTCCATATCATAACTTTCTTACTAACTTTATCCTTCATTGTGATTTTGGCCAGAACATTAGACCATAAAGCCCCACTTTCCACCTTGTTACATACTATCAATCTGTCTGCTTTAGGTGCAGATTTCAAAGGGCTGTGGGGGCTGGGGCAAGAGAAGACTCTAACTGGCTTGACTGGATTTCTTTCCATTTTTGAGTCAAATGACTTCAAAAGTTCATGGCCAGCTTGTATTAGATTCAGGTTCAAAGAATAGTATGCACACACACAGAGGCAGAATCTTGTAGTATATGGCACTGCCATCTAGGTAGCACTGGCTATAAGTAGAATAGGTAAAGTGGAGCACAATGGAAAAGGATGTAGATAGTGTGGGCTCTGATAGCCCAGACAGCATAAGATGAGGCTACTCTTCTAAGAGAGTAGACACATAAAAGAAGATAGAGGCATTAGGAACCTGTGTGCCAGAGCCACTTCAGATATCTGAGCCCCAGTTGACCTCACAGGGAAAAAGAGGAACCCACCTTGCAGACAGAACAAAGGCTCCAGGCACAGAGTCCTACTTGGACCATGTCCACTATTTCCAGCCAATCTAGTGGAGGTCCCAGATGTAGTGGAGCAGAAATAAACCCTAAGAGCGCCTGACTTACAGAGCTGATGGCATGGCCAGAGGCTCTGAATCTGCTCCAACTCAAGAAACCCCTCAGTTCCCACAGCAGATATGCTAGTGTCTGCTGGTAGGAAGCTCATGTCTCTCATGGGCACATATGTTCCTGGAAAGCATTAGATAGGTTTGGGCAGGCTAAAGAAGAGATTCTGGAAACAGTAGGATTTTTAGCATATGTGCAGCCGAAACGAGCACAGCAGTAGGATTTTTAAAGGGCCACCGAGTCCAGAAATTGGGCTGCTTATCCCAGCAAATGTAAATGAAACTCCTGCAAGCCAATGCTAGGACTTTTGAGGATACCTGATATACATTAGTGTCCGAGCTCCTCGACTCAGGAATTGCATGGGTCTGGCGAGCTGAAGGACGCTCTCTACATCTATTTCCCTCAGTTGTAACAGGAGGCCACAAAAGACTTATTCCAAAGCTTGTTGAGAAGATTCAATAGGACAGTGCCTGGGAACCACAGGTCACTGTGAGCACTTACAAATGAGGTACTCCTAAGAGATCCTCTCACACAGATGGGGGATGACAGAATGCCAGTCAGGGACCTCAATGAAGACACAGCTGGCTCAAAGGAACAGCTGGGAGCCCTGCCGGTAACCTCAGACCAGGAAGTAAGGCAAAGAGAAACACAGCCTGGGGGCCCTAAATAGCTTTTGTTTGTTTGTTTGTTTTGAGGAAGGATTTCAGTTTTGATACCCAGGCTAGTCTCACACTCACTTTGTAGCCAAGGATGACTTTGAACTCTTGAGTGCCCTGCCTTGCCTCTATCTCCTAAGTGCTGGGATTACAGGTGTGTGCTGCCAAGATCAGCAAGAGGGGAGGGGGAATCTTTACAGCTTTCTAGACTGATGTCTTGAGTAGGCTCCTGGAAGCCTAGTGCCTGCCTGCTTTAGACCTGGATTACCTTTCATCCTAGGCCCTGTGTTCCTTCAGAGCCTGCACTTTCTCCACTTCTGTCTCTTCTACCCCTTTGTTCTATTTCTTGTTGAATGTGGCTCAGGACAGTCATTATAGGTCCAACTGGAGACACTGTCCTAGAGACTCAGTACAGATTGCACCCTTGCAACTTATTTCCAGAGCCAGAGTCCGGCACACCAGAGACAATGGAGTCGGATGTGGCCTGCCCACATGTTCCCAAGTACTGCGATTACAAGAATGCACCACCACACCTGGTTTCTGAAGCATCGCAAAAGGGAACCAGGGGTCCTCTGTGCATGCTAAGCAAGCACCTTACCAATTGAGCTACATCTCCATCTCTTAACGTACTTGCTTTAGAAGAAGGTTGGAAGCGGGGCTGTGGCCATAGGGGAACTTGGGATTTAGAGACATTAAGAAATTTTCATAGCCAACAAGGAAGGGGAGTTCTATCCTTGGTGGGACCCAGAACTCAGCCGTAGGCGAAAAGGAAGGGCTGTGACCTTGGGGATCCGCTCAGTGTACTCCTTCATGTCTTTGGTTACCTCCATCAACTGTCTGCCTTCTAAGTTGGGAAGTTACGGATGGGTTTAGGCCCAGTGGGAGCTGAGTCTGCAGATCTCTAAGGTCACCCTGAGGATGTTTCTCAAACCAGCCTCCCCTGCAGACTGGGTGTGGTAAGTCAGCACACCCATGCCCATTCTTGCTTAGTTACCAAGCGCCTCTTCCCAAGGCCATTCCTGCATCCCAGCACAAGTATAATAACATCTTCAACCACAGGGGAGGGGACAGGGGCTCCTGCCCCTTTATGGATCTTCTGAGCTAATATGCTGGGCGGCCTGGAGGCGAGGGTCAGGGCTAGGGTGGAAGGTGTAGCAATGAGAAATCTCCTACCACCTTGTGTGAAAACTGTCTGGAAAAGGAGAAGTTCATCTTCAAAGGCAGATGGCCAGAGCCTGTCTCCTATACCACAGAGTCCATAGTGACACACAGCTACCAAGGCACGGCCCTTCCCTCAGTGTTTTGGCACTTGAAGACTCCGTGGAGAAAGCAAAAGACAAGACGTGGCGGCTTCTCTTTCAAATATTGTCTGTCAGGGAAGAAGAAAAAACAGGTATAAATAGACCGTAGATGAAGAGAGCTTTTTATTTATTTATTTATTTATTTATTTATTGAGTGTATGGTGGAAGAGTGAAAATGGGTCAAAAGAGAAGGAGGGAGGGAGGGAAGGAGGGAAAGAAGGAGGGAGGGAGGGAAGGAGGGAAAGAAGGAGGGAGGGAGGGAGGGAGGGAGGGAGGGAGAGAAGGAGGTCTTCACATGCTGGGATGATCCGTGCCTTGGGAAGGAGGGCAGCCAAAAGGGTTAGTGTGTAGTCAGTCGCAGTGTTTTATCCAAAAGACTTTGGTCTGGACTCCTATTTTATTCTCAAAGGGCAGTCTGGGAACCCTGCACCCACATCAAAGCGAGCAAGCAAGCAAGCAAGCAAAACCAAAAATATATGTCTGTTCAGCCAAGCAAGCCCACATTCATTCTACAAAGGCTGATAGCCTGGCACCTTGGTCTATGGAGTAAAGATAAGTAGAAGGTGAAAAAAGTTAAATATGACTTTGTTAGAACTTTTCTATATTTTAAGAAACATCACACGGCTTGACATCCAAACTCTGGTTCACCAGCGCGTCTTCCTCGCATCTCTCAGACAATGCTTCCCAGTGCAATGCCTACCTCCTCCTTCATGATTGTTCCCCACTGTGGTGTGTGCATGCGTGCATGCATGCAATCCACAGCACAACCATAAAGACAGACGAGACGTGCCGGAGGCTGTTCACCTTGGAGACCTGCCGCAGATATGGGTGAAGAGAGCTTTTGTAGATAGATACCAAATCCTCACAGAAACTTGTCAATGTATAGGCTCGCAGAATCCTGGAGGGGTTTCGGGAAGAGGTGGGCTTTGGGCAGGCTTGAAACATCTGCCTCTTACCTATTATCTCAGCAGTCAGTAGGCTGAGGCAGGGGAATGGCAAGTTTGAGACCAGTCTGGGTTATATGGTGGTCCTGGGCTGTATAAGAAAGGTAGCTGGTGGCTGGAGAGATGGCTCAGCGGTTAAGACTGCTCTTCCAGAGGTCCTGAGTTCAATTCCCAGCAACCACATGGTGGCTCACAGCCATCTGTGATGGGATCTGATGCCCTCTTCTGGTGTGTCTGAAGACAGTTATAGTGTACTCACATTCATAAAATAAATAAATCTTAAAAAAAAAAAAAGAAAAGAAGAAAGAAAGAGAGAGGAAGAAAGAGAGAGAGAGAAAGAAAGAAAGAAAGAAAGAAAGGAAGGAAGGAAGGAAGAAAGAAAGAAAGGAAGAAAGAAAGAGGGAAAGGTAGCTGAAGAAACCAAGGGCAGCAAGCCACATTGTTGCAAGGCTGCTGTGTCAGTCCCTGCACTGAGCTCCTCCCCTGGTTTCTAGATGATGGACTGAGCCTGTGGGACAAATGGCCTCTTTTGTTCCCAAGTTGCCTTTAGTCATGGTATTTATGACAGCGACAGAAAGCAAACCAGGCCTCAGCCTAGTCCTCACGCTGGGCCAGACATTGGATGGGATTCAGCAGAAAGCCAACACATTCTTGCAGCAGAGGGAATCTTTGTACACTATGAATAAGGGAAAATTTCCATTCATTCCATAATTCATACTGGAGAGGCAGACTCCCAATGAATGCAGGGAGGGAGGACGTTCCTTGGATGGAGGCGAACAGCCATTGAGAGGAGACAAATCACAGGATGGATACAGCACCTGAATAGGCTTGAACCCACGTCAGAGCTCATCACCCTAGAGAGAACGCACATCCTCCTCATGTGGAAGTGGAGTTCCGAGGGGGCCCCACTGCACCCAGCGTCAGATGAGCCATTGGGAGCTAAAGCCTTTGAATGCAATGAATGGGGGTGGTAATGGTTCAGGGGACAAATCAAGTCTTATTCATCAGCTGAAGGTTCCTGCTGGGATGAGGGTGGATGCTCGTCATCAGTGACGTGAAGAGGCTCCGGGGCGCTCCTATCTCACAAGATGGATACCAAAGAAGTCCCCACCCCCACCCCCAAGACAGTGGTGGAGGGGAGACATCTTGATGGCCCCCATGCTCGGAGCAGCAGCAGACACAGAGAACCAGGTATGCCTACGATCCCAGCACTTGGAAGACTGAGGCAGAAGGGTCATGGGTGAATGGGGCTGCTTTGGTGGCTTGGTGTATAAAGGCGCTTGCCACCACAAATGACCTGAGTTCAGTCCCCGGGGCCCACATAGAGGAAGAAGAGAACTGACTCCTACAAGATGACCTCTGACCTCCACATCCATTGTGCCCTACCCCTACACAAATAGCTGTAATAGAAAAGTAGTACAGGCAAATAAATAAACTAATTATTTTAAAGAAAGAGTTTGGGCCAAGTCTGGGCTACTTAGAAACCCTGCCTCAAAACTGGCAATGTAGTTGAGTTGGTAGAGCATTTTGTCTACCACTCTACAAACCCTCACAGAACCCATGCTAGCCTCAAACTAGCCATGCACTTTCTGGAAGGTTCTTCCCTGCCTTTCAGCAGAGAACAGCTTTCCAGAAGTCTCTGTGGCTTTCATGGTGTCAGATGATGTCATCCCCCCGCCCCCCAGCTCCCAGTGGGGCCCAGCACTCTTCCACTTTCAAGACTCAATAAACCGGTTGGCCTGCCTACTAGAATGGGAGCCCCAGGAGAGCGGGTGTGTGTGTGTGTGTGTGTGTGTGTGTGTGTGTGTGTGTGTGTCAGGCTTGCCTGTTCACTTCCCCAGTGCCACAGCACCTGGCTCCCCCATGAGGCTCCCTGGGTCCTGGGTTCTATCCATAGTACCACATAAACCTGGCACAGCGATGCGTTCCTGTGACCTCAGCATCTGGAAGACTGGGACTTCAAGGTCACCTGGGACAAAGACAGCCTGAGCAGCAGGAGACCCACGGTGGGAGGCAGGCAGGGAGAGCAGAAACAGAAAGGCTAGGTTTAAGGGACACTAGTGCCTTTAGGACAGAGAGCTCCAGATGACACACAGTCCTGCACAGGTGACCCTTGGGGTCCACTAAGAGTCTCCAACCCTGTATATAAGAGAAGAATCTAGGTCTCTGCTTCCTGAAGAGTCCTTCTCCCACTGGGCTACCGGTTTCCTTCATAGCTGCTCTCCTCCTCATTACTCAGTAAAATCTCCATCCTTTTGGTGGTTTTTTGAGACAGGGTTTCTCCATGTAGCCCTGGCTGTCCTTGGACTCAAGAGATCTGCATGCCTCTGCCTCCCGTGTGCTGGGGTGAAAGGTGTGTGCCACCGACACCTGGCTCTGGGTTCGTTCTTTATTTCCTTGCCTTGGTCTTGTGAGGGCTCCTGATGCCTCATCCCCAGGAACTCTGCTTGCCTGCGATCGGCAGGAAGGCCTGGCCACCGTGTGTTCCAGAAGCCGCTGCTGTGGATGGTTTACTTGTAAATATCGTCAGAGCAACCTGTGCTATCTGGTGCTGGGATACAAGACAAAGAAGAAGGAAGGGCCAGTTACAGGTGGCCAGGTGGTCTTGGAGTTCTAGGGTCTGTCCTGAAAGGCACTAGTGTCCCTTAAACCTAGACTTTCTGTTCAAAGGTGTCCAAAAAGGGTTTAGAAGAAAGAACTGCACAAGTCGGGCTCTGTGGCTGTCACCTGCATGTCAGGCTGCACTTGGTTTCTCTGGAAGCTCAGCTACGGACTCTCTACGCATCGGAAAACGAGGTGTTGTGATGCAGGCCTGTCATTCCAGCATTATGGAAGCTGAGGCAGAGGATCTAAGTTCCAGGCTGGCCTAAGCTGTACAGTCAAATGCGGTGGCTCAAGACTGTAATCCTAGCATTTAGGGCTGAATTGGGAAGAGGAGCAGGGTTCAAAGCCACAATCAGCTATGTCATGAGTTTGAGGCTAGCATGGGTTACATGAGGCCCTATTTTAAAAATGCAACAAAAAGCAGACACAACATAGCCTGTGAGAGGCAGAGCCCAAACGGGAAGTTCCTGAAGTTGCACCTACCTTAGACTAAACCACATGGTCTTTCAATCGCCATAAGGGACAAAGGGCAGAACTGGTAACACCACTACTCGGGATGTGTTTCTAGAGATTCTGGGGACACTGCAAAGCCATGTGAATGGGAAGGTCAAGGTTGAAATGGACATGCACCCACTTAGCACACCTCTCCCGATCCTCATGGGGGAGCCAGGCAAGCCTGACTGGGCTCTCCTGGGACTCCCCTTCTAGAAGGCAGGCAGGCCAGTTTGTTGAGTGTTTTGAAAGTGGAAGTGCTGGGCCCTGGGAGCTGGGGGTGGTGGTGGTGGCATCATCTGACACCATGAAAGCCACAGAGACTCCTGGAAAGAGACTTCTGGAAAGCTGTTCTCTGCTGAAAGGCAGGGAAGAACCTTCCAGAAAGTGCATGGTGAGAGCCGATGTTGACAGACAATTGTGGAGACGGCTAAAGGAAGCCCAAGGCTGCCAAGCACAGAGGAAAGCAGGTATGGTGGTGTGCCTGGAAGCCCAGAAAACAGCAAGCTCAAGGCCATCTAGGGTATACAGCAAGTTCCAGGCCAGCCAGAGCTCTGTAGTGAGGAGACCCTCCCTTACACACACACACACACACACACACACACACACACACACACACACACACACACGCGCGCGCGCGCGGGGCGGGGCGGGGCTTGGGGAGGGAGGAGGTGACCCTGGTGAGGTGTTCAGACTCAATCCGTAGGAGGAGTGGGGAGGTACTTGGGCCATTAGGTTGAGGGGAACTCTATTATCTTTTCTTTCCTTTAAAGCCCAAGGCTACAAAATGAAAGAAGATCTGTCAAAGGCAGGCAGTGTCAGAGCAACCATGTCGGAGTGATCAAGAGAGTTCTCTTCTTCTTCGTGGACCAAGGTGTCTCTGTGTGTCTGTGTGCGTGGACAACCTTGTTTCTCAGGTACCATCCCCTTCCTCTACCTCTCTGTCTGTCTCTCTATCTCTCTGTCTGTCTCTCTATCTCTCTGTTTCTATCTCTATTCTATCTCTATCACACACACTTAGTTACTTACTTAATGTGCATTGGTGTTTTGCCTGCATGTTTGTTAATATATGTGAAAATATGGGATCCCCTGGAACTGGAGTTCCAGGTGGTTGTGAGCTGCTATGTGGGTGCTGGGAATTGAACCAGGGTTCTCTAGAAGAGCAGCCAGTGTTCTTAACTGCTGAACTTCCAATCTTGTCTTTTTTAAGGGAGGGTCTCTCAGTGGTCAACCATTAGGCTAGGTTTGGTGGCCAGTGAGCCCCAGGGATCCTCCTGCCCTCTCTCTCCATTGCTGGCATCAAAAGCATGAGGCCACCAGGCTGGCTTTCTAGGTGGTTTGGGGATCCAATCTTGTAAGGCAAACACTTTACCAAAGGAGCTATCAACCAAGAAGATCTCTTTTCCACCCCACCCCCACGCCGCTCCAGGGTTTCACCCTGTCTGGCTGTCCTGGAACTTGCTATGCTAATCAGAATTGCTGCAAATTCACTCAGAAAGATCTACCTGCTTATCTCACTGTATGATCCCACATGCCCACTTCCAAGGTGGTTTCTTATAGGTACAGAGTGCAGGCTGAGCGGGGAGTGGCTCAGGGTGACCTGGATAAAACACTCACTGATTTCTTTCTGTCCCGTGGACGAGCCTGGGAAGGGCAGGAAGAGTTGGTGCCTACCTAGGCTGCCGTTTAAAGCAGGCTTTGTGAGGGACATTCATGGACAAATATCGCCCTCTTGTGGCTGAGATCAGTATTGCCTAGAAGAGCAAGACTGGGCCTGCTGATAGTCTTTTCTAGTAACCCCATGCCAGGGTTTAGTGGCCTGAGAATCCTCTAGGGTGATCAACGGGGAAAATATATAAATAAACACACACATGCATGTTCATCTAGTCAGCAGGTGTTCCACAGGTATTCAAATGTCCACCCATGATTCTTGTAAAATAGCAACAGTAAACAGTTTTCTCACACTAATATTTTAGCTTTTGTTCATAACAGGGGAAATGTAATACAAGAGTGAAAAAGAAGAAAAATGGACCAGCAAGATGGCTCAGTGAGCAAAAGCACTTGTTGAGAAAAGTCTGACAACCTGAATTTGATCCCAGGACCCACAGCAGAAAGAGCCAACTTCCGGGCTGGTGAGATGGCTCAGCGGGTTAGAGCACCCGACTGCTCTTCCAAAGGTGATGAGTTCAAATCCCAGCAACCACATGGAAATGAGATCTGACGCCCTCCTCTGGTGCGTCTGAAGTCAGCTATAGTGTACTTATGAATAATAAATGAATCCTTGGACCGCAGAGAGCAGGGACTGAGCAAGTGGGACCGACCGGAGCGAGCGGGGTTGACCGAAACAAGGGGAAAAAAAAAAAAGAAAGAGCCAACTTCTGAAAGCAAGCATGTGCTAAGCCTGCAGGCACACACACACAGACACACACATACAGACACACTCAGAGACACACAGACACATACAAACACACATACCCTCCTCCCAAGCACACAAAGACACACACATACAGACAGACAGACACCCCTCCCAAACACACAAAGATAAGAAGCAATAGATGAGTGGCCTGTGGGTACCTAGGAGGGAGCCAGGCTGCTGCAATGTGAGTCGGTTGATGCTGGCAAGGAACCACCATTCAGGTGGCTTCCCGCTTCCTTCCACACCAGGCTGGCCACAATGCTACACGGGGCTGGGAATGCAGACTAACGGTCGCCTGCTGGTCCTCTCTGGTTAGTTCCTTGGGTCCCTTCAGCTCACACACCTGCTGAGGGGAGGGGCTGCCTTTCCTACAAAGTTCCAGGGATGATTATGTAAACTATAAACAGTGTGCTGTTGCAGCTGGGCAGTGGTGGCACAGCCTTTAATCCCAGTACTTGGAAGTAGAGGCAGGAGGATCTCTGTGAGTTCCAGAACAGGCAGGGCTACAGAGAAACCCTGTCCCCGCCAAAAAAAAAAGTGCTGTTGCAGAGCAGAAATGTGAGTTGTGTGTGTGTGTGTGTGCAAGAGAGTGAGAAAGAGAAAGAGAGAGAGAGAAACACATATAAAAACACATAAACAATAAACAAGGGCTACATCAAAACAAGCTTGTCCAAGCTCAGCTGTACACCGAGACTCGAGTCGAGATTATGAAGTGAGTCAGAGTCTCATCATGCCTTCGGGAGCCCGGAGCCAAGGCCAG
This sequence comes from Mus minutoides, assembly GCA_902729485.2. NCBI lineage: Eukaryota > Metazoa > Chordata > Mammalia > Rodentia > Muridae > Mus > Mus minutoides. The sequence continues at coordinate 3,961,979 of LR749513.1, read as the reverse complement.
GTTTCCATGCCCAACCCTTGCTAGCCCCTATCAGCATATCAGCTTGGTCATTCAGAGGGCGTCTTCATGGATCAGAGGGCTTGGGTCAATCTTCCATCAGGCCAGGTACAGTACAAGGGACAGGGACTTCTGATGCTTGCAGTCCTGTCATCTGAGGTCTCTGGTCTGTGGTATCTTCAATGCAGCTGAGCCCTTAGGAGAATCTTTGGTTTCTCATCTTCTCACTATTTGGCCCAGGCAGGCCTTGAACTTGTGGTCTTCCTACTTCAGCTGTCTGAGTTCTTTGATTACAAGTGTGTGCCATCATGCCTGGCTTCCATCAATCAATCAATCAATCAATCAATCAATCTCTCTCTCTCTCTCTCTCTCTTCTCCTTCCCCTCTTTCTTCTCCTTATCCTTTCCCTCCTCTTCCTCCTCTTTTTTTTCTTTGAGACAGGGTCACCCTATGCCACTCTGGCTGGCCTATCAAGCTGGCCTTGAACTCACAGAGATCTACCTTTCTCTGTCTCTCCCTGGGACTGCAGGAACACAGCTCCACACCCAGCTCTGAAGCATCCAGCATGGCGATGGTCTTTTTTATAAAGTCTCTCTCTGAAAGCTCCCTGAGGAATAGGTGCAGCTTCGAGTCAACCCTCTGATGAGCCTGCAGACTCTGAATGGAGGGTTCCAGGGACTGACCACAAACATGGGGTTTCCACTCGCAGAGCATCCGTGGGTTACTCCCAAGTGTGGTTTTCTGCTGGGTCAGACAGCATTAGGGAAGAAGGACTTCCCACAATCTGATTACTGTGTGAATCTGAGACGTCCTCACATTCTGAATGATCAGTCCCTGGCTTGTGCTGTTGTTTTTAGATCTATTTTTATGTGTTGTGTGTATGGTAGGCAGGACACATGAATGCCGGTGTTTGAGAAAGCCAGAAGAGGGCACTAGAGTGGCTGTGAGCTGCCCATGGTGGGTGCTAGGAACCAAATTCAGGTTCTCAGCAAGAGCAGGAAGCACTCTCACTGCCCACCCGTATCTCCAGCACCTTACGGGGCTACCTTGAAGGCTGTGGAGGTTTTAGTTGGAGGGGCCTGGTCTGTGCAAGGTTACTCTGGGCAGGCCTTTGAGGATTCCCCTCACGTCTGGTCCCAGTCTATTCTGTCTCTTCCTTATCTACGACTATGTGAGAAGTCTTTGCCACATACTCTTATTGCTGTGAGCTCTGTAATGCCCTCCCTGGTATGATGGACCGAACCCTCGAAGCCAGCGGTTCTCAACCTTCCTAATGCTGCGACCTTTAATACAGTTCCTCCTGGCATGCTGACTCACCCTTGACCATAAAGTTATTGTCATTGCTACTTCATAACTGTAATTTTGCTACTGTTATGAATCGTAACTTAAATATCTGTGTTTTTTGATGATCTTAGGTGACCTCTATGAAAGGGTCATTTGACCCAAGGGTTCACGACCCACAGGTTGAGAACTGCTGCTCTAAGCCATGAGCCTAAAGAAACCCTTCCTTTCTTTAGCTGCTTCCTGTCAGACAGTACATTTTAAACCCTCTCTCTCTTTCTGTGTATATGTGTGTGTATGTGCACTATTGTGTGTGCAGGTGACCTCAAAGGCGAGAAAAAGGGTGTCAGATCCTTTGGAGATGGAGTTATAGGTGGTTGTAAACTAACCAGTGTGGGCGCTGGGACTCAAACTTGGGTCCTTGCTGGGCGTGGTGGCGCACGCCTTTAATTCCAGCACTTGGGAGGCAGAGGCAGGCAGATTTCTGAGTTCGAGGCCAGCCTGGTCTACAAAATGAGTTCCAGGACAGCCAGGACTAAGCAGAGAAACCCTGTCTCGAAAAACCAAAAAAACAAACAAACAAACAAACAAACAAACAAACAAAACTTGGGTCCTCAGCAAGAGTAGCAAGTGCTCTTAACCACTGAGCCATCCTACCAGCCCTGTCAGGGATTCTGGCTGTGGGGATGGAGGAAGTAATTCACACTCATGGCTTGGCGCTTTCTCTCTCAGGCAATGGAGGAGCAGCATTCCTGAGAGGCAGAGCCAGCCTTGGCAGCCAAGCTGTCCAACAGAACCCCTCCCTCAGAGCCTCTAATGCATTAGGTACACTGTCACATGATGGGTCTTCTGACTGGAACACGGAACTTACCTCGACTGTAAGCTAGGTCGCTCTCGTGTCCTTCAGAGTTCTTCCCTCTTCTCTCCTGCTTGGGTCCCGGGGCCAACAGAAGGGGAATGAACACACTGCGATGTTCTTCGGCACAGGTGCTCGAGACTTCCGCAGAGGGTCTGCTTCGGTCCCTTCACAGGATTAATTTTTGGATAGCTGCCGAGGCCAACTCTTAAAAACATAGAGGATTCAAATGTTACCTCAACAAAGAGGTCCATGAACACGCCTTTCCCCTCCTGGACTCAGAGTACCTGTTGCATAGTTACAACAATGCGGTCTAAGGTGTAGCATCTTAAGGGGTCAGGGTTTTGTTCGGTCATTTGTTTATTTATTTACTTATTTTTAAAAGATTTACTTATTTATTTATTTTATGCATATAAGTATAAGTACACTGTCGCTGTCTTCAGACACACCAGAAGAGGGCATTGGATCCCATTACAGATGGTTGTGAGCCACCATGTGGTTGCTGGGAATTTAAGTCAGGACCTTTGGAAGAGCAGTTAGTGCTCTTAATTGCTGAGCCATCTCTCCAGCCCCCTTATTTATTTATGTATTTATTTATTTAAGACAAAATCTCCTGTAACGCAGGCTGGACTTTAACTCTCTACAGCTAAGGATGATGCTTTTTTTTTTCCTTTTTAAAAATAGGTTTTCCCTGGATAGCCCTAGCTGTCCTGAAACTTACCATGTAGACCAGGATGGCCTCAAACTCAAGAGATCTGCCAGCCTCTGTCTCCTGAGTGCACCACCACGCCCAGCACCAAGGATGTTCCTGAGCCCCCACTCCCATGGGACCCTCAGACTGCAGGAGTGTGCCCCCTCGCTCTGCTCACATCCATCACGGGAGGAGCCCAGGGACTCACACTAGATCAGCACTCTACCATAGCCCCAGCCCTTAAGATACTTAGAGATCCATCTGTCCTAGGCCACAGCCACAGCAAGAGATGGACACCTTTCTTGTTTTGTTTGTTTGAAACTAGGCATCGCTGTGTAGCCCTGGCTGGCCTGGATCACTCTAGGTAGACCAGGCTGACCTTGAACTCCCAGAGCTCTGCCTGCCTCTGCCTCTGAGAGCTGAGATTAAAGGCACAATCGACCATGCCTTTTTAGAAACAGACTATTTTTCTAAATTATTTATTTGTGTGCATTTGTGCCTGGGTGTCTGTGTAGAGGCAGGGTCTAGGGTTCATGACGTCTCAGCTAGGTTGAGGGCTGACAAGTCCCAGCAATACCCCTGTCTCTGATCCCTTCCTTGGGGCTAAGGTAGGTGTTGGGCTCTGAACTCTGGTCCTCATGACTGAATGATAAGAACTCTTAACCTCTGAGCTGTCTTTCCAGGAACTCTTTTTTTTTTTCCCCCAACTCCTGATCTTCCTGCCTTAGTCGCCCAAGTTACGGGATGACACTGGGCAGCACCACACCTGACTGAGGGTTAAAAGCAGGTTGTAAACGATGATGGTCTTAGTGAGATTACAACTTATTTTCATTTTCTTTTCTAGGCTCATTTGGTTTCTTTTAAATCCATGGGAGAGCTTCCCAGCTATGGTTTCACACACCTGGTGGGGGCAGGGCAGGGGGTAAGGGATGAGGAAGGAGGAGAGGTCTGAGGTGAGGGAGGTGTGAGGGGTTTGGGTGGAAGAACTTGAGCTCTGCTAGCCGCTGAGTGGAAGGTGTGGCTGGCACGCGCTGGGGAGGCTGCCTGATGGGGTGTTGGTGAGTGACCTGCAAGGGCAGAGTTCTGGTAGGCAGTCAGGGAACAGCAGTGATGTAGACAGGGTGGGGCACTGCTCAAGGCCTAGGAGGACTCTGGTGGAGGCTGCAGCCACCACCAGAGAGGTCTGGGTCAGCTGCAGGACGATCAAGAGTGAGAGAGAGAGAGAGAGAGAGAGAAAGAGAGAGAGAGGAAGCTGGGCTTGACACTGCTGCTGGGCAAAGAGCGAATACAGATCATGCATAGAAATGAGCTGAGTGTGTGGCTCACACTCGTGACCCCACACCTCAGGAGCTGAGGTTAGATAATTACTAGTTTCGGGTCAACCTAGTCTACACAGCAAAGCCCTGTTTCAAAAAAAAAAACCTAAACTAAACTAAAAACAAAACAAAAAACCCCAAAACAAAAAGAAAATAAAACACCAAAACCACATGTAAACTATAATAAAAAAGAACTTCTGTGCCGGGCATGGTGGTGCACACTTTTAATCCCAGCACTCGGGAGGCAGAGGCAGGTGGATTTCTTTCTTTCTTTTTTTTTTTTTTTTTTTTGTTTTTTCGAGACAGGGTTTCTCTGAGTAGTCCTGGCTGTCCTGGAACTCACTCTGTAGACCAGGCTGGCCTTGAATTTAGAAATCCGCCTGCCTCTGCCTCCCAAGTGCTGGGATTACAGGCATGTGCCACCACGCCCGGCTGCAGGTGGATTTCTGAGTTCGAGGCCAGCCTGGTCTACAAAGTGAGTTCCAGGACAGCCAAGGCTATTCAGAGAAACCCTGTCTCAAAAAAACAAAAACAAAAACAAAAACTTCTGTATGTTAAGCACTCTGTAATCTAGAAAGTTCTTTTAAACTTACTACTTATTTAATATATTATCTAGGCATGAAGATCAAACCCAAGGCTTTGTGTGTACTAGGCAGGGGCTCTACCACTGAGCCACACCTCAATCCTTGTCTGGTTTTTTTTTTTTTAAGATTTATTTATTTATTAAATTAAAAATTTTTTTATTTGTTGACATGATTATGATTTCTGTCAATTCTTTTTTTTTTCCCCCTTGTTCCGGTCAACCCCGCTTGCTCCTCTCGACCCCGCTCGCTCTGGCCAGCCCTGCTCGCTCCGGTTGGTCTCTGCAGTCCAAGGATTCATTTCTTATTATTCTTCATAAGTACACTGTAGCTAACTTCAGACACACCAGAGGAGGGTGTCAGATCTCACTACGGGTGGTTGTAAGCCACCACGTGGTTGCTGGGATTTGAACTCATCACCTTCAGAAGAGCAGTCGGGTGCTCTTACCTGCTGAGCCATCTCACCAGCCTTTATTTATTTATTTATTTATTTATTTATTTATTTATTTATTTATTTATTATTTTATGTAAGTACACTGTAGCTGTCTTCAGACACACCAGAAGAGGGCAGATCTCATTACGGATGGTTGTGAGCCACCACTAGGATTTGAACTCTGGACTTTCAGAAGAACAGTCAGTGCTCTTAACTGCTGAGCCATCTCTCCAGCCCCTGTTATTTTATCTGATACTCATATATAGAAAAACAGAGGCTCAGAGAAGTTCAAATCCTTGCCCCAGTGTGTCCAGCTATGCACAGGGAGCCAGAGCCTGATTCTAGCTAGAGACTGTACATCACTGGGCTGGGCAAGTAGACAGTGGTTCTGGTCAATGACACTAAAGTCATTGAGAAGCTGGAAATTTCCACATACCCAGTGACTAGTACAACAAGCGCTGCTCAAGAGTCCTGGCTGCGTTATGTGCTGAACCACAGGCTGGTCCTGAGAGGGTTTGACTCTGGTGGCTCTCATCTAGCTTTGTCTCTGACAGAGTTTCACTAGATAGGTCAAACTGACCTCAGATTCCCACCTTGCACCTGACTCCCAAAGTGCTGGCTCACAGCGGTGAAACTCCAGCTCGAGTCTACTGTGTCCAAGCCCCAACCCCTCTCTCTCCCTGGGAAAGGCTCTCCTGTGTATTCTTTAGAAAGGAGCTGGCTAGCACACAGGGAAGCCACTGGACACTGAGTCCAGGCTCTGTGAAGCAAAGGAGAGATACTGTTGTCCACAAACCTGCTCCTGAGCCACATGGTGGCAGGAGGGTTGGCTAGGAAGCCATTGGATGATAATTAGGAAGAGTGTAATAGAGGTCTTAAAGCAACTCTTCAGGGGCTACAGAGGACACAGCCACATAAAGCTAACAGACAGGAGAGCCTCCAAACTCCGGTGATCACCTCAGGACCTTTTGTGAGGACATAGCAGGCTCCATACAGACTCAGAGTTTGGAGTGGGTGGAGGGTCCAACTGATTTTCAGCCTAGGGCAAAGCGAGCACAGACTCCTGTGCGTCCTGCTCTTACCAGGGTTTCAAGAACACATCTGAAGCTGGTGATGCGGATCTTGCTTCCATTGTAGAGGTGCCGCATGTTCCAGAAGCTTCCTGAACTATAGACCACGGGGAACGACAGAACTTCAGGAGCTCTAGAAGAAACAAGGGTCATCGGGTGGATACGTGGCCCTTTCCCCTCCCTTTCCTCTTATCTTTCCTCCTCTTTCATGATTTAGCTGGGCAAGTCCTTGAATTACAGGCTTATGACCCTTTGGGGGTTTTGCTTGTTATGTAGCCCAGGCTGGCCTCACACACACTATGTGACTCCCGATCCTCTCACCTCCACTCTGCAGGTGCTGGGATTCCAGGCAGGCACCGGCTCACCCAGTACACATGGTGCTGGAGGTGGAGCCCAGAGCTTTGTGTACGCTGGGCAAACTCTGACAGCACCACATCCCTTTTAAATTCTTGTTAGACCCAAACATAGACCAGGCTGGCCTCAAACTCACAGAGACCTGCCTGCCTCTTGTCTCCTGAGTGCTGGGATAAAAGGTATGCACCACAATGCCTAATTTGTTTTTGTTGTTTCTGAAAGGGTCTTTCCACATAGCCTTTACTGGCCTGGTTCTTACTATGATAGGCTGATCTTGAACTTGTGGCAACTTCCCACTTGTGCTTCTGGGATAAGGAGTGTGCCACTGGGCTCCACACCCCCAACCCCCACTGCAGTGTATTTTTCTTGAATATTTCCTTTTCATTATTTTATGTGTATGTTTGTGTGAGCATATGCATGTGTGTTTAGGTGCCCATGGAGTGCAGAAGAGGGCGTCAGATCCCTTGGATATGGAGTTACAAGTGGTTGTCAGCCACCCAATGTGGATGCTGGGATCTGAGCTCAGGTCTCCAGCATGAGCAGCCCAGCAGTGGTGGGCACGCCTTTAATCGGGACATGTTGAGGAAGTAAACGTAGGTGGATCTCTGGGTTCGAGGCCAGCCTGGTCTACAGAGTGAGTTCCAGGACAGCCGGGGCTACTCAGAGAAACCCTGTCTCAACAAAACAAAATCACAAACAAAAAACACACAAAAAACCAACCAAACATCAAAACAAAGAAAACAGCTTTCTGGCTAGATAAGAAATGTTAATATACTACAAATACCTACCACTAAATAATAATAAAAGTTATAGCCTTATATAAATGATTAAAGACAGGGCTCCAGTAGGTTTAGTAGAACACTTGCTTTGTATGTGAATGTCCCTGGATTCAATTCCTACACTGAAAGGGGAGGGGAGGATATAAAGGAAAAATCCTTCCAAATTTTATCTCCCAGACATAATCTAAATTAAAATTATTCAGAATTTAATATTATAGCTTGAAAAACCAGAGAGCTTTAAAGGAAATGTCATCTGCATACATATAAAGGAAGTACATTTGGTCTGGGTGTGGGGTGTGTTGGGATGGTCCCATCAAGTGGCTGAGTTGGTAGATCCAGAACCCACGTACAAACGAAGGCTGGTGTTTATATTTACACAGATGCATGTGGTGGCCAGAGGTCAACCAACCTTAGGTGACCTTCCAAAGTCACTCTCCACGTGGTTTTGTGAGACCTGGTCTCTTGATATCCGAATTCATGATCCCTGATTTGACTGGGGCAGCTGGCCAGCCAACTTCGCCAGCAGGATGTGGGGGTTACAAGTGTGGCCCATGGTTATGTGGGTGCTGGGGATTGACTCTGACCTCAGGCTGGCAGGCTCCGTGGTAAGCATTTTCACAGGGTTAGTCCTTTCATGCTCCCACTCTTTTTTTTTTTTTAGTGATGGAAGGGGACAAATTTTCACTAGGTAATCCTGCCGGGTTTGGATCTTGTTATGTAGATCAGGCTAGCCTCAAATTAGTCTTGGTCTTCCTGTCTCTGCCTTGTGAGCATTGGAATCACACACATGTGCAACCAGCCTGGCTATTTATTTATTTTCAATTGTGACTCCCTAAAGTCTGTAATCCCAGGACTGGGGGAAGCTGAGGCAGGAGGATGACTACAAGTTCCAAGCCAGCCTAGGGTTACATATACGGATCTTATTTCAAACAAAACCAAGATAGGTGGTGAGATAGCTCAGCAGGTAAACGTGATCACTGCATCACATGAGTTCAATCCCCCAGACCCACGTGGCAAAAGGAAAGGATCAATTTCTGAACCCAGAAAGTTTTATCTGACCACTACATGCCCTCCCCCTAAATACATACTCAACAACCAAAACAAACATCAAACTAAAAACAAAAAAAAAAACAGACCTCCCCCCCCCCAAAAAAAAAAAAAAACCCAAAGAAACAAACAAAAGCACCTGCCAGCCTTGTCACTTACTGGAGTGTCACTTACTGGAACGCGTTTGCTCTTAGGAAGGAGTGAAGCTTCGGAGGGCAAACACTGCTAGGTACTACAGATCTGCGTCTGTCGGCCCCAGCTAGACCGTGGATGAGGGGTACCTTATGGACCTAACTCCAGCTCCCTCTTCTTTTATAGAGGACAACTGTGGCTGGGGCAGCACCCATCACTACTTATTGTGTATGGTGTATGCATGCTGACATATGCTTGAGAACTCATGTGCAACTGCAGGGCCCACAGGAAGTTATTACTCCCAGCTTCATTCCCTAGAGCCAGGGTCCATCTCTGAACTTGAAGGTAGGCTAGGCTGGCGGCTAGGGTTTCTGATCCCACAAGTGAGTTGTGTCCCTGCCCCCTTTTGGAGGGAAGGGAGTGTTGCTGGGGATCTGAGCAGTTTCTCAAGGTTGCACAAGCTCTCTTACCACTGCGTCATCTCCCCAGTCCAGGGGCAGCACCTAATTGCTCCGATCACCAGGATCCATTCTGCTATTCCGGACAAGGTGAAGGAACTAGACGGTTAATCCAGAGTCACATCACCGGGGTGGGGGGTGGGGGGGTGGGTGGTGGTGGTGGTGGTGGTTCAGGACTGGAGAAGTGGCCTGCGCGACGCCCAGCTCAGGGCTGGGCTTCCTGCGCATCCAGTCCCAGGTCTGGTCCTGATTTACCCGACTGAAAATCCTCACCGTGGAAGGCTGATCCGAGCCGCGAACACATGAAGAGCCGCGGTTCCCCTCTCAGACCTGCAACTAACGGCAGCTTGCTCGCGCCCAACTACATTTCCCAGAGTTCTCAGCGGCAAACCCGTTAGCGGGGCTAACGACAGAAAATTCATTGGCTCGGTGGTGACGGTGGTCGGTGACCAGCAAGGCGATTATACGCAGATCTGTCGCTAACCCTCACAGCTTTCACCCTGTCCACGCGCCCGCCACCACCTGATGCTCACTTCTGTAAGGGAGGAGGCAGAGCAAGACAAGCCGTTGCCTAGAAAGGAACCAGAACTACAACTCCCAGAATGCTTCGGGATGGACAGCCTCCTGCCTCTCGGAGTAGCAGCAGTAACCGTTGTTGCCACAGAGACCATTCTCAGATTATTTGGACTCCGCAAACCAGCGAGCGAAGGAGCAGAAGACAGATTAGGGGAACGATAAAGGACAAAATACGATATTTGACTTAAACGATGCTGACGAATACAATGCAATTTTTTTCTTCCCACATATGCTCAGGGCCAGAGCAAAGGGAGAACAGCCTTCTAGGAAATGCAAGAGACGCTGCCACAGGAGCTATGGGAAACGTAGTCCATTGATTACTAGCCAAGCCTTTAAGGAGAATTCAAACACAGAATTTGCCTTATAAGTACTAGAGTAAATAGTATTCATAAAGTCCCTTCTTTATATTTACCCTCGGAGCCGTTTCAGATACTGCATTTCCGAAGTGGAGCTTGTACCTGGCTAGCCTGTCTTCAGCCATCTTCCTCTAAGGTTTGTTGTACACAAAAATAGACCAAAGGAACTTGTGGCTATTACGATTAATATATATTTCATAACATATACGGTAGGAAGAAATTTTATTTATTTATTTATTTATTTATTTATTTATTTATTTATCTATCTATTTATTTATTTGGTTTTTCAAGACAGGGTTTCTCTGTGTAGCCCTGCCTGTCCTGGAACTTACTTTAAGACCAGGCTAGCCTCGAACTCTGAAATCCACTTGCCTCTGCCTCCCAAGGGCTGGGATTAAAGGCGTGTATCACCACCGTCCGGCAGGAAAAAAATCTTGAAAACTACTAATGGCTTGTTCTGAGTTAACCTTCAAACTAGATGTCCACTCCAGGACACAAGAGGAATGCAAGGCCTGGGTATGAATCTTCCTCTTGCTACCCACTGAGAGACGGTAATTAAGGAGACTGGGATCCCAAGAGACAGTGCCAACCACCTGAGCAGAGGGGCAAGACTGAAGTTTGCATAACTAATGGCCTTTGTTCTATAATCTGTCTATGGGTCAGATGCCCTCTTCTGGCCTATGTGTGTGCAGTCCAGAGACCCACACCACCAGCCTTCCTCAGTCACTCTTCTATCTATATTTTTGAAATAGGGTCCCTTACTGAATCTTTAGCTTACTGATTTGATAATCACTGAGATCCTCCTATCTCTGCCCTTGACTCCCACCTCGGGAGTGCCTCAGTGCCTGTGAGTACTGGGAATCCAAACTCTGCTCCTCAAACACTTTACCACTAAGCCATCTCTCTTACCTTGTTCATTCTCATTCTCCCTCTACACACACACACACACACTCTGAAACTGGTCAGTTTAGCTGTGGGTCTGTCCATCTCTGAAATCGCAGACGCCATCATCACTCCACCACACCATGCTGCTGTATATTGAGGATATGGGTCTGAACTCAGATCCTCATGCTCTCGCAGCGGGTGCTGTATTGACTGAGCCATTTTCCCAGCTCCCAAAAGGATTATATTCTTGTGTAATAGAAACTTAGCACAAAACTCAGGTAAGACTATAGATGTAGAAGACGGGGCTCATTTTGATTTTCACAAGCTGAGTATCTGGAATCCCTAAATGGACCTGGGCCACATTGAGGCTTCGGAAACAAAAGGCATGTTTTCAAAGGCTGTATGAAGAGCTGCAGGCCTCTGTGGCTAAACACCTGGCTAACAGGAAGCCCTAGCTCCCATCTGCAGCATCACATAAACGGGGCATGGTAGTGGTGGCCTGAGAAGTGAAGGCAGAAGGATCAGAGATTCAAGGTTACCTCTGATACATAGGGAATTTGAGATCAGCTTGGGCTACACAGGACTCCATAAATAAATCCAAAAGCCGAAATTAGAATGAACTGAGAGAGAGCAGAATGGATAAGGGGTGTTTTTCAGTTCAGCCAGCGGCTTTTCCTTCTGCAGTGAGAACAGTTGGCTGTATCTGCAGCAGGAAAAATGACTCCCATCTTAACATATGGAGAGTATTTCACTGATACAGCAAAGACACATCAAAACTGCAGATTACTTTTCATATTAAAGGCAAGAATGCTTCCCTCATTTAGTGTGTGTGTGTCAGTCTGTCTAGCAGTTGAATTCAGGACCTCTTTCATGTTAGGCAAGTACTTTACAGCTGAATCATTTGTCCCTAGCCCCACACCGTAGGATTCTAGGCAAGCACTCTACACTGAGCTACATCATCAGCCTTCTTTTGAGACACTAGCTCACTAAGCTGTCCAGACTGGCTGTGAATTTTCTCTGTAGACCAAGTGACTTGGTTTTTCTTCCTTCTTCCACTTCTTTTCCTTTCATCCCCCCACCCACCTCTCTCTCTGTTGTTTGCCTGTGTACATGTATGAGTACCACATAGGCACACTCCCCACAGAGGCCAGAAGAGGGCATCAGATCCTCTGAAGGTGAAGTTGCAGATGTTTGTGAGCTGCCAAGAGGCTGCTGGGAACCAAACTCAGGTCCTTTGCAAGAGCAGCAGGGATGGCTGAGTCACTGCTCTAGCCATTTAGTTCTGGTTTTTAAAACAGAGACCTAGGGGCTTCCTCCTGCCATGTACTACACACACACACACACACACACACACACAAAATAATGGGCCTGTGTGTTCTAGGACTTAGAATAATTCTGTCAAAGCAATTTAGCTGACCTTACAGAAGACAGAGTCTTTGCCTGATCAATCTTAAGAAATGGACATTCAAAAACAAGCAAACAAACAAACAAACAAACAAACAAACGGGCCGGGCGTGGTGGTGGTGCACGCCTTTAATCCCAGCACTCGGGAGGCAGAGGCAGGCGGATTTCTGAGTTCGAGGCCAGCCTGGTCTACAAAGTGAGTGCCAGGACAGCCAGGGCTGTACAGAAAAACCCTGTCTCGAAAAACCGAAAAAAAAAAAAAAAAAGAGAAATGGACATTCAAATTAATATGTAAGCCAGGCATCCTTTTCTGTAAATGGCCACTACTTCAGAATACTGCATCCCCTGGCCCCAGTCACCTTATTGGTTCAAAGAAACATGATGCTCGTTTTTTCCTAGAAGATACTTATAAACCATGCTCTGACTGGGACCTTATTCACCCTGCTGTGGTTCCCAGTGGTGTCAGTCAGCTTTCTGTTTCTGTAACAAAACACCCAAGGGAAGTTTAAGAGACAAAAGTTTGCACTTTGGGTCATGATTCCCACGTTTCATTTGGTGATGGCTTGTGTTTGGGCCTGTGGAAAGAGACACACCACAGTGGAAGGAGGAGGCAGGGCAAATCTCCCTCAGGTGGCCATAGAAAAGTACATGAGAGACTGGTATCCCATGATCCCCTCAAAGGACATGCTCCCTAAGCCTCCTGTTAGGACTGACCTCTCAAAGGTGTACATCTTCCGATAGCACCAGGCTGATGATGAAGCTTTTTTTTTTTTTTTAACACTTGGGCCTTTGGGCCATTTAAGGTTCAAATTATAGCACTGTGGTGGCTGGTGCTTTAGTCATTCTGGTCTCCGAGGGTGACACTTATAATCTACGTGCACTGGATCATAAGAGAGGGAAGAGCAGAGGTCTGGGATCCAGTCCTATCCCTGTCTCTCTTGCTGAGTCTCCTTGGACTACAAGGGTAGTGTGGCCAGATAGAGGAGTGCAGACAGCCAGGAGAAGCCAACAGTAGTGGGAAAGAGTCTCAGTGCTGGCGCACGCCTTTAATCCCAGCATTTGGGAGGCAAAGGCAGGCAGATCTCTGAGTTCATGGCTAGCTTGGTCTATAGTGAGTTCCAGGCCAGCCAGGGCTACAGAGTGAGATCTATCTCAACACTTTCTCCCCAAAACAACAAAAACAAATCACTCTCTTGGCTCCTCCAGAGTGAATATGGCCCTGGTGGTACCTTCATTTGGACCCAGGAAGTGTCAACTTTGGACTACTGACCTCCAGTATCGAGCAGTCTCAAAATGAGACAAGATAGAGTTCTTATATTATTTTTATTTTCTGGGTCTCTGTGTGTGTCCTTGCACACTTGTGAGCATGCTGAGGGTGTGCGTGGGGGAGGGTTGTCGGGGAACAGTTTGCAGAAGCTAGCTCTTTCTTGACACTCAGGTCATCAGGCTTGCCAGCACACACCATCACCCACTGAGCCATCTTACCAGCCTTGCTTGTTACTGTTAGTGACGGTCCATCAAGTTACAAGACCAGTAACTGCAGGGAATGCAGAGCCCAGTCTTGGGAACTTTGTCACAGTAGTTTCACCAATGGATCTCATAAGTATTTTTTTTTTTTTTTTGCTTATTTAGTAACTTCCAGGGTCTCATGTAGCCCAGGCTAGCCTTGAAATTGTTAAATAGTTGAAGCTAATGTGAAGTCCCGATTCTCCTGTTCTCATGTCCTGGCAGCTGTGAGTACAAGCATGTGCCAAGATAACCAGTGTCCCTTTGTGAGTGCATGTGTGTTTACATGCATGTGAAGCCTTGGTCGTTGCTCATTCAGGCACTACATCTATTTCTCTGTGTATGTGCCTCAGTGTGTGTGTGTGTGTGTGGTTGTGTGTGTGCGCAGATGCCTTCAGGGGCCCACTTCACGTTACTTATTAGGTCAAGGCCTCTAGCTGAACCCAGAGCTGGCCTAGTCCAGCTTGCCCCAGGGATCATGCCTGTCCTTCTCTCTGGGATTACAGGCAGCCGCCATACTTGCCTGACATTTTGTGGGTTCTGGGACTCTGAATCCAGACCTCATGCTTGTGTGGCCAGGAGACTGGTCAGTGAGCTGTCTCACCAGACCACATCTTTATTTCTGAGAAAAAAATCTTCCATAAGCTAGAGGTTCACAGAATAACATAGGCTAGCTGGCCAGCAAGACAAGGGATCTGCCTGCCTCTGCCTCCCAGGTGCTGGGATCATAAGGACATGCCACAATGCCCAGAATTTTCACTCAGGTTTGGGGGACTGAACTCAGGTCCTCTTGCTTGGAAGTTAAGGGTTCTACCAAAGGAGCCATCTCTTAGCCCTTTGTATTCCTTTATAAAGATACTTGTGTTGACTTTTTTTCTTTTCAGTCCTAGAAATGGAATCCAACGTCCCCTATGTGCTAAGCTAGTGGTGTTTCTAAAGCACACCTCTAACCCGAGTGGGGTTCTAAGTACATGGTCTACTGTGGGCCACACACCTCGCCCCGCTCCTTTGTTATTTTTAGGTGACTTATGCTTGTGTCTGTGTGATGAGATGGCCCTCAGAGCCTTGGGCTCCCAGTTATGGTACAGTTTAGGGGGCTTAGGAGGTGTGGCCTTGCTTGAGGAGTTATGTCAGCAGCAATGGGCTTTGGGTGTTCAAAGACTGATGACATTCCATCTGCTCTCTCTGCTTTGTGTTTGTAGTTCACTATGAGACTCAGTTTCCTGTCCCTACTGCCACACACCTGTCACTTGCTGCCAACTGTAAGCTTAATAAAGTCTTCTACGAGCTGCCTCGTCATGGTGTTTTATCACAGCACCAGAAACGTGTCTAATACAGTCTGTGTGATATCAGTCATATGCTGATATGGGAGGTACCCTGGGGCCAGAGGAAGGCATTGGATCTCCTGGAACTAGACTTACAATCAAAGCTGTCCAGTGTGGGTGCTGGGATCTGAACTCAGGACCTCCGCCTGAGCAACAAGCGCTCTGGACCACAGATCCATCTCTCCAGCCAGATCCCTTTTAACATTCTATACTGTGTGTGTATGTGTGTTGTGGGGGTGCCATGTTACCAGTGGAGACAGGACAACTCTGTGGGGTCAGATCTCTCTCCTTCCACCTTTAAGTGGGGTTGTCAGGCTTGGCAGCAAGTGAGCCATCTCACTGCCCCCATTATCGATTCTTTGACAGCAAAGCCGGAAAGCAGCAGCTCTACCACGAGTCCCCTCTCTGCACTTGGGGACACCAGAGATCACATCATCTGTCTGCTGTCTGCTTTGGGCCACTGCATCCCACTAATCACCAGTAAACAGCCTGAAAATACAGTACTAGGGGCCGCCGGAAGGATATGTTTATGCATGACAGCCGAGACAGGCCAGCAGGGCAGCTTTTTGCTTCTGGAGAAGGGATGAGATAAGGGCTCCCTATGTAGCCTGGGTTGGCTTTGAACTCTCAACCCTCCCCCTACCTCAGCCTCCTGAGAGCTGGGATCACAGGTGTGTGCCACCATGCCTGATCTTCCTGGAACCTCCTAGAGGATAAGGAACACTTGTGCAGCTGTAGGAGAAGTGTTTTTGTCAGCGGCTGGGTGGGACGTCAGCTCTGCCTGGGGTTAGTCAGCGTCCTTTGGGAGGTGGTAGCACAGAGAAACTAGGTAATGATGAGCATCTCCTCACGGTCTCTGCTCTCCGACATGGAGTTGATGATGCTTTTTAAATACTTGATGAACTCCACCCGGACCTCCTCAGGGTCTTCCTCCAGGTTTGAGTGCACCAGCCTCAGCTTGTTCAAGGGAGGAGCTGCAAGGGAGAAAGGAGTCTAGGCTTGAAGGTGAACAAGGAACACTTTCTAGCTTGTGACAAGCCAGGCTTCTGGAACACCACCTTTCTGCTTCCCCTCTGTCCTCCCTCCCTCCCTCCCTTGAAGGTCTTGCAATGTGTCCCAGGCTTGCCCAGAACTCTCGGTCATCCTCCTGCTCAGCCTCACCAGTGCTGAGATTAGACACATGAGCCAGCACATGCAGTGATGTGCTGAATGTCTCTTAACCTGCTTGACAAAATGGTTTTAAGAAACTGCCCCTTAACTGGGTGGTGGTGGTGCACACCTCTAATTCAGCGGCAGGTGGATCTCTGAGTTCAAGGGCAGCCTGGTCTACAAATCGAAAGGACAGCCAGAGCTACACAGACAATCTGTCTCAAAAAAAAACAAACAAAACAAAAAACCCTTGCCCCCTTGCAATAGGAAAGCAGGTACTGGCAGGTCCTTGTTTTGTGTTTTTCTTTATGTTGTGCTAGAGAAGGAACCCAAAGCTTGTACATATTAGACAAGTGCTCTGTCACAGAACTGTACCCTGCCACATCACTGTGAGTCCTAGGCAGGGGCTCTACCACTGAGCCACGCCCCCAGCCCTTCACTGGGGGATTCTAGGCAGGGCTCTACCACTGAGCCACACCCCCAGCCCCTCACTGGGGGATTCTAGGCAAGCACCTTACTGCTAATTCATACCTCTATGAAAACCTTTACCCAAGAGATATATATACATACATTCAGGCAGACACACAAACATAAATTAAAAAAACAAGCCAAGGTGAATGGCTTTCCTGAGCATGACGCTTGAGGTTCATCTGTTGTCTCTAAATACATGTGGACCTATGCTTGTGCTCACACACATGAACATCCAAGTTTCAAACACTGAAGACAGAAAGCAGGAGAGGAAAGTCCAGGGTGCTTACACAAAGCCAGGCTGCCCCTTTCTCCTCCGGAGCCCGGTTTGTGGTGGGCCACAAGCATGCAGTGACTGTCTTGGAGGAACTGTTGCTGGACAAAGCAGGAATACCACATTTCAATTTCCTTTAGGTGGCTTGGGATATCAGCATTGAAGACGATCACCACTCCATGAGCATCTTTCATCAGGGCGGGCCAGCAGGACTCAAACCTGACACGTGGAAAAGAAGTCAGGAGAGAGCTGGAGGGCACCCTCGCTTCTCAATGTTTATTTTCCTTATTGGGGGCTTCACACATACAGTGCAAATGCTCTACCACTGAGCCACGCCCCCAGCCCCTCACTGGGAGATTCTAGGCAGGGGCTCTACCACTGAGCCAGCCAACCCTGACCCTGTTTTTTTGTCACTCACTGTAGAAGCAGAGTTGTGTTAAAGGAAACTTACTTAGAGTCGCCACCACAGTCCCAGAGCTCAAATTCGCAGCCCGTGCCTTTGTTGTTGCTGGTGACATGTGGGTTCTCAAACTCTAGGATCCTGAAAACACAAACGGCACAGCAACCCTCATGATTAGGAAGAGGCTTCGCAGCACCCAGGGGAGGGAATGGACGATGCTTCACAGCTGCTTCTGGGACTCACACAGGGCAAGCTCACCTCACACCTTGTGTTGGGTTATATTCCGTGATGTCTGAAGATTCAGTGAGAAAGTTGGCCAGCACTGTTTTGCCGCTCTGTAAAAGCAAAAGCAAATAGAGCCGAGAGAGAAACCACCCAGGAGGCCTCACCTACAATGAATGCTGGCACACACCTGCAGCCCTGGCACACAGATAGCTAGGGAGCAAGAAGGCACTGCCAGGCTAGCTTGGGCTGCTAGGTGTGGTGAGATACTGGCCATGACTCCTTGGGATCTCGAGGACAGAGAGCTCTATCCCTGAGGCAGGCTGTCTTGCCCTATCACAGTGGGAGCAGCTTGGATTGGGACCCAGCATGCCTCTCCTTACAGCCTGGCTGGTACTCAGTTAATTTATCTGAGGACAGAAAGCCAGAAACCAAGTAACAACAGCAGCAGCAGCAGCACCCCAGGTGAGTGTCTGTCCCACCACCTCCTCTGTTTCTCTCCACAGCTTCAGCCAGTTATCTGTTACAGATAAGAGGTCATGAAGAGGATCAAGGTTAACGCTGAGATCCAGGTTTTTGGACTCTTGGCTGGCTGGGTCACTTCTCCTTATGTATTACATTAGTAATTACCTTTCCTATAAAAAGTCAACAAGACAGTAAGACAGCCTTTCTGAGCCATCTACCCAAACCTGTTTTCTACCCATCCATCCATCTTTCCATTCAACCACCCACTCACCCCTCATCCATCCCTCCATCCATTCATCCAACCACCCACTCACCCCATCCATCTATCCGGCCATCTGCCCAATTCAAATACCTACTCACCCATCCATCAGTGCAACCATTCATTTACCCCTCTCTACCCATTTATGCCCATCCTATCCATCCACCCACCCATCCACCCATCGTATCTAACCATCACCCACCCTCCATCCATCCATCCATCCATCCTTTTACCCATCTTCTCAAACACCCACTCACCCATCCATCCCCCTATCCACCGATTCCCTCATCAGAGCTATGATCTTCTCTGTGTATTTTCACCATCCTGAATGTGGCTGAATATAAAACAAAGCTCCTCTCTCCTAAGAAGTCAATCTCTTAAACCTGAGTGAGCCCTGGTAAAACTCTACAATCGGATGGGAGAAGGGGATGAGGTGAAGGATAAAAGGGAAAGAAAAGGAGAGGAAGGGGTGGAGAGATTGAGAAGAGGCAGGAGGATCAGGAGGTCAAGGTCATTCTAAGCTATATGAGATCCTGCTTCAAAAAACCCCCAGACCATCAAGTAACCAAAGACAAAGCACAGAGCTCTCTGCAATTATACTCTGTTCTCCAAGCTGCTTGCTTTAAGGTAAGGACTTATTATGTAGCTCAGGCTGGGTACCAAGCTCCCTGCCTCAGGCTTGAAAATGATGAAACTTTGTGTATATCACCAACTGCAGACCTGTAACATTCTGCAAACATTCTCCAAACCACAACCATGCTCTCCATTTTACTTTATATATTTATTTTATATTTTTTATTTATTTATTTAATATTTTATTTTATACAGGGTTTCACTATGTAACCCTGGCTAACCTGCTGATTAGGCTGACCCTCAACTCAGATTTACCTGTCTCTGCCTCCTCAGTGCTGGAATTAAACGCACACACCATTATGTCCAGTCCGTGTGAGGGTCTGTGCATATTGAGTGACTGTGCCCACAGAGGCCAGAGGTGTCAGGTCTCCTGGCACTGAAACCTAAAGTCACTTGTGAGCCAGCTGGAATGGGTTCTGGAAACCAAACTCAGATCTCTCTGCGAGAGCAGTATGTGTTCTTAGACACCAAGCTGTCTTTCCAGCCCCTTGCTTCTTTTAAGCCTTCTTCTCTCTGCCCCAGGCTAGCCTCAATACTACTATATGGCCCAGACTTGTGGCAACCCTTAGTGTCTTGTATGCCGAGGTATCAGGCCTGCGCCACACATGGCTCGATCCTCCTTTGCTTCTGTGCATAGCAACTTCTTTCTCTGACAGGTTTCATGTATCCCAGGCCGGCTTCAGACTTGCTATTGTAGCGGGGGTGGGGGGTTGGTGGTGGTGGTGGTGGTGGTAGTGGTGGTGTGTGGCCTTGAACTGTCAATCATTGTGCCTCTACCTTTCAAACACTGAAACTGAAGTATGTACCACCATGAACATTTTATATGAAGAGGATTGAACCCAGGGATTCCTGTATGCTAGGCAAACATTCTATCACCCAGCTATACCCCCAGCCTCCTAACTTAAGATTAAAAACATATCTTCACCATATAGTCACCTATGAATGTACATTGGTTCTCATGTTCGGTCCATCAGCCAATAACCTCAGATGAAGATCATATTATTAAAAGTTACAGCCGGGCGTGGTGGCGCACGCCTTTAATCCCAGCACTCGGGAGGCAGAGGCAGAGGCAGGTGGATTTCTGAGTTCGAGGCCAGCCTGGTCTACAAAGTGAGTTCCAGGACAGCCAGGACTATACAGAGAAACCCTGTCTCGAAAAACCAAAAAAAAAAAAAAAAAAAAAAAGTTACTGTGTACAAAATCTGAATTCTTACATTCTTCCCAGACCTGAGGCTGAAGCAGGTGGGTCTTGAATTCAAGGCCTGCTCCAGCTGTGTAGCAAGACATTATCACCAAATATCAAAACCTAACATAAGCTAACCTTCTGAGCTGGGACCCAAGGATTTGAACTTTAACAAACCACCTAGGTGATTTCTGAATTCTACTATCTATCTATCTATCTATCTATCTATCTAATTTTGTTATTTTAGACATCTCACATTGTAGCTCAGGCTGTCCCAGAGCTCAATACATAGCTCAGGCTGGCCTTAAACTTGTGATCACGCCTCCATTGCCTTCTGAGTCCTGGTATTATTACAGGCATGGGACGCTACGCCAGCTTCCTTCTACAGTTAACTTATTTGCATGTTTAGTTTCGGTCCATCTGAACTTTAACTTGATGAATCACATATAGAGTGACTGCCTCATATTAATAGCCACCCGCTCCAAGTCCCTATATTGAAAACATCTAGTTTTCTAATCCCATGGACATATTCCTTTTGCACGGAAGGTTCGGAGGGGAAGTCATGAGGCGCCCCTTATTCCCGCTGCCCTTGAGACCTGGGTACCTCAATATTCTCTTCCACTACTTGGGAGGGGTGAACTGGATGAAGGCCTGGCCGCTCCGCTGGTCACGGTAGCGCCAGCTGCCGCCCTCAGTGGGGTTGCTGGTACCAAGTTGCACCTCCTGAGAACAACCCCAGTTCTAGGGAGCCCCTGAACCCTGGATCACCTCGCAGGGGCCCACGAAGAGGATCTTAGCCTTCAGCATCGCTGTCCGTTAACACGAACCCGCGGAAGCCCACCACCCAAGCGCGCTAAGCTCCCCGCCGCGTCCTCCAGTCTGGGCCGCTTGCTCTGATTGGCTGGTAAGTTTCCAAGGCAACCGGGAACAGCTGCGCAGTAGCCCAGGAAACCTTGCCAGTTCCGGGAGCCTGGAAAGGTAGGCCTACGATGGAAGCTGAGGAGGACCAAAAGAGAAAAGGCAAAGCTGGGCCTGCTGACTGCAACCTGAGCGTTCTGGAAAGAGTAGAAGGCTCTAATCTGCTTTATTTCTCTCCGTCTTCCTGAACGCTCCATAGATTAAGGGAGCTGCTAAACTTTGCTGGAAAACAGGACCGTGATTTTGTTTTTCTTTTATTTCCGCCGATGGATGCTGGAGATTGGACTCAGGTGTTCATCAATCCTAGGCAAGCAGTCTGTCATTGACACCATATCCCCAGTCCAACTCGCTATGTAGACCTGCTGGCCTCGAACTCACAGATATCCACCTGCCTCTGCCTCCCAACTTTAATACCACTGAAGGCATGTGCCACCACTCTCGAGTCCCAACTTTTTTTTTTTTTCTTCAATTTAAAAGGTTATGCCTATCTATCAAATCATCTATCTGCGTGTATGTGTGTCTGCCACGACACATATGTGAAGACCAGAGGACAAGCTATAGGACTCAGTTTTCTTCTCCCACCACCATTTGAGGCTTGGTGGTTCTGGCTGTTACCTGATGAGCCACTTTCCAGCCGTCATTGTTTATTTTGATGCTGAGATTGTTCTTGGCCGTGGGAAAGCTTCTCCAAACCAGTGTGTGTGTTCTTTTGACATTTCGGTCATTCTCTGAGTTTTTTCATATTAAAAAAAGTGTGTGTGTGTGTGTGTGTGTGTGTGTATGTGTGTGTATGTGTGTGTATGTGTGTGCGCGCGCACATGCACGTACACACGTATACAAAATTGCAGGTGGTTGTGGTGTAAGATCCAACCAGAAATACCCCTATTTCAAACACGGGTTGTTCGTGCACCCCACGAATCACGAGACCTGTCTTGATGCAAAAAGCATGAGGATTTTTAATAGGAGCTCCGGGACGACCCGTATCCCACGCAGGGGACAGGGGGGTCGACCTCGTGGCTCGAAAATCAGGAGCTTTTATAACAATGGGGTAGGGGGGTTGGGGAAGTTGGCGCGGTTTCACATGATTGGCTAGTTTAAACATCAGCAAGATACCCAGGTAGCTAACTTGAAGAGACAAGGGGGGGGNATTATTATTATTATTATTATTATTATTATTATTATTATTTGGTTTTTCGAGACAGTGTTTCTCTGTATAGTTCTGGCTGTCCTGGAACTCACTCTGTAGACCAGGCTGGCCTCGAACTCAGAAATCCACCGGCCTCTGCCTCCCAAATGGTGGGATTAAAGGCTTGCGCCACCATGCCCTGCTAAGAAAATTATTTCTTTACACAACCTGGAAAATTTGAAGGGAACTTTGTGTTCCTGCCTCTGACTTTCGGCATGAAACACGCTTAGGTCCCTGGCCTGAGCTTTAGGAGAAGTTGGTGTCAGGTCGTTGGGCAGCCCTGTGTTCAGAAATGGAACTGCTTGGCTCCTTTCCCAACTCAAGTTTCCTTTTCAGATGAGAGAGAAACTACAGTGTGTTTTCCCTTGCCAGGTAAATTCCTATAGAGTCATGTGCCTATATGCACGTGCGTGTCTCTCTGTGATCCGGTGGAGGACAGAGGTTGGCTTTGTATATCTCCCTATCAATCTCCACCCTCCTCCTCCTCTCCCTCCTCCCTCCCCTCCTCTCCCTCCTCCTCCTAAGTCTCTTATTGAACTTGGAGCTCACTGTTTCAGCTAGATTGCCAGCCCCGGGATCCCATTGCCTCTTCCCCTTCCAGTGCCACCACTAGGCTTTTATGTGGGTGCCAGGGATTAGAACTCAGATCCTCATGCTTGTACAGGAATCTCTACAATCTCTAGAGTCACGTTTTCATCTGCACCTAAGCTAGTACTCGGAGATAAAGTGTGTGGTTTGACTTTAAGGAACAGAAAAGAGGCCGGGCGTGGTGGCGCACACCTTTAATCCTAGCACTTGGGAGGCAGAGGCAGGCGGATTTCTGAGTTCGAGGCCAGCCTGGTCTACAAAGTGAGTTCCAGGACAGCCCCAGCTATACAGAGAAACCCTGTCTCGAAAAACCAAAAAACAAAAACAAAAACAAAACAAAAACAAAACAAAAACAAAACAAAAAAACAGAAAAGAAACTAACACAATGTAAGGAGACTGTGTCTAAATTGATAGCAGTAAGAAAGATGGAGCCACAGGCTTTGTCCAATACTCCAGCTTCCCACCCTCTCCCCCTTCTTTCTGTTTGTGTGTGTTCATGTATGTGTGTACATAAGCTTATGTATGTGTGTGCCCATGACAATACATATACATGTACACTTGCGCACATGCATGTATACAGCACACAGAGCCAGGGTAGATGTCTGGTGTCTTCTATTGCTCTCTGCCTTATTTTTCAAGATCTTTTATTTTATTTGTATGGGTGTCTTGCCTGCATGTCTGTCTGTGCATAATTTGCATGCAGTATCCGAGCAGGCCAGAAGAGGGCGGCAGATTTCCCCTGGAACTGAAATTACAGCTAGTTTGTGAACTGCCATTCAGGTGTGCTGGGAATCAAATCCTGGTCCTCTGGAAGAGCAGCCAGTGCATTTAACTCTTGTGTAATCTCTCGATTTCCTTCACCTTAAATTTTGACATAGAGTCTCTTACTGAACAGGGAGCTCACTATTTCTGCTACCTCGGCTGATCAGCAAGCTCCTCTTCCTGTCATTTCCTCCCCAGTCCTGAGACATAGGATGTTTGCCCCTGCGCCTGGCTTTTGCATGGGCATTGGGATGGAACGCAAGTCCTCATGCTTGTGTAGTAAGCACTTATCACTGGGCATGTCCCCAGACCTCCCATCTCCCCTCTTATGCACAGAAATGCACTGTCTCCTTTGTGTGCAGGGATGGCTTGCCTCTCTTCTGCTCCAGCTCTGGCTGGTCCAGAGGGAGCCTGGGTTGCTTCAGCCTGGGTGTTTATTTGTTACACCGGGAAGAAGTTGTGGTGTATTGTATCCTTAAACATTGGAAAAACATTTTTTTTATCATTGGAGATTGGTTATAATGCTTTGACTTAATTGGGAATCTGCATGTCCAAATGCTAAAGGCCCTTGTTCCCAATTGGGTTTTTTGTTGTTGTTTATTTGTTTTTGTTTTTTGAGACAAGGTTTCTCTGTGTAGCCCTGGCTGTCCTGGAACTCACTCTGTAGACCAGGTTAGCCTCAAACTCAGAAATCCCCCTGCCTCTGCCTCCCGAGTGCTGGGATTAAAGACGTGCACCACCACGCCCTGCATCCAATTGGGTTTTGATTGATCAATAAGGATGCCAACAGCCAATGTTTGGGCATGGGACAGGACCCTTAGAGTTACGCTGGCAAGGATGCAGAGAGGAAAGGGGAAGAATCACCATGACTCGGAGTAGAAGGATGGGATGCAGGAGCAGCAGGAGATAAAGCCAACCAGCCATGTGAGACTGGATAAGTGGCCAAGCACAGTGTTCGTGCCCATGTTATCCTGGCACTCAGAGGCAGAGGCAGGAGAATCATGAGTTCAGAGTCTCAGCTATATAAAAGTACACGGTCAACTCAGGGTATGTTAGTCTTCATCTCAAACAACACACCCACCTTAGCACTCATGTAAAATGTCAGGGGTGGCAACAAGCCCCTTTAACCTTACTGCTTGAGAGACAGAGGCAGCAGATCCCTGGAGCGAATGACCAGCTAGTCCTGCTGAATCAGTGAGTTCCAGGTTTCTTGAGTGGCCCTGTTTCAAAAAATATGGTAGAGGAGCTAGACCAGTAGTTAAGAGTGCTTGCTGCTTTTGCAGAAAACCAGATTTTGATTCCAGATGTAGTTTTCTATTACCTGTAATTCCAACTTCAGAGAGTTCAACGCCCCCTTCTGGCCTCCTCAGGCATCAGCACCTATGTGCATGTGTGTGTGTGAGTTTGCTTTTCTTCCTTTCTTTCTTTTGGGGGATGGAGGTTAGGGGGAGGGTTCGAGGAAGGGTTTTTCTGTGTAGCCTTGGCCATCCTGGAACTCTGTAGACCAGGCTGGCCTCCAATTCAGAGATCTACCTGCCTCTGCCTCTTGGATGCTGGAATTAAAGTTTCTATAGCTGTAATAAAACCTGGATAAAAATTAAGGTAGCGTAGGAAAGGGGTTATTTTAGTTCATGGGTTCTATCCATCGTTGCTGGAACTCAAGGCAGGAACTTGAAGGCAGGGATGGAGACCGGAGACTGTAGAGAAGGCAGCTGACTGCCTCAATGCCTTGGTTTGCTCAGCTACTTTCTTTGCATGGCTCAGGCCCACCTGCCTAGGGATGGCACCACCCACAGTGGACTGGGCCCTCCTACATCAGCCAGTACTGTAGAAGTGAGTTTTTCTACATGCTTTGCCTCCTGGTGGATTGCTCACATACACTAGCCAAGGATCTATCTTTGGATCTGCAAATGAAACACACACACACACACACACACACACACACACACTTTTTTTTTTTTTTTTTGATTTTTCAAGACAGGGTTTCTCTGTGTAGCCCTGGCTGTCCTGGAACTCACTTTGTAGACCAGGCTGGCCTCGAACTCAGAAATCCACCTGCCTCTGTCTCCCGAGTGCTGGGATTAAAGGCGTGCGCCACCACGCCCGGCCTTAGGCTGGGTACTTCTAGTGTTTTTTTTTGTTTGTTTGTTTTTCGAGACAGGGTTTCTCTGTGTAGCCCTGGCTGTCCTGGAACTCACTTTGTAGACCAGGCAGGCCTCGAACTCAGAAATTCGCCTGCCTCTGCCTCCCAAGTGCTAGGATTAAAGGCGTGCGCCACCACGCCCGGCTAGGCTGGGTACTTCTAAACCTTCGCCTGCTACCTACCACAGGCCCAATCAGGGAAGTTGCTAGTGGCTGCTTATCCAGTCTCACATGGCTGGTTGGCTTTATCTCCTGCTGCTCCTGCATCCCATCCTTCTACCCCGAGTCATGGCGATTCTTCCCCTTTCCTCTCTGCATCCTTGCCAGCGTAACTCTAAGGGTCCTGCCCCATGCCCAGACATTGGCCGTTGGCATCCTTATTGATCAATCAAAACCCAATTGGGAACAAGGGCCTTTAGCATTTGGACATGCAGATTCCCAATTAAGTCAAAGCATTATAACCACTCTCCAACACAGTACTTAAGCAAGTACCTCACAGACATGGCCACAGGTCAGTCTGATATGGATGATTCTACAGCTGAGGGTCTCCTTTCCCAGGTGACTCTAGTTTGTGTTAAGTTGTCAAAAACTAACCAAGTCAGGCATGCACGCACACACACACACATACACACACACACAGACACACACACAGAGAGACAGAGAGAGAGACAGAGAGATGGAGAGAGACACAGAGGAAGAGAAGAGGAGGAGGAAGAAGAGGAGGAGGAGACAGAGGAGAGAATAAATCTTTAAAAAGAAATAAGGTGGACAATGATAGAGTAAGACACTGGACACTATAATTAACTTCCACATTCATGTTTATACATGCTCACGACACCTGCAATTACACATGTACTCATTCATACAACACACACACACACACACACACACACACCAAGCCAAATTTGAAAAATTCAATTTGAAAATTGAAAAATTACAGAGGCTGGAGAGATGGCTCAGCGGTTAAGAGCACCGACGGCTCTTCCTGAGGTCCTGAGTTCAATACCCTGCAATGACACGGTGGCTCACAGCCATCTGTAATGGGATCTGATGCTTTCTTCTGGTGTGTCTGAATACAGATATAGTGTACTCATATACATAAAATAAATAAATCTTAAAAATAAATAAATTATAGTTCTTTGAAGTGTCTCATTTGTGTTTGTAACACAATAGGTGCTTAATACAAATTAATTCTTTTATCTCTATCAATACTTACCATCGCAGAAACCCTTCACATATATATTCATTAACTCCAAAGGTTTTTTGAAGGCTTATTTATTTTATGTACATGAGTACACTGTAGCTGTCTTCAGACACACTAGAAGAGGCCATCGGATCCTATTACAGATAGTTGTGAGCCACTATGTGGTTGCTGGGAATCAAGCTTAGGACCTCTGGAAGAGCAGACAGTGCTCTTAACCACTGAGCCATCTCTCCAGCCCCAACTCCAAAGTTTTAAAATATGTTTATATATGTACATGCGTGTTTGTGCACATGAGTGCAGGTGCCTGTGGAGGCCAGAAGAGGGTGTCAGAGCTTCTGGGGGTTGCAAGCAATTGTGAGCTGCCTGTGGTGGATGCTGAGAACTGAACTCACGTCCTCTGCAAGAGCAGTAAGTGCTCTTAACCAGGATCTATCTCTCATCCCCTGGCCCTTTATATAAATATTTCAGTTAATGACAGTGAATGTTGCTTTAGACTTACCAAGGCATTTTGGTTTTCATTTCCAGGTGAGGGAATTAAAAAGGTGGAGTGTTTTACTTTTCTTGGCTATATACACTATTTAAATTTGGGATTATTATTATCATCAGAAATTATTAAAATACCTTAAGATGTTCATTTTATTCAGATGAAGTCAACTTCCTATGCGTGGCACATGGCTTGGTCCTGAGGGCAATGTGACATCAGCAGGGACAAGGGCTAGAGGAACTCAGCTTCATTTCCCCCTGATTCTGTGATCAAAGCCATAAAGTCTCTCACCTGAAAAGAAGGAAAGAAGTTTGACATATTTTAAATCCTTCCTATGAATTGTTGAAAAGATTTAATATAACCACCAGTCATAAAATTCTGTCATTTGAGCTGACCCTTCACGGTCCAAATGACTGAACATGCTGTTTTTCAGCCAAAGGAAAAAATTGTGGATTTCCTGTGACTCATGAGAATAAAAATGGCCTTCAAGAATTTCTTTGTACAACTCAGAGATGTTGAACCTGTTCAGCTTTCAAAGAGATGGCCATGTAATGGTTGGTAACCTGGATCTGTTTCGTTCTTGATAACGATTTGTCATCCTTTAAAAATAAAAAAGAAGTGGGGGTGGTTGGGGGCATAGCTCAGTGGCAGAGCCCCTGCCTAGAATCCCCCAGTGAGGGGCTGGGCACATGTCTCAGTGAGCCATACCCCAGCCCCTCACTGGGGGATTCTAGGCAGATCTTCTGTCTCTGTTATACTCCTAGCCCTCTTTTCAGTTTAAATTAAATTTATTTACTTATTTTAAGACAGGGTCTTACTATGTAACTTTGAGTGTCATATGACTTGGAACTATGTAGACAAGTCTAACCTTGAACTCACAGAGATCCACCTGCTTTCATGTGCCGCCATACCCATCTTTACTTTTTATTTAAAGACAGGATCTCTCTAAGTTGCCTGACTAACTTTGGCCTTGCTCTATAGCCCAGGCTGGCCCTGAGGGTTTTTGTTTTGTTTTATTGCTTTTGATTTTCAAGACAGGGACAGTTCCTTGTGTGACAGCCCTGGATGTTCTGGAACTTGTTCTGTAGACCATGCTGGCCTCGAACTCAGAGCTTCACCTGTTTCTGCCTACTGAGTGCTGGCATTAAAGGTGTGAGCCACGACTGCCTGGCCATTGGCCTTGAGTTTTTTGGTTTTTTTTTGTTTTTTTGTTTTTTTGTTTTTTCGAGACAGGGTTTCTCTGTATAGCTCTGGCTATCCTGGAGCTCACTTTGTAGACCAGGCTGGCCTTGAACTCAGAAATCCGCCTGCCTCTTCCTCCTGAGTGCTGGGATTAAAGGCATGCTCCACCATGCCTGGCTTGGCCTTGAGTTTTTGATCCTTTTGCTTCAGCCTCCTGAGTAGGTGAAATGACAGGGTTGCACCACCAGACCCAGATCAAATGTCCTTCCACACCTCACCCTCATATAGATACTGTTTGGCTGGGCAAGATAGCTCGTCCTGCAAAGTCGCCAAGTCTGATGACCTGATTTCAATCCCCAGGACTGAGATGATAAAAAGTCCTGAAAGCTGCCCTCTGACCTCCACATGTGCTTACCCGTACTCACACATACAAAACAAGACTTTAAAACAAAATAATTTTTTTTTTTTTTTTGGTTTTTTGAGACAGGGTTTCTCTGTTTAGCCCTGGCTGTCCTGGAACTCACTTTGTAGACCAGGCTGGCCTTGAACTCAGAAATCCGCCTGCCTCTGCCTCCCAAGTGCTGGGATTAAAGGCATGTGCCACCACGCCCGGCAAAATACTTTAAATACAGAATTTTCACAGTTTTATTATTAATATTTTTACATTTGATTTATTGTGTACGTGTGGTTGTGCACACTGTGGTACTTGTGAGGTAAGAGAACATCCTGGGTGGAATCAGTTCCCATATAGACCCTGGGATCCAGCTGAGGTTGTCAAGCTTAGCTGAAAGTGCCTTTATCCACTGAGCTACCTCACAGACTCCTTGATTCTGTTCCCAAGCAGGCTACTCCAGTTGTCTCTCTGCTGGCTGTTGTAAAACCTTGATGGGGTGTTTTAAGTATATCTGTTGCTTTTAATTATCTGCTACTTGTTGTTGGTATTCTGTCTGGACTCCACCCCCTCAGTTACCTGGCAGCAGCCAGGTAGGCCTGGCCCACTATAAAAGGGGCCGCTTGCCCATTTCCCCGCTTGCTCTCTGACTCTTGCCTCTCTCTTACCTCTTGCTCCCTTGCTCACCCCTCTCCAGGTTGTCTTGGCCGGCCTCTTCTCTTCTCTTCTCTTCTCTTCTCTTCTCTTCTCTTCTCTTCTCTTCTCTTCTCTTCTCTTCTCTTCTCTNGCCTTTGCTTCCCAAGTGTTGGGACTAAAGGTGTGTGCCACCATCTCACCCAACGTCACGGGTTGAAAACTACATCCAGAACCGCACTTCTTGGACCAGTGCGTGAATGAAATCGCTTGAAGAAAATTCCTGTTTCTCATAGACCAGCCAGGCTGAAGGAAGATACGCCTGGGTGGGGGCAGGGCTCAGTGGGGAATAGGACCGGGTGGTTTTGTTGCTTCCTGGAGGAGAGAGTTTGTGGGAAATGACTCCATTCCCACACAAAGGCATCCAATCACCTGAGCAGACTGATTCATCAGCCTTAATCTCTTGAGAAGCCCCTGGGAACCAACCCAAACACGCAGTGCTTCCTGCTTCCCGAATCTCTATCTTCAAAGCTGTTACCCCTCCCCTGCTATCTGGTCAGCATTCACGGTGGGGTTTGGACAGGAGACAGGTTTCCTCGTGGCTGAGGCACATGGTAAAGTGGAGCCAGGGGCCAGGTTCCCTGGCCTGTGACTTTGCTCCATTGGTGTCCCCTGGGAAAGGGCCCTTGCTAGGCCGTGATCCCTCCTTCCTCCAACCTCTGGGAAGAGCTTAGTGAAAGCTTAAGGCTCAGTCATGCCTCTAGTCTGCAAACTGAAGGTATCCATCCTCAGCTCTGCCATTTTTATTGTTTCTACTTTATTGTTCTGTTTTCTTCTATTTGGTTTCTATTTTGACTGAGACAGCTTAACACTCACTCTGCAGACCAGGCTGGCCTCAAACTCAGAGATCCTCTTGCCTCTGCCTCCTGAATGCTGGGATTAAAGTCATGCATCATCATGCCCAACTTATTCTTACTTATTACATTTTTTATTACTTATCTCTGTGTGTGTGTGTGTGTGTGTGTGTGTGTGTGTGTGTGTGTGTTGCACACACACATACATGCTGGGATACACATGAGGAACTCAAGAGGACAACTTTTAAGAGTGTGTTCTCTCCTTCCACGTATGTCATGCCAGCCTTGGCACAAGTGGCAAGTGAGTGTCCTTACCCACTGGGCCGTTTTGCTGGCCTCAGATTCGCTGCATGGCTAAGAGTGACTTTGAACCACTGATGCTCCTAACACCCCCCAAGCACTGGGATTCCAGGAGTGCACCCCCACATCTGGTTTATGCGATCCTGGGGATAGAACCCAGGGCTTCCTGCATGGCAGGCAGGTGTTGTACCAAATAAGCCACAGCCTCAGGCCCTGTTTTGTTTCTTCTAAATGCTAGACTTTGGGGAGGGCAAGTCTTGTAGAGCCTTGGTAAACCAGGACCACAGCCATGTGTCATAGGTGGCTATGAATAGAGATTGGACAATGTGTATAGGCCAGCGATATGGCTCAGTGAGTAAAGGCTCTTGCTGCCAAGCCTGGTGACCAGAGTTCAATCCTCGGAAGGATCCTCGAAGGAGGAGAAAACTGGCTGACTCTGGAAAATTGTCTTCTGACTTACACACACACACACACACACACATTAAAAAATGTAAAACATTAGGCAATATGTGCCAAGCTGCCTCACAAACAGATAGGCATGAATGCACTTGGGAAAAATAGTCACCGGCTGAAAAAAAACCAACAGTAGTGGCAACAAAACCATAGTTGCCAGAAAAGCTTTATCCACAGCCATAGTGCTGGCTGTCCCAATGGTTAGCTCTGAGACACTGACGGCCTATCAACATTCGATTTGTTTGGTGGTCGTAGACGCCTCCTCTTCTCTGTTTGCTTCTGTCTCTCTATCTCTGCTTGTCTCTGTCTCTCTCTGTCTCTGTATCTTTGTCGCTGTCTCTCTCTATGTGTCTGTGTGTATGCAGGGGAACCAGTCTATGCTGTGTGTGTGTGTGTGTGTGTCTTTTACTATCTATTGTAATGCTAAGTGTGGCCCCAAAGACCTGGAGTCTGCACATAGCCCCCGTGACCCTGCCCCCAAGTTAATCTGATTGGTAATAAAGATGCCAACAGCCAATAGCTGGGCAGAAGAGACATAGGTAGGATTTAGGTTTTCCAGGCTTGGGGTTGGAGGGGAGAAGAAAAAAGTGTAGAAGAGGAGGAAGAGAAGCTGCCATAGGTTAAAGGTCAAGAGAGGGTGGCCCTGAGGGCTGCCCAATTGGAGTTAAGAGCAGCCCAGATGAAACATAGTAAGTAGTAACTCAGGGTTGTCGGTAGGAAAGTAGATTCTAACAACATGGAGGATAGGCAGCTGCCCAGCTCGTGTGCTGATTAGGGCTTATTAAAACTATTAAGGCTGTGAGTGTGTCTTTCATCCGGGAACTCAATAACGAAGGTGGGGTAAAAACCCCGCCCTAGACTTAAAAAGTAATTTCTTTTTTTTTTTTTTTTTCCTCCTCGTTCCTGTCAACCCTGCTAGTTCTGGTCTTGCCCCGCCCACTCTGGTCGGCCTGCTAGCTCAGACCAGGCCCGCTCGCTCCAGTTGGCTCCGCTCGCTCCGGACCCACTTGCTCTCTCCCCTCCAAGGATTCGTTTATTATTATTATTCTTCATAAGTATGCTGTAGCTGACTTTAGACGCACCAGAGGAGGGCGTCAGATCTCATTACGGGTGGTTGTAAGCCACCATGTGGTTGCTGGGATTTGAACTCATCACCTTCGGAAGAGCAGTCGGTGCTCTTACCCGCCGAGCCATCTCACCAACCCCTTAAAGTAATTTCTACAACACATGGAGAACACTGGTCAGCCTCAGTTGTCTTCTTTGGGAACCGGCTACCTTGTTTCTTCTTTAGAACATCTCTTGCTGTGACTTGGGCCTCAGTGCTTTGGCTAGGCTGGCTGAACAGCAAGCTGCAGGGACCTACCTACCTCTACATCCTCGGCTTTGGGATTACAGGGATATAATACCAAACCTGTTTGTTTGTTTGTTTGTTTTGTTTTATTTTTATTTTTATTTTTAGTGTGGATTCTGGGGATCAAACTCAGCCAGCCAGGCCTCTACACTTTAGGTTATTTATTTATTTATTTATTTATTTATTTATTTTGGTTTTTCGAGACAGGGTTTCTCTGTATAGCCCTGGCTGACCTGGAACTCACTTTGTAGACCAGGCTGGCTCCGAACTCAGAAATCTGCCTGTTTCTGCCTCCCAAGTGCTGGGATTAAAGGCGTGCACCACCACACCCAGCTACACTTTAGGTTTTTTAAAAAGATCTTTTAAAGGGTTGGTGAGATGGCTCAGCAGGTAAGACTGCTCTTCTGAAGGTCCTGAGTTCAAATCCCAGAAACTACATGGTGGCTCACAACCATCTGTAATGGGATCTGACACCCTCTTCTGGTGTGTCTGAAGGCAGCTACAGTGTAGTTATGAATAATATATAAATAAATCTTTAAAAAATTATTTTTGAATCATTTGTATCTATGCGTGTTTCTGTGTATCTCATTTTACAGGCTGATCGGTCTCTCCAGGATTGTTTTTGGCTTTTGAGACATGGCCACTGGAAATAACTTGGCTGGCTTTGAACTCATGATCTCCCTGCCTCAGGGTGTAGCAGTTACTATATCGCGCTACTACTGCAATGCTTGGTTTCTTTTCTCCTTGTGTGTTTATTTTTATTTATGTATCTGTGTGTGCTTGTGTATGTGTCTGTTCATGTGTGAATTCATGTGAAACCATGAGAGGACCTTAGATCCCTAGGAGCTGGAGTCACTGGTGGTTTTGAGTATCTTAAGCAGGTGCTGGGAACCGAACTCCAGTCCCCTGGAAGAGCAGCAGGTGCTCTCAACTGCGGAGCTGTCTCTCCAGCCCTGGATATCCTCAATGCTTAGCTCCACTCATCAGACCAAGCCCTTCCTGTTCTTTTTGCAGATGTATTTATGTATTCATGTATTTCTGATTATACACATGTGTGAAGGCATGCACACATGGTTTTTCACTCAGCGGCTAGACAAGGGTGATGAAGGTCTTCCTCTGTCATAACTCTACATCTATTCCTTTGAGGTAGGATGTTTCACTAAACCTGAGGCTTTTTTTTTTTTTGTCTTTTCCTTACGCTGAAAGCCGATAAGCCTCAGCTATGTCCACCCACCTCAGAGATTGGGATCTAGGTCTGGGTTCCAGGCTTGAGCAGGACATAGGACTCGTTAATTGAGGGTTGGAATTTGAACTTCAGTCCCCATGACTGCACAGCAAGCACTCTTAACCAGCCAGGCTGCCACGCTTTAGGTTTTTAAAAAAGATTTTTTTTTAAAGTCACTTTGGAATCATTTGTATCTATGTGTGTCTCTGTGTATCTGCCCGAGTGCAGGTACACAAGAAAGCCACAAGAGGGCGTCATATTGCTCCTCCTCACCCCCTACACCGCCCCCCAAATCTGGAGTTACTGAGAGAGCCACCTGACATGGTGCATGGAACTGAACTCCCACCCTCTGGAAGAACACTATGCACTTTTAACCACAAAGCCTTCTCTCTAGCCATTCCGCATTAGATTTTTTATAAATGTGAAATTTTGGCCCGAGTCCATAATAGCATGCTGTTTGTATTCCCGGACCAGTCTTTCTGTAGAAGAATAGAAAACCCCAAAAGAAAAGCATGTAGGATCGTTGTGAATTAGAAGCTTGGAAGAGCCAGGAAGTGGCTTGATTGCACTGTGTAGAACAATCAAACATAAACCAATTAACTAAATATGCTGCAAAGAGCTGGTTGCTCCAGGGAGGTTTCATATGTTAGGAGAGAATGTCTTTGAACATCCCCCATCCTGCCCGTGGTCCAGCTGTAAGGGTGGACAGGATGCAGAGTTCCAGGATGCCAGACAGATCGTAATTCAAGGCATGCTGTCTTTTAAACGGACTTTGTAACCAGCGTGGAGGATGCCGGGACAGACAGACCCCTTTGCCCCCTGCGAAATGACCCACTGGAAACCCATGTCCCCACCACGTCTGCTGTCTGTCGGTTCTAAGAAAGGAGGCTTGGCAGATTTGGGATCCCTAAGCGAAGACTTTCGAGGCCGTGAAAAGGATTCGTCAAATTGCTTTTGACAATGACCATGAAAACAAGAGAAGTTCATTTGAACACGAGGAGCATGGGATAGACGAAGAGGCGCGGTTCTGGCCAGATGGCTGCAGGCGACTCTTAGGTTCATATGGGATGCGTTATGGATCCAGGGAGAGGCGGAGACGCAAGCATTCGCTGGCCACCAGAGTGTACATGCTGCTGCGACTGAGCCCTTGTGCAGAGCTATCCGTGTAACGCCAGGAGAGCTGTAAAGGGTTTTTTTTTGCATCTTCACCTGAACTTTGAATATATCAGCTTGTTTAAAAAATAAAAAATAGTCAGGTATAGTGGCGCACGCCCTAATCCCAGCACCCCGGAAACAGAGGCAAGCGGATCTCTGAGTTTGAGGCCAGCCTGATCTACAGAATGAGTTCCAGGACAGCCAAGGCTGCACAGAGAAACTCCCACTTGAAACCAAACACAAATTTTAAATACTAGTTTGTGTTTGTGTGTGGATGAATGTATGTGTGTACAACGGTGTATGTGTGGAGATCAGAGGACAGCTCGTAGGAACTTGTTCTCTCCGTTCTCCACGAGGTCACGGGGATTAAACAGGTTGTCAGGCTTGGCAGCAAGTACCTTAAGCCTCTAAGCCACTTTACTGGCCCCTCATTTAAAACGCTCAACAGCCTAGGCAGTAGGCATTGCTATTGTGGAGTATGTTTGTGTGGGCATGGTGTATATACATGTATGTGCATATTCATGTAGAGGCCGGGGAACCTTCTCAGGCATTGTTCTTTAAGTTCTGTTTAAAGAATTTTCTTGGGCTGGCCGGAGCAAGCGGGGCTGGCCAGAGCGAGCGGGGCTGGCCAGAGCAAGCGGGGCCGAAGGGGGGGGGGCGGCCGGAGCGAGCGGGACAGACCAGAGCGAGCAAGGTTGACCGGAACGAGGGAAAAAAAAAGATTCTTCTTCTTCTTCTTCTTCTTCTTCTTCTTCTTCTTCTTCTTCTTCTTCTTCTTCTTCTTCTTCTTCTTCTTCTTCTTCTTCTTCTTCTTCTTCTTCCTCTTCCTCTTCTCCTCCTCCTCCTCCTCCTCCTCTTCCTCCTCCTCCTTCTTCCTCCTCTTCCTCTTATTCTTCTCCCTCTCCCTCTCCTTCTTCCTCTCCTCCTCCTCTTCCTCCTCCTTCTTCCATTTATTCCTGCGTGTGTGTACGTGTGTACAAGCTGTGAGTACACGTACGTTGGGTGAGAGCACAGGTTGTAGGAGCTGGTTCTCTCCTTTACAAGATGGGGCCCAGTTACTCAGGAATCAGGCAGCAAGCGT
The DNA here is from genome assembly GCA_902729485.2 of Mus minutoides. Classification (NCBI taxonomy): domain Eukaryota; kingdom Metazoa; phylum Chordata; class Mammalia; order Rodentia; family Muridae; genus Mus; species Mus minutoides. The sequence goes on along the minus strand of LR749513.1, from coordinate 3,925,970 downwards.
GGTGATGAAGTAGCTTTACCGCTGTGCTATTTTGCTAATCCTCAACTTAATTCATTTATTTATTTACTTTGAGACAGGGTTCTTAAAACTCTGTAGACGGGGCTGGCCTGGAACTCACCTGCCTGTACCTTCCAAGTGTTGGGTTTAAAAACATGTGCCACCAAGCCTGGCTTATTTTTTAATTAATTAATTAATTAATTAATTAACTATGTATGTTTAAAAAAAAGATTTATTCATTTATTTTATACATGAGTACACCACCATTGCGCTCTTCAGACACACCAGAAAAGGGCACCAGACCCCATTACAGATGGTTGTGAGCCACCATGTGGTTGCTGGGAACTGAACTCAGGACTCTGGAAGAGCAGTCGATGCTCTTACCTGCTGAGCCATGTCTCCAGCCCCTGTATGGGTATTTTGCCTGTATGTATGTCTGTGCAGTGTGTGAAGAACCCAGAAGAAGGCATCAGATCCCCTGGAACTGGAGTCTCAGATAGCTATGAGGTACAGTGTTGGTGCTTGGGAATCAAACCAAGGTCCTATGGAAGAGCAACCAGTGCTCTAAGAAAAAAATCCAAAAAACAAAACAAAGCAAAGCAAAGCAAAGCAAAACAAAACAAAACAAAACAAAACAAAACAAAACAGGAAAAAGTTTAACCACTGAGATATCTCTCCATCCCACCTGGCTTCTTTTTACTTAAACATTTTTTATATTATTATTATTATTATTATTATTATTATTATTATTATGTGCATGTGTGTGTCTATGTGTGCATGTGTGTGTGTCTATGTGTGCATGTGCCCGTGTATTTGCCACAGCTCTCCTGTTGAGTCCAGAGGACAGCTTAGTGGGGTCAGTTCTCTCCTGTCAACCTTCAGTTTCTCCAAAGGCTTTCACAGGAACCATCTGGCTGTTTCTCATTTGCTTTTGGCAGTGTCTTTTACTGACCTGCAGTGCTCAAGCAAGCGATCGTGGATGGCCAGCAAACCCTAGGGATCTATCTGCTCGGGGAAGAAAAGAACACACCTCTAACAACACAGCAGAAAGCTTCCTTCTTTCCTTATTTATTTATTTATCTATTTATTTATTTATTTATTTATTTATTTATTTATTTTCGAGGCAAGGTTTCTCTGTGTAGCCCTGGCTGTCCTGGAACTCACTTTGTAGACCAGGCTGGCATGAAACTCAGAAATCCGCCTGCCTCTGCCTCCTGAGTGCTGGGATTAAAGGTGTGCGCCACCACACCAGGCTTCCCTTGTTCTTTCTTAACTGGGAATGTGAACAACTGATTTTTCACCTCTCCAGCTCCAAGTGTGTGTGTGTGTGTGTGTGTGTGTGTGTGTGTGTGTGTGTGTGTGTAAATATTTATTTTAATTGTGATTAAGTGCATTTGTGTGTACATGTATGTGGTTATGTGATATTGAATAACATTAAGTTATCAGTAGCCATTTTATTAAGTGTGATAATGGGGTTGTGCTCATGTGTTTGTGGGCAGATGCCATGGAGAGTCCAGAAGAGAGTGTTGGATCTTCTGGAGCTGGAGTTATAAGTGGTTGTGAGCCCTCTGATGTAGGTGCTGGGAATTGAACTTGGATCCTCTGGAAGAACAGTACAAAGTCTTAACAACTGGGCCATTTCTCCAGCCCTCCAAATTCTTAACATTTATGTAGTTTCTCTACTTCACTCTCTCCCTCCTTCCTTCCCCCTTCTCTCTCTCTCTCTCTCTCTCTCTCTCTCTCTCTCTCTCTGAATGTATGTGTGCATGTGTGTGTGTGTGTGTGTGTGTGTGTGTGTAGGTCAGAGGACGACTTTTGGGGATCAGTTCTTTCCATTACTATGTAGTTTTAGGGGGCTTAATCCCAGGTCATCAGGCTTGGTGGTAAGCACCTTCACCACCTGAGCCATCTTGATGGTCCAGAGTCAAAAGCTGTACCACCAAGGACTTCAGCCACGTTCAGCCTCAGTTTGTTTATGTACCACCAGCCTCTCTGTTTTTCTTTCTCCCTGTTGTTGTTTGTTTGAGACAGCGTCTCACAGAGCTAGCTGGGCCTTGAGTTCTCATTTGAACTTTGATCCTCCTGCCTCCATCTCCTAAGTGTTGGGACAAAGTCACGGGCCACGCCCAGCTCCTCCATAGTTTAAAGCAAATCCCAGACATCATGTCATTTCACCACTAGCTACATGTGCTTTCAAGAGAGATGCTTCGCACAAACACACGAGCACAACACCATTATCACACTTAATAAAATGGCTAATGTTGTCTTAATGTTATTCAGTATTAAGTCTGTCTTCAAATTTCTCTGCCATCAAGATGCTGTCTAGTGATTTGCTCAAAATTAGGACCAGAACAAAGGCTGCCTATTTGTATTTGGATACGAGTGCACCACATGCTTATGTGTGTGTTTGCATGTGCGTGCTCGCTCAAGTGAGCATGCATAAATGAGTGTGCCTGTGTACACATGTGCCATGATGCACCCACCCTTCACCTTGTTTGTGACAGGAGCCTTTGCTCACCACTCTGAACACCAGCTGGCCCCGGGGACTTCCAGGGACTCTCCTGTCCCCTCCCGCCTCTCCACAGGAGCGCAGCATTACAGACGTGCCGCAGAACATCCAGCTTTGCATGGGTTCTAAGGATCCTGGCTCAGCTCTTGCATGCGTATGTGGCAGGGTGCTTTACCCACTGCGCCACCTCCACAGCCCCAGATGTTATATAGTTTTAAAGTCTCTCTGCTTCATTTTAAAATCCTTAATAAATTTTGCAATGATTTTTAGCTCTATAGAAAAGTCATAAGGTAAGAGTTCTCACTTTCCCTCTCCCAGTTGTTCTCTGATATTAAAATCTCACATAACCATGGTATAAAAATTAAGAGACTATGGCTGAGGCTGGGAGATGGCTCAGCGGTTAACAGTAACACTGTCTTGCTCTCTCAGAGGACTGGAGTTCAACTCTCCACAGCCATGTCTCAGGTTCACAGCAGCCTGAGGCTCCAGTTCCAGGGGATTGGATACCCTCTTCTAGCTCCAGAGGGTAGGACTCGATGTCTGATTTCTATTGCTTGGATCTCCAGAGGGCTAGAGTTACAGTCTACCACACCATGTGCCTGGAGGAGTGTTGTTAGGAAAATGCTATGGAAAATACCCCCACTCTTGGTTCAATATAGCCCCATAGATATAACATCCATAGGTACTTTCTTGAGTGGTTACCCCAAACGTGTTCTCACACACACGTGTGTGTACACACACACACACACACACACACACACACACACTAAAGAGGTTGTGTCTGGGGTGGTAGTGCACACTATGATGTGGAGAAGGAGCTCAAGTCAACCTTGGCTACATAGTAAATAGGAGCTCAGCCTGAGCTAAATAAGACCTTGACTCAGAAAAACAGATAAAAAACCCCAAAGTGATGGAAGTGGAGAAGCTTCCACTGACTGAAGAAATTTAACTCCAAAAATATTATGATTAATTAATAATAAGCAAATAGACCACAAATATATAAAAACAAGAAAAAGAAAACCCATAAAGAATTGTGTACAGTGAAAAAAATCCATGGAGAAACTGATGGCAGATATTTATTCATAGGCACTTAAAAAGAAGATTTCATTTATTTAATGTGAATACACTGCTGCTGTCTTCAGACACACCAGAAGAGGGCATCAGACTCCATTACAGATGGTTGTGAGCCAACATGTGGCTGATGGGAATTGAACTCAGGACCTTTGGAAGAGCAGCAGTCAGTGCTCTTACCCGCTGAGCCGTGTCTCCAGCTCTCATAGGCACTTTTCAAACTAGATTATTATTTTATGCCTTTAAGTTTTGTAGTTGATAAAGACTTGAAATTACAAAAAAAAAAAACAAAAAAAAACAAAAACAAAAACAAACCAAAAAAACCTTTCAATGAGAGAGAAAAAAAAACCAACTGAAAAAAGAGAGGTTAACATTGATATATTCCTTATTTTATTGGTACTTAAGAGAGAAAGGGTTTATTTGGCTCACAATTTCAGATTATAGTTCATCATGGCAGGCACAGCAGGGGCTTGAGAGAACTAGTTATATGACACACACAGTCAAGAGCAGAGAATAATGACTGTACACATGGCAGAGAGTAATGAGTGAATGCATACATGTGGATGCTCAACCAGCTTCCTCCATGCTGATATAACCCAGGATCTCTGCCTAGGGAATGGTGTCACCCACAGTGGGCTGGGTCTTCCCACTAATCAAGACAACACCTCACAGATGTGCTCACAGTCCAACCTGATCAAGAAAATCCTGATTGAGACGCTCTTTCCAAGTGATTTCAGATTGTGTCAACGCGACAATTGATAGTAACCATCACAATGACCTACCAGTTCACCATCTTCTTGTATCTTTGTAATTTTTTTTTTTTTTGAGATAGTCTCAGATAGATTTTTTTTTTTTTTTTTTTTTTTTTTTTTCAGATAGATTTTTAAGTTTTACTTTTTAATTTTATTTTATTTCTTTTGGGGGAAAGAGTTTCATGTAATCCAGGCTGACCTCAAACTTGATATTTTGCCAAGAATGACCCTGATCAGATCCTTCTGCCTCCCGCTCCTGCGTGCTGGGATTACATACCTGGTGTATGTGATGCTAGGGGTGGAATTCCGGACTTTTTTTTTTTTTTTTTTTTTTTTTTTTTGGTTTGGTTTTTCGAGACAGGGTTTCTCTGTGTAGCCCTGGCTGGCTGTCCTGGAACTCACTCTGTAGACCAGGCTGGCCTCCAACTCAGAAATCCGCCTGCCTTTGCCTCCTGAGTGCTGGGATTAAAGGCGTGCGCCACCACGCCCTACTGGAGCATGCTAGGCAAGCCCTCTACCATCCGGTCTCACCCCAAATCCTCAGGAGCTGTCTTCTGGTCACCTAGGTGCCTCTAGGCACTAGGCAAAGAGGCCGATTTCTACTTAACAGAAGCGCTCAGCAAAGGAGCCATTGCCTTCATAGGTGCTGAGTAGACTTTTGGGGAGTTCCGGCAAATAGGAAAACCCAATTCAGGCTCTTCTGTGATACCCACAGTCAAGCACAGAGTACTGGGTGCAGAAGCAAGAAGCCCTTCCGGTTTGGCGTTGCTGTTCCCAGCAGAGTGCACTCCAGACCATTATCCTGTTATTTCTGAGACCTGAAACAGCTGGGAGCATGTGGTGCATCGGGAGAAAGCAGAGTCGAAGCTTCCCTCTGCTTCCCTGAGACCTGCAGGATCCGCGTCCTGTTATGGGGCAATCTGGGGCCGATGGTGGTGGTTGGGAGAGATTCCTGTTTTAGATTAACAGTAAGATTTATCATGCCAAGAGGTCACTATTTACTTTGGCCTCGGCTTGCTCAGTATTGACTTCTCCTCGCAGGGGCTCTGCTGACTTCAGCAAAAGTGAAGGTTGCTTTCTGTGGGCTGGAGAGGATGCTGGTGAGATTCTCTTATCAGAAGAGCTGGCAAGCTAGTGTTTGCAAAAACTGCTTTCTCTGTACTACCTTGCTTCTCTCTCTCTTCTCTTTCTCTCTTTCTCTCCTTCTCTTTCTTTCTTCTTTTTTTCTTCCTTCTTTCTTCTTGCTCTCTCCCTTTCTTTCTCCTCCTTTCTTTCTCTTCTCCTCCTCCTTCTTTCTCTCCTCTTCTCTCTTCCCTTCTCTCCCCCCACCCCTGTCTCCCTTTCCTTCCTTCCCTCCTTCTTCCTCTCCCCCTCCCTCTTTCTCTCTTTCTCCAAGGTTTTTGTTTGTTTGTTTTTCATTCTGGACCTTATGATCCTCTGTCTCAGACTCCTGACTGCTGGAATAACAGTTCTATACCATCATATCTAGCTCAAAGAATATTTGTAGTTTGTTGTTGTTTTCTTGTGGTACAGGGAATGGGACTCCAGCCCCTTGTATATGTGTATGCTAGCCAAACACACCACCACGGAGCTCTAGCTCAGAGGCAGGCAAATAGGGCTTCACAACAAGCACGTGTCCAGCGAGTTCGAGACTCCGGTCATGATTCCCACCCCTGACCCCTCATCCCACCCCCTTTGCATAAGCAGCAGGCTCTTCATCATGGAAGGAGAGGAGGAGGAGATCCTGGACAAGTCACTTCTGTCTTCCAGTTAGGGACACTGTAAGCTCTGACCTGCCCACATAAGGTATTGCTGCGGGAGTATGAGGATCTAAGGGTGTACGAGTGTGTGTGTGTGTGTGTGTGTGTGTAGGCCAGATGACTGTATGGAATTTCTCATACATTGTCTACTTTGTTTTTTGTGACAATCTTTCACTGGGACCTGGGATTACAAGCCTACACTGCCACGCCCTGGTTGTATTTATTTAAAAATTATGTTTTATTTATTACCGCATGTGTATATGCCCTGGTGTATGTGTGGCAGTTAGAAGACAACCTGTGGTAGTCTCTCCTTCCATATATGTGGTCTGGGGATGGAACTCGGTAGGCCAGGTCTGGCTGCCAGCGCCTTTACCCACTGACCTCACCAATCCCCAGTTAACTTTTTCTGGGGGGTGGTTAATCTACCTCAAATCCTTATGCTTGCAAAGTAAGCACTTTACCAGCATCCGCATCTGTTCTCAGCTCCAGACTTCGGATGCTAGATTTCTGGGGCTCTTGGAAAATGAACAGTGGCTTCCCCCTCTCCGGAAGTTTTCCCATGTATTTCAGGAATGCTGGGAACACAGTTTTGAAACACAGACAAATGCCCGTGTGGAGAATTGATCAGAGGCCCCTGGGGCAGCCCTGTGGGGGCGGGAATGGCAGCTGTAGCAACAGCAGTTGCGAACATTCTAGTTTAGAGAATGCGTTTGTCTTTTGCTGGCTTCTCCCAGGAGTGCTGGACTCCCAGGCTGCTGGAATGTCCCTAAATTTCTGCCCAGCACTTAGAAAGTTTATCCTTTATTTAAAAAAAAAAATTTTATTGCTTGTTGTTATTATTTTTGTTTTTTCCAACACAGAGTCCTTACATAGCTCAGGCTGGCCTTGAACTCACTATGTACCTGAGGATGACTCTGAACTCCTGATCTTCCTTTCCCAACACCCCAAATGCTGAAATTACAGGCATTCACCACCACATACCTACCGCTTTACCTTGAATGGAATTCTGACTGGAGAGAGAGGTGGCTCACAGGATAAAGATGCTTGCCTCTGACTATCCTTCTACCTCTACTTAATCCCTGGGGGGCCAGTGGTGGAAAAAAACCTGACTTTCCTGAGTTGTCTGTCCTCTGACCTCCACACATGGGGTCTGCTGTATGCTCTGCCCTCTCCCCTCAATAAAAAATAAGCATTGGAAAAAAAAAAGTCATATAAATCACACCTTCCCAGTAGGATCCCCTGTTTTTGTTTGTCCCTGTCTCCCGAGTGTTAAGATCACAGATATCATAGAACAAACAACAATTAGAACAAAGAGATGTACCAGGGGCTGGGGTTATTGCTCATCTGATAAAGTGTTTGTCTGGTGTGAACGAAGATTCCTGAGTTCAATTCCCAGCACCACATACACACACAAAGATGTATTGAGTTTGGATCTCTGAGGAAGCCTGTGTTCTGTATATGAATAGTCTATTGGCTGTTGCCACCTGATAGGATACCAGGTGTCCTTCAGTTAAATAATAATACACATTAGCTTTTATCAATGGCTATAATATTTCAGGCACATAGTTCCAAGTACATTGTCTGAATAATTCATTTGATCTCCTCAGCAAATCCATAAATTAGATGCTGTTAACATTATTTTGCTTTAGGGACAAAGTCTCATGTAGTCCAGGTTGGCCTCAAATTCTTTATGTAGCCAAGGATGACTTTAAATTCCTGACACTCTTGTCTCTATTTCTTTTCTTTCTTCCTTCTTTTTTTTTTGTTTGTTTTTTGTTTTTACTGTTTTTTTAAAGTTTTTTTCCAACTTTTATTAGATATTTTCTTCATTTACATTTCAAGTATTATCCAGAAAGTTCCCTATACCCTCCCCCCCTTTACTGTTTTTTTTTTAAAGATAGGGTTTTCTTTTTCTTTTTTAAGATTTATTTATTTAATTTACGTATATGAGTACACCATTGCTCTCTTCAGACACACCAGAAGAGGGCATCAGATCCCATTACAGATGGGTGTGAGCCACCATGTGATTGCTGGGAATTGAACTCAGGTCCTCTGGAAGAACAGTCCAGGCCCCTAAGATAGGGTTTTCAAAGACAGGGTTTCTCTGTGTAGCCCTGGCTTCCTGGAACTCTCTCTGTAGACCAGGCTGGTCTCAAACTCAGAGATCTGCCTCTGCCTCTCGAGTGCTAGGATGCTGGGATGAAAGGTATGTGCCACCACTGCCAGGCTCCAAAGTTGCTCCCCTTGAAAAATTTTCAGGTGCAGCACCACCCCGCAGTGGGGAAAGGAAGAGAGCATGGAGAAAACATCTGTGGTGTCTGCTCTCCCCCCCCCCCAAAGAGAACAGCTGCTGCAGAGGCCCATTCCACAGCGCCAGCTGTGTGACCTTAGAGGAGTCACTTAACCTCTCCGAGCATCCTCGTCTATAGCAAATCAAAAGAATATACTCACTGTGCCTTGTGTACAAATGCCATAATGAAAGCCATGATTTTGTTTGCCAATTAATAAAAATTACTTTAGAAAATAATAACAACCTGGGCTGGGTCTGCTCACCTAACCTAGCACGCACGTAACCTTGAGCTTCGGTCTTGGCACTGCATGAACTAGGCAGGGTGACATATACACGTAATCCCAACAATCAAGAAAAGGAGACATGCTAGGCATGGAGGCGCACACCTTTAGTCATGGCGATTGAGAGGCAGAGACAGC
>LR749513.1:3852512-3917072 GCA_902729485.2 Mus minutoides | reverse complement strand
AGAGAGAGAGAGAGAGAGAGAGAGAGAGAGAGAGAGAGAGAGAGAGAGAGAAAGCGCTAGGGATCTGATCTACATTCTTGTACATGCTGCGGGTAGTCTACCCCCCCAGCCCCTCACTGAGGATTCTAGGCAGGGGCTCTACCACTGAGCTACACCCCAGTCCTTCACTGGGGGATTCTAGGCAGGGGCTCTACTACTGAGCCACAGCCCAGCCCTTTGCTGGGAGGATTCTAGACAAGAACTCCGAGCTACATTTTCAGGAATCTCCCCCGACCCTGTGCCCATCTGAGACTGGTTCTCACTATATAGTTCAGGCTGGACTCAAAGTCTTATTCTTATTGTTTGGAGCTGGAATTATAGTCTCCCACACCATCTGGCTGTAGGACTGTTGTTAGGAAAGTGTGAGCCACCCACTCTAGTGACTTGCTATCTGTTCTAATATAGTCCTATAGATACGTAACTCATATGTACCTTCTAGCATGGGTACCCCGATCTGTCACACTCAACTCTCTTTACCGTCTTCCCTAAATCGCCCATCCCATCCCGAGAGACCCTCCAATCCCGACTTAGTTCTATTGTCTGTTACCACGTCTTGCTATGTAGCCCAGGCTGACCAATATTCCTGCTTCCAACTTCCTAGAACTGGAATCACAGATATACACTGCCATGCTCAGCCTGGCTCTGAGCGTTTGCGGAACGTTCACCCTTCCCAAGTTCTTATGAGTCTTGGAGGCCCGGTTAGTCTTCACAACGTAGATAGCCCCTTCATGGGATGTGTGTCTTAGACCTAGGACCTTTTTTCACACTCCCCATCTATGTCTCCCTCGGGCTCTGAAGGATTTGGAGGACCCACTTTATGGAGAGGGGTGTTCAGCGCCTCCTCCCCATAGGAATCTGAAATGTGCCTCATGGGTACTGGCTACATTCAACAAATGGTTAGGTCACAGCCCCCTCTTCGCCTGGATTTGAAAATACTCTGTCTTCTAACCTTCCCTCCGCGCGTGACTAACGAGAAGGACCAGAATATTCCACACTGCTGTCAACTGGCCTGTGCTGTGAGTGCTACTATCAGAAGCAGAACTCCATTTGTACTTTCTGGGTTACTGTTGACACAGGGGCTCACCATGAAGCTTAGGCTGGCCCCAAATTCACAATCAGCATGTGGAGTCTTGGGATTATAGGGTGCACTACCACACTAGCTAGTCTTAAGTGTGTGTGTGAGGGGGGCCTATGCACACGCGTGTGCATGGGTAAATTGAGTCCAGAGAGCAGCATAGGGTGTCCGGCTCTATTCCTCTTGGTTTTCTTACCTCCAGTCGGGGTTTCCCTAACTGAACCAGGTCAGAAGCCCCAGGGCTGGAGTCTAGGGATGGGGTTAAGTGCCATGGCTGGCTTTTTCTATGGGTGTCAGGTTTCTGTAGCACACACTTTTACCACAGAACCTTGCTTAACTTTCCTTGAGCCTCAGATTCTACCTCTGAAAAATGGAGATAGTGATATCTCACAGTGCCACGGTGTTTGATCAAAGACTGGGTACCGAAGAGGGACGGAATCCTCCTCCACCTTGGTATGAAAAGTTCAAAATGTGCATAAGGGCCCACAAATGTAAGATTTAGTGTTTGGAAACACGTGCGTCCCTGGGGTACCCCCAGCTTGGTAGCCACCTCCTCAGTCCTGGACTGCTGAGGGTTAAAAAGAAAGACCCACGCCCCCTTCAACTGCGCAGAGCCCACCTCGCTGAATTTGAAAAGGCGGCCCTGGAGAGGCGTGGGCGCCCCCCCCCCCCAGACGACTTCCACCTCGGACCCTGACTTCACGCCATCACCGGCTGGCTCCCTGCGCTCCAGCCTGGGGCAACAGGGTCAGTCCAGCGGTCTGGGGCACTCCTGATCATCTCCCGGCTCCCGGGACCCTAGGTCCCCGCAGAAGAGCCGTGCAAAATGAAGCTGGTTTTGCTGTTACCATGGGCGTGCTGCTGCTTGTGCGGGTCGGCGCTGGCCACCGGCTTCCTCTACCCGTTCCCGGCAGCAGCCTTGCAGCAGCACGGCTACCCGGAGCAGGGCGCCGGCTCCCCCGGCAACGGCTACTCGAGTCGCCGGTGAGTAACGCCAGTGGCCAGGCCTGGGGGCACGATGGTTGGATCCAGGGACAGCGGGGGCTCGGAAGAGCCGTGACCCGGTACTAGTAACGCAGGATAGTGGGCCAGGGGCGCTGAGGGTTGGATCCAGCGACATCGGGGGCTGTGAAGAACATTGGCCCGGTGCTGGGGGTCGCGGGATAGCGGACCAAGGACTGGACCACAGAAAAGGTGGTCGAATGTTAGGAGAGCAGAGGCTCGACGGCGTGAGGGCCAGATCGAGGACAACAGGGGATCCGAGGAGTTGAGGTCTGTTGGGTGTTGGAGTCGAAAGGCATCGAGTTTGGGGCGCCGCGGAGCTGGATCGCCTGGCAGTGGGGATTCTGAGGCGTAATGACTAGAGGCTGGGAGCGCAGGAACTAGATCAAAGGACAGTGAGGACTCCGAGGAGTGGTGGCTGGATGTTGGGGGATTCGGGACACGGGGGCGTGAGAATTAGAGCCAGTGCGCGCTCCAAGGCGCAGTGACCCCCTGCTGAGTGCTCTGTGCTTGGGGACGCACCACAGAGACTAAGAAAGGAAGTGGCCCAGTGATTGGGAAGGAAGGACATCGGACTTGAACCACGAGGCCTGAGGACACGGAGACCGAAAGCGAGATGGGGAACAGTGGGGTGGCCTCCGAGGCACAGTAGCCCAGTGCTAAGTACGCAGGCCTGGGGACTACGGACGCCTGGAACGCAGGACCGTAGGAGCCTTGGGTGCAGGAGAGGGAATAGATATTGTGATCATTTGTTGGGACCCCGGGCCTAAAGAGTTCGGGGAGCCAACTTGTGTGAGAGGGGTTCTGGAAACCCGGGGCCCCAGCCTTGGTGGTCTCCGGTCGCGCCCACTCCGTCCTTTCCCATCATGTTTTTTTTTTTTTTTTCTTTTTCTTTTTTTCTTTTTTCCCCCTGTGCCCATCGGCCCTGGGCTTCGAATGGAGATGGCACCGACTTGCATCCGGGAGTCGTAGAGGGAGCTCTCGGGACTCACAAGACTCCGGGTTCAGCCCCCACGGAGTAGCCGGGCTCACCTGCGCGGCCTTGGCTTTGTGTTCCACAGTTCCCAGAGTTACCAAGGCCATGAGTCCTTTCGGCCGCCTGGCGACACTGGAGAGCCCATTCCGTTCGGTCTTTGGGGCTCTAGGGGCCGAAGCAAGTTTGGCTATCCAATTCACTCTGGAACAGGGTACCCACCCCGATCCCACGGCTCCGCTGTGGGCTTGGTGGAGGCGCGGGGTCACTCAGACCTCAGTGCCTGGACCTGTCCGTTGCTTCCATCTACCGCCAGGTGGCGTGCTGTCCTCCTCTGATGGTTTAGCGCTGTCTCACTGGTTTTTGAATTCTCAAAGAAAAGGCAGTGCACCCAAATATATGTTACTGAGTTGTTTGCTAATCTTACCGAATTTAACTTTCTTATTTGACGATCTCTCTAATCCTCGCATCTGTACTAGCTCCACGCGGTGTATTTTGATCCTCACACCGCCACAGGATTAAGGAATTAAGTTACTATCTTACTGCTCTTGCAGAGGACCTGAGTTTGGTTTCCAGCGTCCGTCCGCTGCGTGGGTCTCCCAGAACTAACCCCCTTGCTCATATCTCCAGCTCCAGGCATCTGAGGCTCTCTTCTGGTCTCTGAGGGCGGGCACTGCACTCACACATGGGCGTACACACTCACACACTCACACACACACACACACACACACACACACACACACATACACTTTAAAAAACAAAACTGCCTTTTGAATTGAGAGTCTCACTCTTTGAGTTCATTGTCAACACGCAGGATTAACTGCCATCTTCGCTCTCCAAACTTGTCCTGTCGTCGCTGCCCCAAGGCCTCCCCCGTTATGGATGCTAGGAAGTAGTTCTATTATTGCCAGGTTACCTGTGATTTTATTTTGTTGGGAAATAACTTTCCAGAAGCTTCTATTGGGAGAGAGCTGCAAACACAACCACCCACAGCAGTGTGGACTGTGTAAACTTCCATATGTGAAGATGTAAGCAAGACTGGGAAGTTGTAGACCATTCTGTATAGTGTGAGCTGTGATTTCATTTTGGAACAAAACTGAACACGGGTGCTTCAAACTCGGGTCCTCATACTTGTGCAGCAAGCTGCCTTACCCGTAGAGTCCTCTCTCCAGCTCCCTTTAAAACTTGAAATCTGGGATGGAGTCTCTCTAAGGTGCCTGGGCTGGTCTTTCTTACACTTGTGTATCACACGCTGGCCTCACTCAGGTGACCCTTCTTCCTCAACTTCCAAAGTAGCTAGGGTTGCAGGCATGTACTGTTATGCCTGCCTTGGAAAGCAGTTTTTCTATGTGTTTGTAATACTATGTTTGAGCAGTTATTGAGTATAGAGAGAGTCTTGGGACTAAACCAGAGGACTACACACACACACACACACACACACACACACACACACACACACTTCCCCTAATCTCTAGATTTGCATCTCGGGATTCAGCCAAGTTTGGCTAAGTAGATACCAGACTCAATGATCATGACCAGGAATGTTATCAGCGTTCGAATCGAGGAGAGCAGAACGGTGCTTGCTGGGAGCCATGGAGCGTCATGCTTGGAGGATCCCTTTCCTTTGCCAAGGTTTGCTGGTCGTGGCAGGAGAGGTGGCTCACACTGCAGTGCTGAGCTACTGTGTTTGCTGTACAAGGGGTTGGGAGGCTGAGACAGGAGGATTCCTGGGACTTGCTGATCAGCAAGGCTAGCTGAGTTACTGCGCTCCAGCTTCAGTGAGAGACCCAATCTCAAAAAAGTAAAGTTGAGGGCCTTGACCACTGCCTGCTACCTGTGCACGCACACAAACACGCCAAAACGTGCACACACACAAGTTCACGTGAAACTCGACTGCCTTCATTTAGTTTGGAGATATTTTCCAGAAGTTTCTATGAGAAGGATTCTCCAAACACACAGAGGTTTGCCTGCAAGTTTATTGCTTTCATTCTATTTGGAAATAACTTTTCAATGTTTCTATTGGGAGAGATCTCTAAGCACCCACAAAAGTGTGGACTTTGTATGCTTCCATATGTGAAGATAGAAGTAAACAAGTTTCATACATTATAGAAGAGTACATACATACACACATGTATGGTGTGATGTCATTTATGGAATGAAGCGGTGCCACACAGCTTCCCCCACGAGCCCTGTAGTCCAGGGATTGAACCCACTGGTTTGTATGTGTTAGGCAAGGGCCTTTTGAATTATTTTTATTAATAAAACTCTGTTAGCTAATTTGTATGTGTGTGAGTGTGCCATATGTATGTGTGCTGTGTGTGCATGTATGTTTGGATGTGCATCCCTTTGCATGCACATGTGATGGCCAGAGGAGAATGTTCCAGATCTGTACCTCTCTGCCTTGTTTAATCTCCTGGAACCTGTCTTCTGCTCCATATGATGCGGATGCCATGGAAACCACGGTGGGCATGAGACGCTGGCAGCAGAAGGCACACAGGGATTTGGAAGGTTGACAAATACCATCTAGCCTCATTCATTTTTACATGTTCCAATTGTTTGTTTATGTGTGTACATATGCCCACGTGTTGATATGTACGGGAGTTCACATGTATGTTCAAATGCTCCAATGAGCACACACATGTGGTGGACAGAGGACAACTTTGTGCATCCTTCCTAAGACACCATCTAGATTGGTTATAAGTCAGGGTTTCTTGCTGACCCGGACCTCACCGAGGAGGCTAGGCTGGCTGTCCAGGGAGTGCAAGTCCTTATTTGTCTCCGAGAGGCACAGGAACTTTGAGCCTCAATGTACCACCACACCTGGGTTCCCGCCCCCACAGGATCTGAGGATTATTGCTCTTGAAAGGCAGACACGGGGCTGGAGAGATGGCTCAGCGGTTAAGAGCACTGACTGTTCTTCCAAAGGTCCTGAGTTCAATTCCCAGCAACCACATGGTGGCTCACAACCATCTGTCGTGGGATCTGATGCCCCCTTCTGGTGTGGTGTGTCTGAAAACAGCAACGGCGTAGCCATAAAAAAAAAAAAAAACTTAAAAAAAAAAAGAAAGAAAGGCAGACACATTACTGACTGAGTATCTCCCAGACCTCTCCTTTTTGCTTTTTGATACAGGGCCTCATATCAGCCAGGCTAGCCTCGAAGTACCCAAGGATGACGATATGCTCCTGATTCTCCCGGGGTTGTGAGTTCTCATACCTGGTGCATATGTTGCTTGGGATTGAGCCCAGGACCTCTTACACACGGGGCTAGTGTTCTACAACCTCAGCTACATCCCCAGGCCTCCCATTTGTCTGTGTTCCCACTCTCCATCAGGAGAGTCAGACCTGTTGAGCCTTGTGCTCAGGCCTTCTCTGTCTGACGTAGCCGCCTCTGCCTCTTGCTACTGACCATTGTCCCTTGCCCTACTTCAGGCTGGCCAGCCTCACCTGTGGGGGAGTGGCCAGGTAGGTGCTACGTTCTCTCTCTCTCTCTCTCTCTCTCTCTCTTTCTCTCCCCCTACCGCTTGGCTTGCTCTCTCACCTTTTCAAGACAGTTGCAGCCCCTGCTGTTCTGGAAATTGCTCTGTAGAGCTTGTCCTGGCTGGCCTTGAACTCAGGTATCTGCTTGCCTCTGTCTCCAGAGTGCTGGGATTAAAGGTGTGTACCACCACACCCAGCACAAGCTCTGGGCTCTTCTAAATCATAACTTTAGTGGTGCCGACTGCTGTCGGTGTTAGGGTTTCGGTGTCCAACATGTCACACAGAGAGTTAGGGCATATGCTCCAGAGGTACCTTTCAGAGATGATGAAAGCCTTACTCAGGGAAGACCCCAGGATACTCAGGGTGTTTGTTTCTGTTCTTGTAGGATTTCAGTTGTGGGACCAGGAAAGATGATGGCTTAGTGAGTTAGAGTGCTTGCACAGCAAGCCCTTGGCCCTGAGTTCAAATCCCCAGCAGCCACATGAAAAGCTGCCCAGTGGCCCTGCACTCCACTGTAACCCTAGCACCCTGGTGGGTAGAGACAATAGGATCACTGGTGCTGGATTCCACACTCACATGTGCATGTACACACACACACACACACACGCACACACACACACACACACACATGCACACACACACACAACTCAATCACATCTTGGGTCAATGTGCAAAGAATTTCCCCATTTCCTGACTGTTCTCTGTGCAGATGGATGGAGTGAATGCAGAACCTGAAACCATTCTGTGTCCCACTGGGAAACTGTCTGGCAGGCCTGTTTGGGAAAGGTTTTGAACCTCAATGTGATGATAGGGCTGTATCTCCACTCTTCTCCCCACTCCTCTATTGCCTTCCCACCCCTCCCTCCCCTTCACTTTAACCTCCTTCCTGCTCCTTCTGTCTCCCTCTCCATCTCTACCTCCTCAGGAATGAGCAACATTGAGGGCATCTCCCAGGACAGTGGCCAGGTGTCTCAGAAGGTGGAGCTCATTTGGAGGTGGTTGGTTTTCTCCATCCACAATGTGGACCCCAGATATTGAACTCAGATCTTCAGTTTTGGTGACAAGGGCCTTTACCTGCTGAGCCATTTAGCCAGCCCCTGGATTTTTGGGGTGGGGGGAGGAAGAAGGGGGGACATGATTTCTCTGTGTAGCCTTGGCTGTCCTTGAACTCTCTCTGTACATCAGGCTGCTCTGGAACTCAGAGATTCACCTGTTTCTGCCTCCAGAGTGCAGGGATTAAAAGTGTGCACCACTAAGCTGGGTGTGGTGGCGCACGCCTTTAATCCCAGTACTCAGGAGGCAGAGGCAGACGGATTTCTGAGTTCAAGGCCAGCCTGGTCTACAAAGTGAGTTCCAGGACAGCCAGGGCTATACAGAGAAACCCTGTCTCAAAACAAAACAAAACAAAACAAAACAAAGCAACAACAACAAAAAGTGTGCACCACCACTGCAAAGTCTTTTTAAAAATCTGAGTTCTGGGGGTCAAACTCAAGTCCCCAGGCTTGTAAGGTAAGCACTTTCATGGCTGATCCATCTCCCCAAACACTTAATATTCTTCTCTTTAACTTTGTGTAACATCTGATAGGACAATGAAATATTTCCACTGAGGAGATATGCTACCTCTTGCCTCCTCCTGGCCTTTCTAGGATGGTATTGTGTAACACTATTTCTGGAGAGATGAGAACAGACTTCTATACACGCAAAATATGGAACCAGCAGAAATCATAGCAAAGGCACAAAGTCCAACTTGGTGAACCAATGAGTTAATTGTAGTGCCTCACAGGAAGATGGGTGAAGAGTTAATTACAAAAACATGAGTAATTCAAGGCAGCTGCATCCCTGAGAGCATGGGTGATGGCTCGTGAAAGATGGAGCTCTCTAGATAACTTGCAGGCAGATCAGCAGGCTGGATAATCTCCTCTACTCAGTAGTCTACTGCTTATAGAACCTTGGGTGAGGGGCATTGTGAATCTGTTGAATTTCAGGAACTTCCAGAGACTTGTGTGTTTACTTGTTTACTTCCTGAGTTTTCAGAAGCCTCCCTTTTGAACTTACTGAGTTTTAAAGAGCTTCACTCAAGAATGGAGTATTAAAACTGGAGGAAATTGCTACCCAAGAGATAGTTTTCTAGTCCCTCACTCCATCTTGGAGCCTCTCAAGTCCACCTTGGTTTCCCCTCTCTCCTTCCCACTGAAGGCTATTGTCCCTGGGTTCTAGATGCATGGTTCATGGAAATAAGGGAATGGGCTCTCCAACTCATGACATCTTGACTGCAGTCGCTGCCCCGAGCTGACAGTGCCAGGGCACACTCAGAGAATGCCTTACTGGAAAGTTGTCATTTAGCCTGTCCCTTGCATTCCAGAACAACCGTGATAACCTTGGAGGCTTGGAGATTCTGAATCACCTGGCAGGACTTCTCTGTATGAGGCCTCCCATAGTGGGCCTGGAGTCCTTGGCTGGTGGGAACATAATCCCACCGTTAGTGGTTGCACACGGGCAGAAACAAATGCCTTGGCGTTGGTAAAAAGGGGGCTGTAGGTGCACACACCTTCCAGGACTGGAAACATGATTCTTTTATTTTTTTAATTTTTTTCGAGACAGGGTTTCTCTGTGTGGCCCTGGCTGTCCTGGAACTCACTCTGTAGACCACGCTGGCCTTGAACTCCACTTTCAAATCCACCTGCCTCTGCCTCCCAAGTGCTGGGACTAAAGGCGTGTGCCACCACTGCTCAGCCTACTTCTTTTTAAAATAACATTTCCTGGGGCTGGGGAGATGGCCCAGTGATTTTGAGTTCAGTCTGGCTGAGGACTGGAGTTCTGTTCCCAGCATCCTTTGGGGCAGCTCACAACGGCAGGCAATGTCAGCTCCAGGGGATCTGGTGCCCTCTTCTAACTCCTTCAAGTTATCTACATATGTGAGAAGACACATGAAGAGAGACACATACACATACACAGATTATATGTTCACGTGTATGTGTGTGCTTGTAAGCTCCCACGCTGTGACGTGTGGAAACCAGAGGGCGAATTGTGGAAGTTGATTAGTTCCTTCCACCATGTGGGTTCGGGGTATCGAACTCCGGCTGTCAGGCTAGGTGGCAGTCACCTCCACCCACCTAGCCACATCATGGGCCTGCCACCTTAGTTTTTGAGACATTAACTCTTTTTTTTTTTTTTTTTTTTTTTAAGCAATCAGTGCTTTTAACCACTGAGCCACTTTCTTTTCTTTCTTTCCTTTTTTTTTTTTAAAGATTTATGTATTTATTTTATGTATGTGAGTACACTGAAGCTATACAGATGGTTGTGAGTCTTCATGTGGTTGTTGGGAATTGAATTTTTAGGACCTCTGCTCGCTCCAGTTGGTCCCGCTTGCTCTGGCCCAAAGATTTATTTATTATTAGACATAAGTACACTGTAGCTGTCTTCAGAGGGCACCAGAAGAGGACGTCAGATCTCATTACAGGTGGTTGTGAGCCACCATGTGGTTGCTGTGATTTGAACTCAGGACCTTCAGAAGAGCAGTCAGTGCTCTTACCTTCTAAGCCATCTCTCCAGCCTCCAGACATTAACTCTTATTGAGCCTGGAGTTCACCAGTTCAGCTGGATTGGCTGGCCGGTGAGCCCCAAGGGTTCTCCTGTCTCTGCCTGCCCGGTGCTGAGATTACAGGAAAACACCAACCACATTTGGTCTTGTACTTGACTACTCTTGGGAACTGAGCTCAGGTACCCATATTCCTGCAGCAAGCACTTTACTACGCCACTTCCTCCAGCAGAGGATTAAAAAAAAATTTTTTTTTTAAAATCACACAGAATGGTCTCCAGAGATGTATCTGGGCACCTTCCTGAAAAGCCCTCAGGCTTCTGATTCCATCTCCTTTTTGTATTCCCTCAGCTTGTCTGTTATTTTAAAAATCTGCTCCCAGAGAAAGCGTTGCCGTGGCAGTAAAAATCCCCACTAGCTTCTCTTGGCTCTCATGGACCCCACACCTCATTGCCACTTGGAGAGTGTGTGATCTGGACGCAGACCAGCCGCCCCTGGGGCGGTGACCTGAGCCTCCATAACGAACTGTTAGAGGATTTTCAGGAATGTTCACACAAAGTGCCCAAGGGAGTAAACCTACACACCATATACTGTTCTCTGAATCTCTTGGGGGTCCCGCCCTTCTAGCTGCCTCTCCCCTTGGAACAAACACCATTCAGTCCAGGTTAGCAGAACGTAATCGTGGACAGGTGAGTCCTCTGGCTTCTTGCATCTCCTGTCTGACACAGTTAACTTGAGCTGTGACGGTCAGAGTCGCCTAAGTTCTGGCAGCCCTAACAAGCAATGAACACCAGTCCCTCAATCTGTCAATTAAAAAGACAATTCAAGGGCTGGTGAGATGGCTCAGCGGGTAAGAGCACCCGACTGCTCTTCCAAAGGTCCTAAGTTCAAATCCCAGCAACCACATGGTGGCTCACAACCATCTGTAATGAGATCTGACTCCCTCTTCTGGAGTTTCTGAAGACAGCTACAGTGTACTTACATATAATAAATAATAAATAAATAAATCTTTTAAAAAAAAGACAATTCAATAGTGAAGACAGAGAAAGATTAATTCAGGGTTGGTGAGATGGTTCGGTGGACAAAGATGTTTGCTGCCAAGGTGAACAGCCTGAGTTGCCACATGGTGGGAAGAAATATTAACTCCTGTAAATTGCCCTTTGACCTCCACTCGTGTGCCATGGAAACATGTGCAGTGTGCACAGCATGTGCAGTAATCCTCTCTCTCTCTCTCTCTCTCTCTCTCTCTCTCTCTCTCTCACACACACACACACACACACACACACACACGTGCACACAAACTACATGCAAAAAAGAAAGATATTTATTCTGCTGGCCACACAGGGAAGGGGAACTCAGAGGTCCCTCCATTCCAAATTCTATCTTTGGTATCCTGACAAAGCTTTCAGTTTAGGTCAGGGCAAAAGGTATGTATGGTCAGCTAAGCAGTCCCGGTCAAGGTGTGCCCTCCCTCCCATCTCTTACCTGTCATTGTCTTGGCTCCATTCTCTTCCTCAAAGAGAGTTTCTACCTCTGACTGGCTTCAGGCTCCAGCTCTCTTCCTCCCAATGGTTCCTGGGGAAATTCCAGTTTTGTTGGGACCATTGTCTCAATAACCCGACAAATAACCCAATAAATAACCTGATAGCCAAAGGAAGGGGCACAAGTGTCTCTTAAAAGTATCTTTGCTTCGTAGTGGTGGGGCATGCCATTAGTCCCAACACTCACGAGGCAGAAACAGGCGGATCTCTGTGAGTTCGAGGCCAGCCTGGTCTACAGAGTGAGTTCCAGGACATCCAAGGCTACACAGAGAAACCCTGTCTCAATAAAACCTAAATAAACAAACAAATAATAAATAAAATATCTTCATTTCTAGCTGGCGGTGGTGCTGCATGCCTTTAATTTCAGCACTTGGAAGGCAGAGGCAGGTGGATGTGTCTCAGTGTATGGAGAATAGATGACAACCTTGAATATTACCCCTTCATCTAGTGGTTACATGGTCTCTCGTCTGTCACTGTTTAAATTGGCCTGCAAGATTCTGGGAGTTCTCCTGTCTCCACCTAACAACTTACCATAGGAACACCAGGATTACAGATGCGTCCTAACCTGTCAGGCTGTATGTGGGTGCTGGGGATTTGAACTCGGGTTCTCATGATAACATGGCATGTGCTTTATCCACTGAGTCATTTCCCTACTTGAATCCTTGTAGAATGTTTCCTGGAATTGGATATGATGCCCAGTGGGGGTTCTGGTGGGCTGACAATTTGTGTTTTGTGGATACCTCAATGCTTGGGCAGTTTCTTCCTGACTCAGTTCCACTGAGTACATCCAGGCAGGTCACCTCTGGCTTCTGACACATCTGCCTTTCCTGCTCCTCTGGAGGGCCCTGTCTATAGTCCTCTCCCTGGGTCCTTGTGATTGACTTGGCCATACGGTCTTGGACTCCACAAGGTCTTGGCCTTTCTGGGCACCCAGTTCTGGGGTGATGCGATCCCCAGCTGGCTGCTGGGGAATGTGTCAGCCCTCTTGCCCCTTTCCTTTGGTTTGCAGCTGTTGATGACAATTCACTCAGATCCTGAGAATTTGTGTGCATGTGTGTGTGGCGCCTGTGCCTACGCGCTCCCCTGTAGAGGCCAGAAGAGGACCTCGGGTACGCTGATTTGTTGCTAGCCATCTTACTCTTTTGAGATGGTCTCTCGTTGAGCCTGGAGCTAAGGAGGCAGCCAGCAAACCCCAGTGATCCTCTTTCACCATTGGCCCAGCACTGGGTGGGGCTGGGGAGGCAGATGGGCATGGCCACACCCAGCTCTCTACAGAAGGCGGGAGTATCTGATCTCAGGTCTGCATGCTTGCCTCACAAGGGTTCTTGCCCACTAAGCCATCTCCCCACATCCAAATTGTGAAGCTCTTTATTCCTCAAAAGCCTAGCAACCTGAGTGTTCCGCTTCCATCATTCACATAAAGGTGGAAGGAGAAAACCAGCTTTACACACCCACGCGCATGAGCGCGCATACACACACAGACACGCAAAGTATAAAAAGTTGATTTGTTTTGTTTTGTTTTGTTTTGAGAAAGTGTCTCACTTTACAGGCCTGGCTGGCCTTCAACTCACAGATATCCCACTGCCTCTGCCTCTTGAATGTTGAGATTAAAGGCTAAGGCTTAGACTATTTTTGAGATATTGTTTTAATTATATTAATATTTGATCAGTTGGTTTTCTAGGGCTTTGAGGGAGAAAATTTTATAATTACATGTGCATGTATGCACATGTGCATTTTGTGAGTGTGTGTGTGTGTGTGTGTGTGTGTGTATACACGGGAATGCACACCAACACCAAAGCCTTGTTTGACCCAGGAGTGGTAGTACACACCATGTGACCACATGTGACTGATGGGTACATCAGTCAAGTTGAACTTCGGATTCTTCTGTCCACACTGCCTGAGTGCTGGGATTACAAATACATGTGACTAATTCCAGCTTTACCTATTCTTTTAAAAAAAAAAGTTATTAATTTTATAAATAATAATAAATAGTATTTATTTATTTACTTATTTATTTTTGAGACAGGATTTCTATGTAGACCAGACTTGTAAGAACTCAGTATACAGACCAGACTGGTCTCAAACTTAGAGATTCACTTGCCTCTGCATCCTGAGTGTAGGGAGTAGAGGTGTATTTCACTATGCCAACCAAATTTATCTTTTTTTTTTTTTTTTTTTTTCGTTTTTCGAGACAGGGTTTCTCTTTAGCCCTGGCTGTCCTGGAACTCACTCTGTAGACCAGGCTGGCCTCGAACTCAGAAATCCGCCTGCCTCTGCCTCCCGAGTGCTGGGATTAAAGGCGTGCGCCACCACGCCCGGCTTAATTTATCTTATTTTTAAATACGTGTGTGCGCATGTGTCTGTTTGTATGTATATGTGAATAAAGATGTTGGAAGACGGTGTTGGATCCCCTAGAGCTACAGTTGAAAGCTGCCTGATAGGGTACTAAGAACTGGACTCAGGTCTCCTGGAGAGCAGTAGGTGCTTTTTATTTTTATTTTTTTTAGACAGGGTTTCTCTGTGTAGCCCTGGCTGTCCTGGAACTCACTCTGTAGACCAGGCTGGCCTCGAACTCAGAAATCCACCTGCCTCTGCCTCCCAAGTGCTGGGATTAAAGGCATATGCCACCACTGCCTGGCCAGTAGGTGCTCTTAAACACTGGTGTATCTCTCTAGCTTCTACTCCCAGTTAATGTGGTGCTAGGAATCAAACCTAGGACTTCATGCATGGTAGGCAAACACTAACCACTGAGCCATAGGCCCTAGCAAGTAATGTAGGAAGGACTGAGCAAGCTCAGGGCTTGGACTAAAGCAAAGGCCTGTTCTGGTTTGCCATTTGTGATGATGGGAGTGGAACCCAGGGTCTTATGTGTGCTAGGTAACAACTGAGCCACGCCCACAGCCCCTCACTGGGGGATTCTAGGCAGGGGCTCTACCACTGAGTCATGCCCCCAGCCCCTCACTGGGGGATTCCAAGAAAGTTCTTGACCACTGAGTCATGCTCTAGCCATAGCAGTTCCTTATTAATTCAGTTTCAATGGACAGAACTCCTCTGTGTTCACTCTTCAGACTGAGTTGTGCAGAACACTGATGAACTCATGGGGCTAGAAATGAATTTCAGGAGCCAGGAGTCATGACACCCAGACAGTATGAGGGTCCACCTAGACCACTGCAGGAAAAACAGCTCATATCTACTTTTGTTAAAAAAAAAAAAAGTCTCTTTCCATAAAGGCGATAATACTGGAAGTTGTCTGCCTGCTAGTTCTGGTCCTGGAACAGCTGCACATGGGGACAGCTGTCTCAGCTTCAGGACACAGGATCTACCGGAGATTAATAACAGAGCTCAGCCAAACCCATGGGGAGCAGAGCCGGCTAAGGTTACCTTGCACCAGGAAGTGTGCCTGCCCTGCTGACAGCGGGTGGGGAGCCTGCAGGATGGATGGGATCTTGGGGCGCCAGGGGGTGGCTGGGCAAGACGGCCCACTGGCTGGCCCTGCCAAACCCACCTCCCACCCCTTGAGATGCAAACTGATTCTCCCAAGAGCCTCTGGCTTCCTCTGGACCTGAAACCTTGCAAGAGCTGGTCTCTGAGAATTCTGTGAGGAGCCAGAAATAGAAGCCAAATGTTGGTGTCAGGTAGAGGAAGTTGGTGGGTGTCTGTGGCTCAGCAGGCTAGGCAGCTGTGAGGGCGCAGGCTCCTGGGGCCAGGACAGATGTGTAGGTGAGGCTCACTCATGTTCTATTTTTAAAAGTTCTGGCACATGTGCATGTGTGTGTGTGCACAGCAGTGTGTGGAGCAGAAGTCAATCGTGGGTGTTGCCATTCAAGTTCATACCTCGTATTTTTAAAAAGGGGCAATTTATTTTTTGTCTATTGATTGATTTAATGATTGTCTATATGTGTGTGCATTGTATGTGAGTGTGTGTGTGTATGTGTGCATGCCTACTTGTCTGTGTGCGCTGTTTGCATGCAGATGTCTGCAGAGGCCAGAAGAGGGCGTCAGAGCTCCTGGGGCTGGAGTTACAGGTGGTTGCAAGCCCCTGGGTGGAGGAGCTGGGAACTGGCCTCGAGTTCTTTGCAAGAGCAGTGAGTGCCCTTAACTACTGAGCCACCTCTCCAAGGCCCCTCCCCCAACCCTATTTATTTGTTTACTTAACTGATTAATTAATTTGAGACAGCTACTCACTAGCCTGGAGCTCACTGAATAAGCCAGTCTGTTTGGCCAGCAAATCCCAGGGATCTGCTCAGCTCTGCCTCCCCAGCTCTGCAATTACAGGTGCACCCAGTACCCTTAACGTTTCTTTTTCATTGTTTCTGGAGATGAACCTAAGGTCTTCCTGCTTCCTTACGCACTGAGGTATCTCTTCCAGACCTGTGATTCTGCACATGTGTGTATGTGCAAGTATGTGTGTGCATGTATGCGTGTGCATGTATGCCTGTGTGTACTTATGTGTGTGTATCACATGACCTTGCTTGCTACATCAATGTAGCTCTTCTGGCTGTAGAAGGTTGCTGCTAAGGCGGCAGTTGGGCGAGCATCTCTTCTCTTCCTTGCCACTCTCTTAGGTGCATGTTCACAGACAGAATTGCCCAATCATAACACCAATCTCAGTTCTCTGAGGACCTATTTCACAGTGGCTGTGACATCTTCTGTCCCTATAACAGTGAAGATTTGTTTGTCATTTTCTGTGGTTTTGGTTGATACTGCCTTTTAAGATAGAAGCCCGCTTTCTAGTCCAGGCGGGCTTTGAACTCCTAATCCTCCTGCCTCAGCTTCCTGAGTGCTAAGATCAAGGCATGCATCATCATCAATTTTTTTTTTTATCTTAAAGTGGGGCTGGAGAGATGGCTCAGTGGTTAAGAGCACTTGCAGCTCTTGCAGAGGACCCAGGTTCAGTTCCCAGCACCTACACAGTAGCTCCTAACTGTCTGTAACTCCAGTTCCAGGAAGTCCAATGTTCTTTTTTGGCCTCTACAGATAGGAGATGTGTAAGTGGTACATACAGGCAAACACCAATGCACATAAAACAAATAAGTACAAATTAAAAAGACTGTGTATGCAGTGTGTGTGTGTGTGTGTGTGTGTGTCTGTGTGTGTGTGTGTGTGTCTGTGTGTGTACGAACATGGAGGCCAGAGGTTGATGTTAGGTTTCTTCCTTTATCACTTGTCACACCCCCCTTTAAAAGATAAGATCTCTACCTAAATCTGGAGATCAGTGATTGATTAGATAAGGCTGGCCAGCAAGCTCTGGAGATCCTCTAGTTTCCATGCCCCAAAGGCTGGGGTTGCAGGCACTCCAGGTCCACCATGCCTGGCTTGTTGTATATCTCGGCACTTCTTGCTCAAGCTGCAACAACTCCCTCTGACTGAGCTGTCTCCCCAGACCCCACATGTTTTCAATTTTGACATAATCAAATTTATCTGGTTTTTCTTTTGTTGTTTGTGTTTTTAGTGTCATAGCCAAGAACCTCTCACCCAATCCAATGTCATGAAACTCTTCCCTGTGTTTTCTTCTGAGAGTTTTATTATTTTTCATCTTGTATTAATAAGACCCTTAGGTGTTTATGTTTTTTAACTTTTAAGACAGGGTGTTGGGAGCCCAGGCTGGCCTGGGATTCTCTGTGTAACCGAGGCTAGTCTCAAAATCATTAGTTCCCTCCTGTAGCTTCCCAGGTGCTAGGATTAAGATTGAGCGTGGGCCATCACAGAGACTGAACCAACAACCAAAGAGCAAGCATGGGCTGGACCTAGGCCCCCACACAGAAGTAGCAGATGTGCAGCTTGGTCTTCATGGGGGTCCCCAACAATTGGAACAGGGGCCAACTCTGACTCTGCTGCCTCCTTTTGGATCCCCTTCCCCTAGTTGGGCTGACTTGTCTGACCTCAGTGGGAGAGGGTGTGCGTTGTCCTGATAAATATGCCAGGACGGCACCCATGGGGGGCAGCTTTCTTTGGGTAGTGAGAGGGGGGTGTTAGGGCAGGATGGTACCCATGCAGGGGGGCTTCCCTTGGGGAGTGAGAGGAGGGGGTGTGAGGGTAAGACTGGGCGGAGAGGAGGGAGGGGCTGCAATTGAGATATAAAGTGAATAGATAAATAAATTAAGAGAAAAAATAAAAAAATTAAAAACAAACAAACAAACGAAAAAGGAGTGAACATGGAGCCCGTGTAGAAGCACACACCTTTAATTTCAGAATTTGGGTGGCAGAGGCAGCAGGATTCTGTGAGTTTGAGGTTAGCCTGCTATACTTAGTGAGTTCCATGACAGCCAGAGACACATAGTGAAACTTTGTCTCAAAAATCCAAACCAACTCCAAACCACCTTCCATTTTGTTTTTATTTTTTGTTGTTGTTGTTTTTAATTTTTTTTTGTTTTTAATTTTTGTTTTTGTTTTTTCGAGACAGGGTTTCTCTGTATAGCCCTGGCTATCCTGGAACTCACTTTGTAGACCAGGCTGGCCTCGAACTCAGAAATCCACCTCCCTCTGCCTCCTGAGTGCTAGGATTAAAGGCGTGCGCCACCACTGCCCGGCTTAATTTTTGTTTTTGTTGTTGGCTTTTTGCTGTTGTTTTTTCAAGACAGGGTTTCTCTGTGTAGCCCTGGCTGTCCAGGAACTCACTCTGTAGACCAGGCTGGCCTTGATTTCTGAGATGTCTCTGTCTCCCAAGTGCTGGCATTAAAGGCATGCGCAACCACTGCCTGGCGAATTCTTTTTTTGTTTGTTTATTTTTGTTTTTCTTTTTTTTCACTTTTTATTAGATATTTTCTTAATTTACATTTCAAATGCTATCCCCAAAGTTCCCTCTACACCCCCCTCCCCCGGCCCTGCTTCCTTACCCGCCCACTCCCAATACTTAGCCCTGGTGTTCCCCTGTACTGGGGCATATAAAGTTTGCAATACCAAGGGACCTCTCTTCCCAATGATGGCTGACTAGGCCATCTTCTGCTACATATGCAGCTAGAGACCCGAGCTCTGGGGGTTCTAGTTAGTTCATATTGTTGTTCCTCTTATAGGGTTGCAGACCCCTTCAGCTCTTGGGGTTCTATTTCTAGCTTTTCCATTGGGGGGCTCTATGTTCCATCCTATAGATGACTGTGAGCATCCACTTCTGTATTTGCCAGGCACTGGCATAGCCTCATACAAGACACCCACTATATCAGGGTCCTTTCAGCAAAATCTTGCTGGCATATGCAATAGTGTCTGGGTTTGGTGGCTGATTATGGAGCCCGGCGAATTCTTATTATTTTAATTTAATATTTTTGGAGACACAATCTCATGTAGCCTACACTATCATTGAATTTGCTAAGTAGAAAAAGATGACCTTGAAAGTTTGATCCTACTGCCTCCAAAGGCCAAGTATGTTTGGTTTTATATAATGCTACACTGGATTTTTTTTTTTAAGATTTATTTTATTGTAAGTATACTGTAGCTGTCTTCAGACACTCCAGAAGAGGGAGCCAGATCTCATTACGGATGGTTGTGAGCCACCATGTGGTTGCTGGGATTTGAACTTATCACCTTCGGAAGAGCAGTCGGGTGCTCTTACCCGCTGAGCCATCTCACCAGCCCAATGCTACACTGGAACCCAGTGTTTTACACATGTTAGGCACTCCACCACTGAGCCATGCCCCCAGGCCCTCCCTGGGGGATTCTAGGCAGGGGCTCTACCACTGAGCCACGCCTACAGCCCCTCCCTGGGGGATTCTAGGCAGGGGCTCTACCACTGAGCCACGCCCCAGACCTTTACTCCTGATGATGCATTTGAGTTTTGTCTTCTTGGATCCCTTGCTGTTGGATTTGAGCTCTCATCTGTTCAGGATCTAAAGTTAGACTGACAGTTTTGGAATTGGCCTTCACCAGCATCCCAGATCTGTCTTTGAATAAAGTCTCTCCCTTCTGCTTCTCTGTGGCATTTCATAGCCACTGGCTTTCCAGTTTCCTCCCTCTTGAGGTGGAGCGTATAATTCAGTAGCTTTCTCTGAGTTCTGCTGAGCCACAGCAGAGATAAAGACTAGCATGTTCCTGGGAGTTCACAGCTATTGATTTTTGCCCTTGTAGAAATTTATGCCTTTTATATCTAAGTGCATTTCTTTGTTTGCGTTTGTTTAGTGTGTGTGCACATCCATACCATGCCATTTGTGTGGTGGTCAGATGACAAATTGCAAGAGTCGATTCTCTCTTTCCCTATGTGATTTTTGGGAATTGAACACAGATTGTCCGGTTTGGTGGACAACACCCTTAGTCACTCAGCCATCTTGCCAGTCCTTGCCTCCTTTCTTGTCAGCTTAGACATGAAGTAAATGATATGTATATTTTAATGTTTGTGTGTGTGTGGTGTGTGTGGTGTGTATAAATAAGTACATACATTTTTTTTCTTTTTTGAAATAGGGTCTTACTATGTAGCCCTGCCCAGCCTAGAGTTTGCTAATGTAGACCCAGGCTGGTCTTGAACTCACAGTAATCCATCTACCTCTGCCACACGAATGCTGGGATTTATGTACATATGTTGTATGTCTATATGTATGCTCATTTGACGGTGCATTTGTCTGCATGTGGAGGCTAGAGATTGAGGTTAGGTAGCTTCCTCCATCGCTCTCCACTTGAGCCCAAAGTTCAGCCAGCTTAGTTTGGGGATCCCCTTTGCTGCCTCCTGAGTCCTAGGATTAAAGATGGCAGTCATTCTTGCCCAGCATTTTCGTATAGCAAGTGCTTTTCCTAGCCCAGCATCTTCCTGGCTCTGTACTTAGATTTTTAAATTTATTATTTTTATTTGAATGTGTATGTATGTGTGTGCATGTACATGCATGCATATGTGTGTGTGTACCATGCATGCAAAGGTACCCGTGCAGACCAGAGGGTGTAGGATCCACTAGAACTGGAATTATAGGTAGTTTCAAGCCACCTGATGTGGGTACTGGGAACCAAACTTGGGTCTTCTATAAGAACATTAAGGGCTCTAATCACTGAGCCATCCCTCCAGATTTGTACTTTTTAAAAAAATTTTTTTAAAGATTTATTTATTTATTATATGTAAGTACACTGTAGCTGTTTTTCAGACACTCCAGAAGAGGGTGTCAGATCTTGTTACAGATGGTTGTGAGCCACCATGTGGTTGCTGGGATTTGAACTCAGGACCTTTGGAAGGGCAGTCGGTGCTCTTAACCGCTAAACCATCTCTCCAGCCCCAGATTTGTACTTTTTAATTGCCACCATTCACTGTGTTGGCTCAGGAGGGCTTTGTTAGCAAATGGAGAAGGACGTTAATCTGGGGAAGATATAGATCTCACTCTTTCTCCAATAGTCCCAGGGTGGGGGAGCTTGACTCACTGTGGAGGGAATTTAGACTCCGATACACTCTGCAGTGTGTGTGTGAGTGTGTGCGCGCGCGCGCGTGCACGCGCACACGTGCGCACATGCACACCTGCCTGCCTGCCTGCCTGCCTGCCTGTCTGTGTTTTCTGAGTGCTGGGGACTATGAGGTGTCTGAGGCTACTCGGATCTAAGAATCAAACTGTGTAGAGATGCAAACCTCAGTCCGAGGGTGGGACATGGGTAGTGGGTAGAGCATTTGCCTGGCATGTTTGAAGCCTAGTGGTGAAGCACTGAAGAAAACTGGGCATGGTGGCACACACCTGTAATTCCGGTACTTGGGAGATGGAGCCAGGGGGATCAGCCATACGAGGCCATTCTCAGGACACAATGTGTTTAAGGCCAGTGGGGGAGAAGTGAGACCCTGAGTCAAAAACCACAAAAGGAGACACTTCAGCTGGTGACTGGCAAGGACAAAAGGAAGTCTCTCCTCTCTCTCTCTCTCTCTCTCTCTCTCTCTCACACACACACACACACACACACACACACACACACACACACACGCAGCCTACTTCCAGCTCTCAGAGCTGAGACCCTCACTCCTTATCAGGGCTGGGTCTGTAATCTCAAGGGTCCTGTCTGCACTGTGCCCAACCAGGACAACTTTGCAGCAGCATTATTATTTTCAAGCATGTGCTTGTGTGTTATACATGTGTGTGCACACATATGTATGTGGGTTCACAAGCACATGTGTGACCGTTCCTGTGGAGGCCGGAAGTGGACGTGAGCTGTCTTTCCCAGTCCCTCTCCACATTGTATTATTATTTTTGAGACAAGGTCTCTCATTGACTCCAGCTCTCTGATTGGCTATGGCCATTAAGCTCCAGGGACTCGGCTCTCCAGCCTGACCTGCTAACCAAAGCCTTTTGTCCTGAGGTCAGTGCACAGCCTGGCTGTGGTAACAGGACCCTCGGAGGCTGGTGACAGAGCAGCAGGAAGGAAGGGGGGATGGGCCCCAGCCCTCTGAGAGCCAGAGCAGATGGTGAAGAAAAACAAGGGCTTGTTTGCCTCTCTGGGGCATCCGGTTCCAGCGCAAGGCTGGAGTATTTCTGGCTGTAGCGTTTACTCGCAGATGGGAGTGCGTGTAGAGAATTGGTCACCTTCTCTTCTCTGGGCATGCACTGGAGCCTGATTGAGAGTCTTCTTGTTTATATTCTGCAGGATCTGGTTTTGTCTGGGCTGTCAGTTTTTCCAGGGCAGGGGCCATGACCCACCCCAAGGCCTGGAGGACCCTGTGCAGCATCAGCCAGCGTCCTGTTGAGTGACAGCAGGGCCCAGGAAATTTCCAGAGCGAAGGGGAGACACATCTTCCCCATCCGGTCCTTTCAGATCTTCCCTGAGACGTGGGAAGGGGGCAGTCTTTGCATCTGGACTCTATATTTACAGGTTTTCAAGGCCTATGGAGTTCTGCAGACTTAAGTTTGGAACACAAAAGCTCACTTCTGTAGTTTTAAGATTAAAAAGTGAAATCCATTCTTTTGTTTAGTGAGTGTGTATGTGTGTGGGCACTTGTGCCGGGACACACCTGTGGAGCACAGAGGACGACTTTCGGGACTCAGTATCTCCTTGCACCATATGGGTTCTGGGGATGGATCTCGGGTTGTCAAGCTTGGCAGCAAGCATCTTTGTGCACTGGACCATTTGCAGACTACCACAGCCGTAGGCGTTTTGCTTGCTGATATGTGTCCCTAGCTGTGCGAGTCAGGGCTCTTTGTCTCAAGAAAGGGCTAAGCTAAAGTCTTACATCTAAAGCTACAGTCTCACGCCAGGCAGGTCTGGGACCTATGTTTTTATTTATTTATTTTCTTCTTATTCTGAAATGTAGGTTTCATGTCCTCCAGGCTGGCTAGGTAGTCAAGGATGGCCACGAACCTCTGAACCTCCTCCCTCTAGCTCTCAGATGTGGGAATACAGGCATGCCTGGTTTATGTGCTACAGGGCATCATGAATATGGAGCAAGCACTCTACCAATTGTGCTCCACGTCCAGCTCAGAGCCTGGCTTTCTGGCTTTCTGTGCACCTCCTGCCTCTTTGCATCTTAGAGCCTGCATGAGGACTGAGGGAGTGGCAGCCGGTCCTGAGATGCGGAGTATCCTCAGCTAGGGAGATGATGGGGGCGGGGCATAGTGCTTACTGTGCAAGCAGGAGGACCTGAGTTTGGATTCCCAGCCTCTGCTGTGCTGCGTGGCTAGAGCCCCAGCGTTTGTGGGATGGGATGCAGAGACAGACACAACCCTGATTGCACTTGGCTGGTCAGTCTAGCCAAACTGGTGCGCTTCAGGTTTGGTGAGGGTTTCAAAACGTTTTAAAAGGTGGAGAGAGATTGAGGAAGATACTGTACATTGACCTCTGGACTCCCTGTGTATATGTACTCAAGGGCACACGCACACGCACACACACACTCACTACAGTTGAAAAGATGAGGTGTAGTAACATTTACATATCCAGAGACCATGTCATTGAAAAGGAATTTATTACTTACAGATCCGAAGAGGAAAGGGCGTGACGCAGGGGACACCGAAGTAAGGCAGGAGGCCAGGAATGGCAGGATGGCTCTGAGGGAAAAGGCATTGGCTGACAGGCCTGATACCCGAGTTCAATACCTGTGACCCACATGGTAGGAGAGAAGAGACTCTTGCAGGTTGTGTTCTGACCTCCACATGCACACCCATGCATATATGTACATATGGAACACATAAAATGAAATGAAGATGTAATACAAAGAAGTAACCATGCACACAGATATTAGGGGGACAGCAGTGACCCTACCTTACTGATGTGAATCTCAGATGCTGTAGGGTGACCTTGTTCCAGGGGAGACTTGATGCAAATACCTATTTACCAAAGATAGGAGACCAGAGACGGGACGTAACCACAGTCCAAACTGCTGAACTAGTGAGTTTATTGGGGTTGCTTACAAGAGCATGAGATGACCCAAAGGCCCCCGGCATCACTGAAAGCCCATCCTAGCACTGGTGACCAGTCCCGGAAACTGGAGTCCTGGAGGAGGAGGAGGAGGAGGAGGAGGAGGAGGAGGAGGAGGAAACAACAAAAGCACTTTTAAGACTTGACCGTTTCAAATGTCCCCTCTACAGGGATAGAAACTTATCCCATGGAATTCTAGCCCAAAGCCTGGCAAAGTCACCCGGGGATTGATTAAAAGAAACCTTTCTGGTAAAGGAACTGTAAGTCATTAGCATTCAGATTTTTCATGGATGAGCCTAATTCAGCGCATTCTGCAGCCTGCAATGGATTTAATTTTCTGTTTGATCCCACAGAGAAAACCCACAAGCAAGCGCGGCGGTGGCTCCCGGGACTAGGTGCGGAAGCCCGGGCTTCTCCGGAGCTCTGTGGGAATCGCCCTCGCTGGGTCTGCAGGGGTTCCTGGAAGGAAAACCCTTTAATCAGGGAGACTGCAGGGTGTGTGGCATGGGAAGGAGGGTGGGTTGGAGGATGGCTCTGCAGGGACGAATCAAGAACTTAAAACAGTTGCAGATCCTCTGGGTGATTCTTGGTGTTTCTTGTGGTGGTGGTGGTAGGGCCCCCGTGGTGCCGGTAGGACTTGGGTGAGGCAGTCTGTGGAGAGGAGAGGGGAGGGGAGAGGTGGGCTCCTTGAACCTTCCACCAAAGGGACATCTGCCTTTAATCAGTGCTGAGAACAAAGGGGGGCAATTAATTGCCTGTAACAGACTGAGGGCAGCTCAGATTTCTCCACAGTCTGCAGCAGTGGGGGCAGGGGTCTCAGCCGCCCAGGCCACTGTGTCTGGGGAGGATGCCTGTCTGCTGTTCAGGTCCTGTCTCCTTACCTAAAGGCCCCTGCAAGCCTTCCTATAGCCTCAGGCCAGGGTTCCAATACCAGCCCAGCATCCAAGCTCTTCTCTGCAGCAGGCTCTTTTCTAATCCAGCCCTGGCCTTAAGGTAGAGTAGGGAGGCTCTTATGTATCTGTCTGTCTGTCTGTCTGTCTGTCTATCTTGCAGTGCTAGGGATGGAACTCAGGGCCTGTGTATTCTAAGTGGTCTGCCTAGACCGCGACCCCTAATGAGGGGCTAAGGCGATGTTTCTCAACCTATGGGTCAAATGACCCTTTCACAGGGGTCACCTAAGATCATTCTGCATATCTGATATTTATATTACAATTCATAGCAGTAGCAAAATTACAGTTATGAGGTAGCAACAAAATAATTTTATGGTTAGGAGTCACTTGCTTAGAATGTTTCAGTGAGGGAGGGGCTGGGGGCGTGGCTCAGTGGTAGAGCCCCTGCCTAGACTCCCCCAGTGAGGGGCTGGGAGCATGGTTCAACTGTAAAACATTTGAATATGCCAGTGATGGATTGAGGACGTGGCTTTACTGTTATGAAATATAGAATTCCATGTTCAGTGAGAGACCCTTTCTTGAAAAATAATGTGAGCTGGGCAGTGGTGGCGCACTCCTTTAATCCCAGCACTTGGGAGGCAGAGGCAGGTGGATTTCTGAGTTCGAGGCCAGCCTGGTCTACAGAGTTCCAGGACAGCCAGGGCTACACAGAGAAACCCTGTCTCGAAAACAAACAAACAAACAAACAAACAAACAGAAAAAAAAGAAAAATAATGTGGAAAGTGACAGAGGTAGACATTTTGACATCAATCATTGGTCTCTATACACTCACACAGGATAGGGCACCCACATGCACCCACATATTCACTGCCCTTTCTCCAATTAAGAAAAAAAGCCACATGAGTTATTCACCCTGTGTCCTGAAAAGCAGCTCAGAGGGACTCCATAGGGAGCAGTGTGGACTTTCTTGATCCAGGAACCCTTGTTGGTCGTTGTTGACAAACTGTGGAAGGGAGTAGAAATCTCTCACTGAGGCAGGGTGGTAAGGGGAATGGCGTTATTTCGGGAAGAATCTTTATGGGCTGGAAGTCTGGATGTGGGTCCAGCTCAGCCTGAGTGGGTTGGGTCCTGTGTTGGGGACCAACCAGAACTTGGGGATCTGCCCACTAGAAGTGACAGTTGGAAGGAAGGAGCACAGGGACACTCTTCCAATTGACACCACCTGACTGGAAGCTATCACAAAGTCTCTGTGGACGGACGTAGAGATGATCCCCACTGTTTCAGATATTTGAGGGTAAGCCCAAGGCGATCCCTGAATGATGAACCCGGTGGACAGTGGAAACCTGTCCGCAGAAAACTATTTGCTTGGCTGTTTTGGCTTTCACCTGCAAGGCTTCTGGGAGAGGTGTCCCAGAGTTCCACCCTTCATTTGCACATCAATGTGATGGTCTCTGAAACTTCTCCCAGCTTCAAGGCTGCTCTTCCTGCCCTGTGGGCTACAGGAAGCCAAGGAGGAGCCCAGAGAGAATCCCTGGCAGGACCCCAACACAGTGAATTCCCCCGGCAGGACCCAACACAAGGCTTTAGAATGAACTCCCTTGTCTTCAGCTATAGAATCTTTTTCTTTATTTCTAAACAGGGTTTCTCTTTGTAGCCCTGTAGACCAGGCTGGCCTCAAACTCTCAGTGATCTACCTGCCTCTGCCTCCCAAGTGCTGGGATCTAAGTAGTGCACCACCATGCCTGGCAGCTATAGGATTTTAAAGTGTTCAGCCATGTCTGAACTCATAGGTTGGAAGTTTCCAGGAACTACTAGACAAGACTAGACTCAAACACAGTGGGATTGATTCTGAAATTTTCATTCATTCTTTCATTTGCGTGAGCTCTGGGTATCTGAAATATAGTTCCCACACTTGGTGGCAAGTGCATTAACCGGTGAGCCATCTCTTTTCAATTCCACCTTAATTTTCTCAGACAGCATCTCTCCTTGAACCTGGAGATCATTGGCTTGTTAGCTAGCAAGTCCCAGGGATTCTTCTGTCTCTGCCTCCCCTGTGCTGGGATAACAGGCATGCACCGTCACGTCACACCTGGCTTTTGTATATAAATTCTGGGGATTGAATTAAGGTCCTCTGGGCACTTTATCAACTAACCATCTCTCCAGCCCCCACAGGGGTTCTTCAGGATTGAGGACCAGGAGGTGCACTGCCCCTGGTGAGACACCCCGGTTGTCATTCCTTGCAGCCATCCCAGCAGCCTCAGCAGCCCTGGGTATCAGAGGTAAAATTTTGTGATCGGTCGGTCCCTGTTAGTCCGCACCGGACTCCTCAGATTCTTATCAGATTTTCTTTTCCTTCTTTCTCCCTCCCAACCCCCGACCCCTCTAGTGAACACTGGACCAGTCTCCCTGCCGTTGGCAAGAGGGTGGGAGAAAAAGAAATGCTGTGGGTTTGCTTTTGCCAACTCTTGTTTGTAGCCTGATGGTCCACTATGGGCAGCCATTTCCTTCCCTGGATCTTTAATTTTTCTTGCCCGCTGGAGGTGGGGGCCAGGCCTCACCTGTAATTTGGACAATTCAGGTGGACAGAGGAAGATCCTGAGGTTTAGTACTAGCTAAGGGCTACAGTGAGACTTTGTCCCAAAACAAATAAGAAAAAGGGAAGAGGAAGGAAGGAAGGAAGGAAGGAAGGAAGGAAGGAAGGAAGGAAGACAGAAGGAAGTAGAGGGGTAGTGGGTGAGGCAAGAGAATCTTTGTTTATTTTTTGGTGTATTAGTGTGGGGTGGTGTGTGTATGCGTGTGCATGTGTGTGCCCCTGCTATATTCACTTTCCACCTTATTCCCTTGAGACTGGGTGTATTAGTCAGGGTTTTCTAGAGTCACAGAACTTATGGGTCATCTCTATATAGTAAAGGAATTGTTGATGACTTACAGTCTGCAGTCCAACTCCCAACAACAGTCAGCAGCAGCTGTGAATGGAAGTCCAAGGATGTAGGAGTTGCTCAGTCCCACAAGGCAAGCAGGTGAAGGAGAGGAGGGGGAGTAAATCTCCCTTCTTCCAAGCCCTTATGTAGGTCTCCAGCAGAAGGTGTAGCCCAGATTAAAGGTGTGTGCCACCACACCTTTAATCCCAGATGACCTTGAACTCAGAGAGCTCCCTGTCTTAATCTTCTGGAATCCATAGCCACTATGCCTCAAGATCTTCATACCAAGATCCAGGTCAGAAACTTGTATCTCCCAGCCTCCAGATTAGGATCACTGGTGAGCCTTCCAATTCTGGATTGTAGTTCATTCCAGATATAGTCAAATTGACAACCAGGAATAGCCACTACACTGGGTCTTGGCTGGTGAACCCCAATGATCCTTCTCTGCCTGCCCCTTTCAGTCCTGGGGTTACTAGTCATCTTAGCCACACCCAGCTTTTTACATGGGTGCTGAGGCTTCAAACTCAAGCCCTCGCATTTGCACCGCTTTTGTTCACTGAGCCATCGCCTCATCCCCATATAGTGTATTTTTATAACATTCATCTGTTGCTACTCCCAACTAATCTCCCTGCATGAAAGACCATCCTTTCCCGATACCGATCGTCCGTACACGGACTCGGTATCTCGTGACCGGATGTCCGGAGGTCACTCGTCGATCCTGAGTGTCCGAGTAATCGTCTCGTGAACGGATCTGGGACTCAAAACCCAGGTCTCACATTTTTGTCCTCTATCGTCTAGTCGAGGAGAAGACACCCGAGACGGGTGTAGGTGGCAAGCCCCGTCCTCAGTGTCCTGATTGTGTCGTGGGGGCTGCTGATCTGACGGAGAGCATTTGGCTGCCTCTCTCAGCACAGCCTCTCTGACATGCCCATAAATGGCCATAGGTTTGTTGTCCTAATCATTTAGACTCTTTGCAGCCGGGATGGATGGGAAATCTGATTCTGGAATGATCAAACTTTCCTTCTGGCTGACCGGCATGTTGGGAATGAACTGATGGTCTTTGAAGGATCCTCACATGGAGTGGGCTCAGGAATTCTGACCATGGAAGGTTCTGGAATGAACGCATGGAAGGTGTACAGCTTGCTCTCTCTGTGGGGTCACTGCAAGGGAGTGACTCCCCCTGTGACACAATTCCACCCGTGTTCTTCTCCTTCAAGCCTTGGTGCTGGGTCCTGGATCCCAGAATCCAGAAGCCACGTCATTGCCTTCTCTTTTGGGCAGTTGTCATGAAGCTCTCAGATCAGCATCTGTTCAGTCTGAAATCAGCATTTTGGGGCTGGGAAGATGGCTCAGGTGGTAAAGTATTTGCCTTGCAATCCTGACAACCTGAGTTTGATCTCTGGACCCTGCCAAAGTGGAAGTAAAGACCCAGTCCCACACTGTCCCCTGCGCTCCATGACATACATGCCTGCATATGCACATCATGCATGTTCTCAACCCACCTCATGATGATGATGATAATAATAATAATAATAGTCATACATACATACATACATACATACATACATACATACATACATACTTAACAAAACTAGGCATGGGGGCTCATGCATGTAACCCCAGTGCTGGGGAGGTGGAGCCAGGAGGATCCTTGTGGTCTACTGGCTAGCCAGCCTACCCTACTCAGAGAGCCCCAGGCCAGTGAGAGATCCTGTCTTTAAACACCAAGATGAGGGGGCTAGGACACAATAGATACTGTGTCTAACTGTGTTGGAAAATTCTAAGCTTGACTATTGGTTGGCTCTACCCGTTATTGGACTGGGCATGGTGGAACATGGTCCCACTACTTGGTAGACAGGTATGGGAGGATCTCTACAAGTCTGAGGCCAGCCTGAAACCTTGTCTCAAACAACAACAATCACCTCACTATGAATGGCACCTGAGGAATGACAGCTGAGGTTGGTCTCTGTCTTCTCCCCATGCTGGCACACTGGAGAGGTTTTGCACCATTCCATGGGATGGGATCCTAGACTGGATAAAAAGGAGAAAGT
Source organism: Mus minutoides (assembly GCA_902729485.2). Classification (NCBI taxonomy): domain Eukaryota; kingdom Metazoa; phylum Chordata; class Mammalia; order Rodentia; family Muridae; genus Mus; species Mus minutoides. The sequence goes on along the minus strand of LR749513.1, from coordinate 3,887,271 downwards.
GGGCTGATCATTAGCATCTCTCTCTCTCTCTCTCTCTCTCTCTCTCTCTCTGCCTCCTGATTAAGGATGCAGTGTGAGCAGCCATCTGACACTCCTGCCACCCTCCATGCCTTCCTCCGACAGTGGACTGCACCCTCAGGCTGCCAGCTCTAATCAACCATTCCAGGTGGTTGGATGGATCACTGGGTACAAGGGTTTGCTGGTCAAGCCTCATGACCTGAATGTGAGTGTCAGGAACCACAGGGTGGAGAGAGAGAAGCATCTCCCAAAGTAATCCTCTAACTTACACACACACTCCACAGCGCCTGTCTGTCTGTCTGTCTGTCTGTCTGTCTGTCTGTCTGCCTGTCTGTCTGTCTCTCACTCACACACACACTAAATAAAATCAATTAATCCTTTTTCTTTCTTTCTTTCTTTCTTTCTTTCTTTCTTTCTTTCTTTTCTTTTTTTTTTTTTTTTTTTTTTTTTTTTTTTTTTTTTTTNCGTTTTTTCGAGTCAGGGTTTCTCTGTGTAGCCCTGACTGTCCTGGAACTCACTTTGTAGACCAGGCTGGCCTCGAACTCAGAAATCTGCCTGCCTCTGCCTCCCGCGTTTCAGTGTGTATATATTTCTGTTAATGGACGTTTGTGTGGATATCTCTTTGTTACTGTTTTTCTATGCGAATGCGTTATTTATGTGTGTTTCCATCTCAATCCATGCATATTTTTGTTTTTTTTTTTTCATTGTATGCCGACTTTTTTGGTAAGAATGCTTTTCTGCGTGTATATAGGTCTGTAAATGGACATTTGTGTGGATAGCTCTTTGTATCTGTGTTTTTCTATATGAAAGTGTTACTTATGTGTGGAGTGCTGGGATTAAAGGTGTGCACCACTACGCCCGCCTGGCTCTTCTGGTGAGTTTTCTATACAGTTTTCTGTCTTCCATTTTCTTCATCCTCCCTCTTTCCTTTTCCCTTCTCCCTTCTTTCTGTTAGAGTCTTATGTAGCTCAGGCTGATAGGTAGTTGAGGATGCCTTTGAACTCCTAATCCTCCTGCCTCTACTTCCCAAGTACTAAGATTACAGAAAGGTGCCATCAAACCTGGTCTCTTTGTAGTTTTCTTTTTCTTAGACAGTATTTCTCTGTGTCCTAGAATTTGCTCTGTAGACCAGGCTAGCCTCGAGTTCTACCAGACATCTACCAGATCTACCGCTGCCTCGTGAGTGCTGGGAATAAAAGTGTGTGCTGCCAATAGCGAGTTTTTTGGTTTTTTTGGTTGTTTTGTTTTTAAAAAGGATTTATTTTTATGTGTATTTCTGTGTGTGTGCCACATGTGTGTGGTGACATCCAGGGGGGATGTTAGGTTCTCGGAGCTGGAGTTGTGAGTTGCTTCATGTGGGTGCTGGGAACAGAACTAGGACCTTCTGGGAAAGCAGCAAACGTGCTCGGCCTCTGAGCCATTCCTTGTGCCCCTGTTACATTTTTTAGAGAAAAGGACCCTCTGAGAAGCTAGTCCTGGCTCACCTGGAAGTTCTGATGCTCCTGCCTCTGTTTCACCAGTACCTAGAATCCAGGTATGTGCCAGCATGCCTGGCTTACTTCATTTCTAAGAGATCAAAAGTTTTCATTCCATAATTTTACAGGTGGCACATTTTATGTCTTTGAGGATATTAAGGTTTTAGATGCTCTCTTCATGCTGATGAATGCAGCTCAGTTGGTAGAACACTTGCCTAGCATCCCAAAGCCCTGGGTTCGATACCCAGCATCCTATAGAGAAAGATCCCAGCACTTGGAAGATACAGATAGAAGAATCAAAAGTTATAGGCGATCCTTATATACATAGTGAGACTGGGGCCAACCTGGGCTACATGAAACTCTGTCTTTTAAAAAAAAATATTCTCTCCCTTTATCTGGTTGGTTCCTCTGTTGGTTTTCCTTGTGATTTATCACCTGTTTAGTTGGTGCCTTTGCCTTTTTATTTTTCTCTTCAAATAATTCAAGTGTTGGCATTTGTTCTTTGTTTTATATGACTTTACTGTTTATTGATACCTTGACTTTTGATACCTGGTACACTGGTGATTTGGGAAAAAAATGGGGAAAGGGTGTGCAAAAGAATCCAGCTATCTGACCTGAGGGTATACTGAAGGTCAATAGCTTATGAGTCTATGTGCTATATAGATAGTCCAAGCTGGTCTGGAACTCACTGTGTTGTCCAAGATAGCTTCAAACTTGCAATCCTCTTGCCTCAGCCTCCAGAGTGTTAATGCTGTAGGTATGTACTGCCAATCTCAGCTACAATGTCTGATTCTTCTTCTTCTTTTGTTTTTCTTTCTAGTTTTTCAAGACAGGGTTTCTCTGTGGAGCTCTGGCTGTCCTGGAATTCTCTCTGTAGACCAGAACTGCCTGCCTCTGCCTCTGCCTCCCAAATGCTGGGATTAAAGGTGTGCACCACAGGCACCAGCAGGCAGTACCTGATTCTTGATACCAGCAGGGATAGAGACTTGCCTCTTACCGATATCCTTGACCACTTCTACTCTGCTCCTGCCTTGCCCTCTGACAGTCACCCGGGTGGTTCCCCTGCGTACCCACCACATGTGCTCCTAAGCTGCCCCCCCCCAAACCCCCCACCCCCGGTCATTAGTGCTGGTCCTGTTGGCTACAGATTTCCGGCTGGACTCTCCACCTCCAAATTACTCCCATCTGCTCTATGTCTCTCCCGGATGCCTCAAAACATCTAGCCCACTGCTTCTCATTTTCTAATATGGCAAGGGACTTATTTTTAGCTTTAAAATTTCTAGGATCTGGTGGTAGGTGGAGGGGATGGGAGTATGTTCCTGCTGGGTATCTTAGCCCAATCTCCACACTGTTTGTTCTGTCCCCTTTCCACCCCTGCTGTCCTTGTCCAGTTCTCCTTTCCTATTCTGTAGCCCGTCACTTTCCTGGTGAGTCATACATACCCTTGCTCCTTCTCTGGAGGATTCTAGGCAGGGGCTCTCCCACTGAGCCACGCCCCAGCCCCTCCCTGGAGGATTCTAGGTAGATGCTCTCCCACTGAGCCATGCCCCAGCCCCTCACTGGGGTATTCTAGGCAGGGGCTCTCCCACTGAGCCACACTCCCTGACCCTCCCTGGGGAATTCTAGGCAGGGGCTCTACTACTGAGCCATGTCCCCAGCCCCTCCCTGGGGGATTCTAGGCAGGTGCTCTACCACTGAGCCACACCCCCAGCCCCTCCCTGGGGGATTCTAGGCAGGGGTTCTACCACTGAGCCACACCCCTTGACCCTCACTGGGGGATTCTAACAGGAGCTCTACCACTGAGTCACACCTCTAGTCTCTCACTGGGGAGTCTAGTGGCCTACCACTGAGTCATGGCCCCAGCCTCCAGAACAGGCCTGTGTCCTTAGACCCAGCTCTCCTGACACTCCTAATTTTACAGGGATTTCTGACATGCTTTTGTCTCTTTCAGCCTTGTTTATCCTTCTGTGGCAATGCTGTCCCTTGATGACACACGGAACTGCAGTTAATGGATTGATCTTTTGGTGCCTAGCTTGTAGCCTTTCCTAGAACTGACCCTGCTCTGTTCCTGTAGTTCCCTGTGCTCAACAGGAGGTTGGGCCTCTTCTGTAACCAGGTCCATCTCTGTCATGCTTCAGTGGCAAGGAGGGGGTGAGAGGACACCAGGGCTTAAAGCCTCAAGTGCTTTAGCCTCCTCCCTCAGCCCCTGACAGACGGTCTCTGATAGTTCATATTGTCAACTCAGTAGGCTCTAAAAGTGCCATGGAAACAAAGCTGTGGATATGTCTGCGGCGGAGTTTCAAGACTGGGTCAGTTCAGGTGAGAATGTGGGCAGGACCTGTGGGCAGCCCTTCACACTGCCTTCCCAGTCAGGGAGCCGTGAGTTGCAGTTGCAAACAGCTTATTTCCTCTTGATTATTCAGTCCCTGACCCCAGACCACTGGCTGGTGCCGTCCATATTCACCCCAATTAAACCTCTCTGATAAGCTTCCCAGACACTCCCAGAGGTGTATGTTTTAGGTGATCCTAAAGATTAACTTTTACAGGCCAGATACACAGTTCAGTGTTAACCAAGAGTTTGTCTGGGGGTGGTATTGCAGGCCTTTAATCTCAGCACTTGGGAAGGTAGTGCCAGTACATCTATGTGAATTGGAGGCCAGCCTGGTCTGTGTGGCAAGTTCCAGGTCAGCTAGGGATATACAGAGAGACTGTATCTTAGAGACAGGGTGCAAAGAAACTAAGAGTTTGAAGAAAAGTGTGAAGTAGAGTAAGGTAGAAAAGATCAATTATTAGATATTGGCTTATTGCTGGATGGTGGTGGTGCACACCATTAATCCCCACACTTGGGAGGCAGAGGCAGGCAGATCTCTAAGAGTTCAAAACCTGCCTGGTCTACAGAGCAAGTTCCAGGACAGGTAGGGCTACACAGAGAAACCCTGTCTCGAAAAACAAACAAACAAACAAACCAAAAGAAAGAAAGAAGGAAAGAAAGAAAAAAGAGGAAAAAGATATTGATGTATTTAGTGATTTATTTAAAGTACTGCTTGTACTGTCTGTTTGTCCAGCAGGACAGACATCACTTGCTACCAAAACAGAATGACCTGGAGGAACAGCTGAAACAAGGGGTCATTTGTCCTTAACAACCTGCTGATGCTTCTGTAAAATCTCACTTGCTTGCCTGCCCCACCTAGAAGCCTTCCAGGAGGTGTCCTGGCTTGGGTCTGCAAGCCCATGAGCCTCAGGGCTGGCGGCGAGACAAGCCACACAGAGTGAGGAATGAACCTCCAGTCAGTACTGTCTCTGCAGGCACTGGGTCCAACACTTCCCGAGTCTGAACCTCCAGTCAGTACCGTCTCTGCAGGCACTGGGTCCAACACTTCCCGAGTCTGAACCTCCAGTCAGTACCGTCTCTGCAGGCACTGGGTCCAACACTTCCCGAGTCTGAACCTCCAGTCAGTACCGTCTCTGCAGGCACTGGGTCCAACACTTCCCGAGTCTGAACCTCCAGTCAGTACCGTCTCTGCAGGCACTGGGTCCAACACTTCCCCGAGTCTGAACACAGTTAAGCACAGTAAAACTCTGGGAAAAGGTTACCATGTAACAATGATCACAACAAAGCTTTAGGCATGCTACAGAGAAACTCCCTAGCCAAGTACCAAAGCCTGTGACCTTTACAAGAATGAGTTCTACTGATAGATATGCAGAGCTCAGGGCTTGAGATCTAAAGAGGAAGGAGCAGTCCTAAGCATCAGGATATATTCTATTGGTAGATAATGCAAAGTACATGGAACCTCTTTCATAAGAGTGCATTCTAGCCGGGCGTGGTGGCGCACGCCTTTAATCTCAGCACTCAGGAGGCAGAGGCAGGCAGATTTCTGAGTTCGAGGCCAGCCTGGTCTACAGAGTGAGTTCCAGGACAACCAGGACTACACAGAGAAACCCTGTCTCGAAAAACCAAAAAAAATAAAATAAAATAAATGAAAGAGTGTATTCTAATGACTGAGAGATGAAGCTCCGGATTAGGGCCCAAACAATACTCAGGATATTAGTGGGGACCCAGGGGAGGGGGAGGCTGGCTCCTAACAGGATAGCTAAGGATCACCAGGTTGTTTGACCATTCTGGCATTCCAGGTAACCAGCTCACTTGATTGACAGGTTTCTCCTATGCTTATGCTAAGCTCTGCTTCCTAAGTACTGGTGACATCTCTCTTCCATTCTCATTGATGTCTGAGTGCTTATTCTAGAAAGAGTCCCACAACAGGCAGATCTGGTCCAGGCCTGATTGTGACAGTTAATATGGATAGTCAAGTTTGACAGAATCTAAAATCAACTAGGAGACATATCTCTGAGTATGTTTCCAGATTGGGTTAATTGAAATAGGAAGACCAAATGGGCAGCACCATTCTCCTGGGCTGCATAAAAAGGAGAAAGTGAGCTGAGCACCAGCATCCATCTCTCTCTGCTTCCTGACTGCGGTTGCAATGTGACCAGCCGCCTCATGCTTTACCGGTCATGACAGATTGGACCCTCAGACTCTGAGCCCAAATCAACCCTCCCTCCCTTCCTTCCTTAAGCTGCTTCTGTTGGGAATTTTATTTTGACAATACCCCCTTTCCCCATAGCATACACTTCTTCTACACTGTCCCTGGGCCATCTGGGAACAGCCAAGGCTAACACAACTGTTGCTGTCCCCACAGGCACTGGTGCCATCACACGGTGACAAGGACAGTGTCCTGCCAGGTGCAGAATGGCTCCGAGACGGTGGTCCAGCGAGTCTACCAGAGCTGCCGGTGGCCTGGGCCCTGTGCCAACCTCGTAAGGTAAAGGCACCCAGGTGCCGGGTTCTGCCTTGCCTTTCTGTTCCTTCGCATGATGTGACCCAAGTACAGTCCTGGGGTTGGCTGCCTTGATGCTGGTAAAGGAGAGCTGGGCACAGAGTCTATGAACAGGGAGTGAAGTATACATGCCGCCATGAGAGGGACATGCTCCTACCTGAGACAGTGTCACTGTTCCAGATTATTGCTGATTCTTGGGGGAGGGGACAAAGGAGATGGAGAGGGATGGTGGGGCTAAGGAGGAAAGTAAATTAAAAAAAAAATATGGAGAGCTGGGCGTGGTGGCGCACGCCTTTAATCCCAGCACTTGGGAGGCAGAGGCAGGCGGATTTCTGAGTTCGAGGCCAGCCTGGTCTACAGAGTGAGTTCCAGGATAGCCGGGGCTTTACAGAAAAACCCTATCTCGAAAAACCAAAAAAAAAAAAAAAAAAAAAAGGACTCGGAAATCTAGGTTTTAGAGCTGCTCCTTAATAGCCACGCCCACTCAGGGCCACACCCTATTACAACACCCCTCGTGAGGGCACATTCCGCAGCCAGTCCTCTCAGCCTCGCTGTCCTACAGTCACACTTTCCCACAACCACACAGTCCCATAGTTGTTCCCTACCACAGCCACCACCTCCAACAGCCACGCCCTCTTGTGGCTCTGAACTCTCATAGACTCACTCTCCCAAATCACGTCCCTTCAAAAAGCCACACCCATACACAGCCCCATCCCTCAAGCACACGCATTCCCAGCCATCCTTCTTACCCTCTCGTAGCTCGCTAGCTCCATCTTCTCACAACCTTGTCTTTTTAGAGATTTCCCTTGATGCCTCATTGGCTGGGAGCCTGCAAGCCTCAGTTTCCCTACTTAAAATGGAGAGGACAGAATACTGCCTCAAGATATTGCTGGGGGAGGAGCTGAGGATCCAGGATGGAAGTCCCACAGAGACCTAACTTCTAATCAACTCTGAGGCGCAGGCTTTTGATGAGTGGCGAAAGGCTTAGGAGCCAACTCCAGGCGTTCCTGGTGCGGTTCAGGCCTGAGCATGCTGCTTGCCTGCATTCCTTACTCTGAGGTTAGGGAAGCAAATGCTCGCAGGACCCCCACCCCATCCCCGAGCTGACTCTGGCCTATTCTTTCACTTAGAATCCCTCTTGCTCAGCCTGTCTGGCAGTGTTCCAACCCCAGCATTTACATAGCACCGTTCAGGTTTCTGTATTTCTTGTCTGTTTCGCCTCCCCATTTTTTTCTGAAGTTGTGTGGGGCCCAATTTTGGTCTCCCCATCCTTTGAAGCATTCCTGGGCGCCTTGATTTGTGTTGGCATAGAACCGTGGTGGAGAAAACAGAATACAGAAGGCACTTCGCTGAGCTTGGGATCAGTTGCAAATTGCTTCCCTTGGTTGCCCCCCCCCCCCTGTTGCTTTCTCCATGGTAGTAATGTCACTTCAATCTCTGGATCCTGGGTCTGCCCTAGACAGTAAGGGGCTGGTGACATGGCTCAGTGCTCACCTAGAATACACAGAATCCTGATTTCCATTCCAGCACTGCATAAACTAGGCATAGCGGAACATGCAGGAGGATCAGAAGTTCAAGGTTATCTATCCTCTGATACATGGCACATTCAGGGCTAGCCTTGGCCACATGAGACCCTGTATCAAAAATTTGAAAGAAAGAAAGAAAAAAGAAGAAGAGAAACAGAGAGACAGAGAGAAAGAGAGATAGGCAGACAGAGAAAGAGACAGAGAGACAGGGATAAAGCGCTCTGGGAAAGGTTGGTTGGGTGCCTATAATCCCAGCACTCAATAGCTAAGGCAGGGAGACTGAACTTCAGGCCAACCTGGCCTGAAGATACTGTCCCAAAAGAAAAAGATATTAAACTGAGTTTGGGAGGTGGTTCAGTTGGTAAAGAGCTTTCTGTATAAAGAGGAGATCCGGGTTCCATCCTCCGAACCCTTGTGAAAAAGCTGGGCGGGCACAGCGGCACAAGCTGGCAAGCCCAGCACCGGGCAGAGGGAGGTAGATCCCTGCTGCCCTCTGGCCAGCTGGAGGCACAACACCAGATGACTGAGTTACTGGGGACAGTGGTACGTACATTTTGGGGGACACGGTAGGTGTGAGGATGGAGATGGCATTGAGCAGGAAGAAACTTAATGTAAGAACTTGACATTTTGCTGTGAATGGAGCTTGACTAGGGCTTGACTGAGGGACACAGCTCTGTCATAAAGTGCTTGCCTCCCAAGCATAAGGTCCCAAGTTCCATCCCCTGAACCCAGGTTCGAAGTGGCTTGGTGGTATATACCTGTAACCCCAGCTTGGCAAGGGGTAGACATGTGGATCCCTGAGGCCCACTGGTTAGCCAGCCTATAGCCAGCCTGGATGAATTGACACGCTCCAGGCCAGTGAAGACCGTGTCTCCAAAACAAAACCAACATGGACGACTGATGGGGCTTCCGCACACAGAAGCCATGCTAATTAAAGTTGAAGTCTACCCTTGACTGGATAGCTTTCTGAACTTGGCCCAATATGGAGGACCCCCTTCATTGGCAGGGCTTCCCCTTCTCCGACCTTGTCTGGGGAGTTCAACTCCCCACGCCCTATGCTTCTATCTGCAGAATGCCATGTAACCTTAGTTAAATTATAGGTTCAACTTATTTTCTCCTGATAAGAACCCGTTCAGCTACAACCTGAGATTGCTGAAGCTTCCCCATGCTAATGGGCACTTTGGTACCCAAAGCCTTCAGCCAGTGACCGTTGCCCATTCTGGGTGTTTCTATCCCTAGTCCTCAAAACTATATAAAACTGATCACTCCAAGTAAAGTTGATCTGCCTCCCTGTAGCTGGTCTCAGTGTGTCATCCCCTTGACCTCATGAAATTAAGCACAGATTTAAAACAAACAAGAACTCGAGCTGAACACCAACGTTCATCTCCCCCTGCTTCCTGACTGCAGACGCAATGAATGTGCCCGGCTGCCTTTGGGTCCTGGTGGACTATGCCCTTGCACCATGAGCCCAGATTAACCCTTCCTCCCTTATGGGTCAAGTTATGACACAGCACTAACAAAGACCTGGAGTCAGAAAGGACCGTCTTGGCGTCCTTGCTCAGTGCCTCAGTTTCCTAGTTGGGACAGGGGGATGACCGCTATTCCCTGTCTTGCTCTGGAGTGGGGGATAGGCTTAGTCTGCGTGTGTCCCTTACAGTCAGTGTCAGGTGGAATTGGACGTTACCCTTGGGTGCCCCCAAGGCTCTCTCAGTCAACTCTTAGCAGTGGTGGGCTGGGTTCAGGAGGTCTGCCAGACTTGGAGGAGGCACATGGGCACCAAAGGGTGGGCCGCTTTGCTCCACCAAGCCTCTTCTGCCCTTGGCGGACTCTTCAGCTCCTCTGAGGTCTTTGATGGCATTCCAGCCAACCTTTTCCAGATGTGCTGAGTGGAGGGCTTTGGAGGAACTCTCTAGGGCGTCATCTGCCTCCTCACTCCGCCTCTGCCAGACGATCCCCTGCTGGCCGGCCTCCTGCTTTGGTGGGGTTGCCTGCTGCTCAGGGGGCAGACGCCTGCCAGGCTAAATGGAGTTCTGATTTAAATACTTTAAGATGTGGGCTAGCCTTCCTGTCCCTCCTCCTCTTCCTCCCACCCCCCATTCTTCCGCCTCTTTCTTCTTCCCCTCCTTTCTTCTCCCCCGCTTCCCCTTCTTCTTCCTCTTCTTCACCCTGACTGCAGAATCTCAGCGTCTTTCTTGTCTAGGTGATGCTCCCCACCTCTGTGGACCTGAGCTACAAACGGAAGCAGCTGTCTGCTGAGTCTGCTGTCTCTTCCCTGTTGTTTTTGGTGTGTACGGATGTATGTGTGTAGGCAAGTGTGTATATGCATGCAGAGTCCACAGATCTACCTCAGGTGGCACTAGTGTCACCATCTTGTTTTTTGAAATACAATCTCTTATGTAGCCTGGCACTTGCCAGTTTGGCTAGGCTAGATGGCTAGCAAGTCCAGGTATACACCTGTGTCCACGTCCAACAGTTAAATTTACTACTACTATTATTATTAGTGTATATGTAAATGTCCAGGCCAGAGGACACCTTTATGGAGCTAATTCTCTCCTTCCACATTTGTAGTATGGATTCCAGGAATTGAACCCAGGTCTCCAGGCCTGTGTGGCAAGCCCTTCACACACTGAGCCATCTTGCTGGCCCATGGCCAGCATTTTCATATGGGTTTTGGGAATCAGGTTCTGGTCGTAATCATTTCAAGCACTCTACCCACTGAGAGCGCTCTCTCTCTCCCNCCTCCCTTCCTCCTCCCCTCCCTGCTGGTCCTCTGCTGCTCCTCAGGAGGTTATCTCCTTCCTCTGAGCAGTGTCTCCTTGTTTCCTGTGCAGGCTTTGCTACCTCGCAGCCTGTTCCTCTTCACTGCGGTCTCTGATGAGGTATTGGAGAACCAGGCAAGCAAGGGGGCCTGGAAAGATGACCCGGTCAGTGAGAGAGGGATGCAAGACTCTTTGGATGAGGACTTAGGATGAGCCAGTGGCTCCCGGACTGTGGCAGTACCCAGGCTCCCATTAAGAGACCTCATGTTACTATAGGGAGATGTCCTTTGGAAGCCAGAGGGTTATGGCCTCTATGCATCTATTTCCCGTAATTGAGTATCTCACCCCGATAGGAATACCTTTTGCAAATCTCTCTCCTTTAAAATGTATTTATTCACTTATTTATTTAGTGTGTGTGTTCACATGTGCGCGTGCACCATAGCACACATGTGGCCATCTCAAGACAACTTTCAGGAGTCAGGTCTCTCCTTCCACCATGTAGGTAGGCCCTGGGGATTGAACTCAGGTGGTCAGGCTTGGCAGCAGGCACCTTTCCTGGCTGAGCCATCTTGCCAGTCCTTCTAATCTCCTTTGAAGCAACCTGCTTTGGGGCACACCTTGGACATTCCTGCAGACTTTCAGGATAGTCACTGAGAAGCTGTGGGTCTGTAGCAGGTCCCCCTCTGAGTTCCCTGCATGTCACATAATTGTGATTTTTTTGACCATTTCTTTGGAGGACCTGTATATCCTTGAAGGGCATGTTAGTGTCTTAGTTAGGGGTTCTCTTCTGTGAGAAAACATGTATGTAGTCTACCATCCATGTGAGTCAAGGCAGGAACTGATGGCAGGGTCCTGGAGGGAGGAGCTGACAGAGAGACCGTGCAGTGTGCTGTTCAGCATCTACTCAGCCTCCTTTCTTACACAACCTAGCCAGGACCACCAGCCCAGCGGTGGCTCCGCTCATAGTGAGCTCGGACTTCCCACATCATCAATCAAGAAAACACACCACAGGGTTACCTACAGGCCAATCTAATGGGTGTATTTTCTCAACTGAGGTCCCCTCATCCAAAGATGATACTAGCCTGTGTCAAATTGACATAAAACCAGACAGTACAATCAACTAAATGCTTCATGGCTATGATAAAATAACCCACAAAAGCAAGCTCAGAGAGGAAGGTTGGGTTTTGTCACATTGTTGGAGAGTACAAGGCCACCACAATGGGGACATGCCAGCAGGAGCTTGAGGCGGCTGGCCACATTGCAGCCACAGTCGGGAAGCAGAGAGACAGATGCCGGGGGTTCAATGGAACAATGCCTTTCACATTCAGGGTGGGTCTTTCCACCTCCGTTCACCTAATATAGAAACTCTGTGATGGGCATGCCTAAATATCGTCTCCATGCTGACTCTAGAGCCCGTAAAGTTGACAGTCATCGATCTCTGCAGAGAGTCAGAGGGTCTCTGCAGTCGAGTGTCCTGTTCTGTTACTTCTGTCCATTTCCTTTAAGACAGGATCTCTAACTAAACCTGAGCTAGGCTGGCAGCCATCAGACCCCAGCAGTCCCCCACCTGGACATACCACAGCGCTGAGGTTACAGGTCCAGGCTTTATTTTTGAGTGCTGGGATTTGAACTCGGGTCTTCACGCTTGCACAGCAAACACTCTTACTCACTGAGCCATCTCCCAAGACTCCAGCAAAGAGCTTGGCAGACAGGAGCACACTCACTGGCCCCATTGGAGGCTTGAGTCTGTCAAATGTATGCTGCTTTGAGCCTGACCTCATTCTCCTCTGGGTGTCAGTTTTTCTCATTAAGTGAAGCCATTTGTCCCTGCTGGATCCCTGCTCCTCAGTTAGTAGCCCTGACTCTCTCCCATCCCTTTCTTTCCTTCCTGTCTGGCCTTCGGTGGAGATCTCTCATGAGGCAGGTCCCCTCCCTGGGAGAAGTACTCAGCGCTGAACTTGATGACCTGTGTTTGATCTCTGGGACCCACATGGTAGAAGGAGAGGACTGACTCCCACAAGTTGTCTTGTGACCTGCACACACCGTGGCGTGTACACACCTAAACGTGTACACTAATAACGCACAAAGCTGGGGCAGAGTTAGCTTCATCACACCACCTGGTATTGGCTGCTCACTCTTGTGTGTCTGCCTTGTCTAGCATTTTTTTTTTTGTCCTTTGTCCAGTGTGCTGAACAGTTTTCTGTCAACCTGAAGTCATCTAAGAGGAAGGAACCTCAGATAAGAAAATTTCTCCATAAGACCCAGGTGTAAGACGTTTTCTCAATTAGTGGTTGATGGGAGAGGGCCCGGCCCATGGTGAGCAGTACCATCCCTTGGCTGGTGGTCCAGGCTTCTATAAGAAAGAAGACTGAGAAAACCACAGAGAGCAAGCCAGTAAACAGCACCCTCCATGGCCTCTGCATCAGCTCCTGCCTCTAGGTTCCTGTTCTGTTTGAGTCCCTGTCCTGACTTCCTTCAGCGATGGACTAAGATATGGAAATATAAGTCAAACAAACCCTAACCCTTTCCTTCCAACTTGCTTTTAGTAAAGTGTTTCATCTCAGCAATAGAAACCCTAAACAGGATAGCCAGAGTCTTACTACATAGCCCTACTTGACCTATAACTTGCTACATAGACCAGACTGGCCTTGAATTTTCAGAGATCCACCTGCTTCTGCCTTCTGAGACGTTGCATTCAGACTCTGTAAAGTCTTACGGACTCTGTAAAGACTTCTGCCTCCCGAGAGGCTGGGGTTAGAGGTGTACACTTCCTTTTTTTTTTTTTTTTGATTTTTATTCGAGACAGGGTTTCTCTGTATAGCCCTGGCTGTCCTGGAAGTCACTTTGTAGACCAGGCTGGCCTCGAACTCAGAAATCCGCCTGCCTCTGCCTCCCGAGTGCTGGGATTAAAGGCGCGCGCCACCACGCCCCGCAGAGGTGTACACTTCCATGCCTGCCTCTTTATTCATGCTAACAATACCCTTGCTTGCACAAAACAGACTGTTGGGAATGTTTTGACGAGTGTGTGAATAACTTATAACCAAGCTCTCTCTTGCAAGATGTGTAGGAAGGGAAGAGGAGGAAGCTTGTCAACTCTGCCCAGGGGACAGAGGGAACATTTGAGTTCCACTGTGAAGGATCATTGAGAAGAAGAAAGAAGGGTATATAGGGAGGGGAACTTTTGTGTGCACGGCCAGGTTTGACAGAGGAGGATGAAGCGCCCCTAGGCTCCGTCTTAGGGAGGGAGGTAGCTCACAAATTCATATCGAAGCCCTCTGGATATCCAGGAGTCTAAGTCGCCCTTCAAAGGTAAACTTGGTAGGCCAGGCTGGCGAAACAGCGCCACCCACTGGTAGAGTCTGTGCTTGTCGTTGGCGTCGGCTAGGAGCTTTCCAGAATCGGAATGGCACCCAGTCAGCAGTGTGGTCCATAGTGAGCCAGAGCGGAGCTGTACTGGAGGGTCAAGCTCTCCTGCTGCAGTCCAGGAGCTTGAAAGCAGCAGCCTCAGGCAACTTCTGGAAGAAAAAGTGCTCTCTGGCACCAGATGGCCAGAGCAGACTGACTAGACCCTGGAGCGATTCCACAGTGCCACTGACATCCTGCAGTGGCGCTGTTAAAGTTGCTAAACAGACTTCTGCCTCAGTTTCTTCATATGCAAACTCGGGATGATCATGGCCTCTTGACTTGCTCTACACGAACATATATAAACCACTCAATTCACCGTATTAGGGCCAGCAAGATGGCTCAGGAGAAAAAGGTGCTTGCTGCCAAGCCTGAGGACCCAAGTTTGATTTCTGGGACACACACAATGGAAGGAGAGAGCAGACCCCTGAAAGTTGTCCCCCAGTGATCTCTACAGGTGTGCTGTGGCACGTGCTCAGCACTCTCCACACAATGATAAGAAAGTGGTTTTAAATGTTCTGTTTGGGGTGATAATTGTTTTTGTGTACATAGTACATATGCACCTGAGGCTGTTCACTTTTTAAACATTTAAAGATTTTAAAAATTGTTTTTAATGAAGTGAATCTCTGCGTGTGAGTATGTGCATACTAGCTCAGGTGCCCGTGTAGGCCAGAGGCACTGGATCCCAAGAGTGGGAGTTACAGGCAGTTGTGAGCTGCCCAACGTGGGTGCTTGGAGTTAAACTCAGGTCTTCTGGAAGAGCCGTACATAATTTTAATGATCGAGGCATCTCTGCAGTCCCTTACTTACCTTATTCTGTGTGTGTGTGTGTGTGTGTGTGTGTGTGTGTGTGTGTGTGTTGCTTGCGTGTGTATATGTGCACCATGTATGTACCATCTCAGAGCTCCTAAGAGGGAGTCTGTGCCCTGGAACTGGCCTTCTAGATGGTTGTGAGTAGGTTGCTGGAAATCGGACCTGGGTCCTCTGCAAGAACAGCAGGTTCTCTTAACCACTGAGCCATCTCTCCGGCCGTCTGGTCACCTGCTTTGAGACAGGTTCTCTTACTGGCCTGGAACTCAGCAAGTAGGCTAGACTGGCTGGCCAGTGACCCTCAGGGGTTCTCCTATCTCCACCTCCCCCGGGGCTGGGGTTACAAGTGCTTGCCACCACAGATGCCATTTTTACACGATTGTTGAGGATCAGAACTTGGGACTTCAAGCCTGACCAGCAAGCGTGTTACCAGTTGAGTCGTCTCTCCAGCATCATCACTTAAAACATGGACTGCAGTACCTCTCAGGGGTCAGAGGCTGGGAGAGAGAGGGGCAGTATGTAGAGGGAACTGTCCCACCCCAGGTAGATCAGGGACATGTAGCTAAACAGTGGAGACCCTCTCTGGCTCGTGGAATGCTCATGAAGCACATCTTGGAGGAGACCTTCAAGAATTCCCACCAGCAGAGCCTATTCCCGAAGTCCAATTTTAGAAATGGCTGTGATTTGTGAGTTTTCCTGTCAACAGGGTAGCTCCAGATGCTGCTACCAATTAACTCGTCATTTCTCCATTTGCCCATTAAATCATCCCATGACAGTGGATTTAAATGTTTGTGAAGCCAAGCAGCCTTGTGTGGAAGGGGGAATTGGTACAGACATGTTAAAGCGAAAAGTTGGAGTAACACCCAGGAGCCTGGGCTTGCGACCTTTGACCATATAGGTTTTGCTTTGTTTGGTTGTTTGTTTTTTTGGGGGTGTTTTATTTTGTTTGAGACAGGGTCCCACTATGAATAGCTTAGACTGGTCTCAAACATGAGGTCCTCAAACTTCAGTCTCCCCGACTGCTGGATTCACAGCTGTGCACCATAATGCTGGGCTTGGTTTCTTCTTTCTTTCTTTTCTTTTTTCTTCTTTCTTTCTTTCTTTCTTTCTTTCTTTCTTTCTTTCTTTCTTTATGCTTTTTTGTTTTTTTTGTTTTTGTTTTTTTTTCGAGACAGGGTTTCTCTGTGTAGCCCTGGCTGTCCTGGAACTCACTTTGTAGACCAGGCTGGCCTTGAACACAGAAATCCACCTGCCTCTGCCTCCCAAGTGCTGGGATTAAAGGTGTGCACCACCACCGTTCGATTTCACTTTTTAACCTCTCTCTCTCTCTCTCTCTCTCGTTCTCTCTCTCTCTCTTTGTGTGTGCGCGCACGCTCGTATGCACATGCACAGTGCACAGGTAGAACTCAGAGGCTTTGGGAACTGACTCTCTCCTGTGAGTTTGGGGCAATCAGACTCAGGTCGCCCATTTACCCATCATCCCGTCACACTATTCCCTTTAACCTCACTCTTGAGACTCAGCCTGGAGCTCATTGACTTGACCAGGCTGATTGACCAGCAAGTCCTAGGAAGTCTCCTGTCCCCACCTCCTGAGGGCTGGGATAATGAGCCCACATCTTCACACCTGGCATCTTAATGTGTGCTCTGCATTTCAAACTCACATCTTGTACATGCAAGGCAAGCACTGTACCGACCACACTGTCCCCTCAGCCCTGCTCTAAACCTTCTTGATGTGCCTGGTTAGAGACATTTTAACTGAGGAAAGATTCTAATGTGGCTGTCTGAATTTTAATCAAAACGTATTTGCTGAGGGTGAGCACCGCTCTGATCACAGTGCAGCCCCAGTCTTGCTTAGTCAAGACTGTGAGACACTTCTCTACAGCAGCTGGGTGGGCTTACAGAGCTAGAGAAAGACAGGGATGAGCAGGGTCTGGTGGTACGTGCCCGAGTGAGCAATCCAGATACTCAAAGACAGAAGCCAGAAGGTACAGTACCCAGGACAGTGCAGAATATGTTTGAGATCAGCCAAGTCAACTTAAAACCCTGTCTTAAAAAGAGGGCTGAAGGTGTTTGGTGGGAAAATGCCTACCTAGAATCCCCAGTGAGGGGCTGGGGACATGGCTCAGTCATAGGGCCCCTGCTTAGAATCCCCCAGGGAGGGGCTGGGGTGTGGCTCAGTGGTAGAGCCCCTGCCTAGAATCCCCCAGTGAGGGGCTGGGGGCGTGGCTCAGTGGTAGAGCCCCTGCCTAGAATCCCCCAGTGAGGGGCTGGGGGCGTGGCTCAGTGGTAGAGCCCCTGCCTAGAATCCCCCAGTGAGGGGCTGGGGGCGTGGCTCAGTGGTAGAGCACCTGCCTAGAATCCCCCAGTGAGGGGCTGTGGGGAGGGCATGTCCTTGTGGCATAGTACCTGCTTGGCATCCTCTAGGGAGGGGTTAAGAGAAAAAAGAAGAGTCTGGAAGGGTCTCTGATCCCTGTCTGGGTCTCTCCAGGGCTGGTGATTTGTCTCTAACCACAGAGCCAGTGAGCCCAAAGCTGAGGTGACAGGTCCGCTGTACTGCTGTCCTCCCAAACTCTAAGTAGGCCGGGTACCTTCAGCAGCCAGTCTGGGGTAAATGGGCAGGAGTGCATGCCCCACTGACCGCGTCCTTGTGTTAGTTACAGGACTCTCATTAGACCGACCTACCGGGTTTCCTACCGCACGGTGACTGCGCTAGAGTGGAGGTGTTGCCCTGGATTTACCGGAAGCAACTGCGAGGAAGGTAAGTAGGAGCTGGAGCGCTAGCCATCGAGGCTGTAAGGGCTATGGGTGTTTCTGTCCTCACCCGCCATGTGCTCTGTGTCTGCTGGTTCCCTTTCTGCTCTACGTGTTTTGAGAACTGGAGTTCTTTACTCTTCTGACAATCCCTGAGCCCAGGACTCTGGGCAAAGTGGTCCACCATGCTTATGGCCAGCCTGGGTTCCTATTTACACTGGTTGGATGGGAAGTGGGGAAGCCTCAGCAGCTCTGATCTCGGAGAGGGAATTTGATTTACAGTCTGTTTCTCCTTCTGGCTCCGACACACTCAGAACTGGAACAGGTACTACTACAGTTAGTGGCTAAGCGAATGCAGATGAGATTTAATCTGGTACAAACAGGCAGACGCCAGGATGCCGACTGTATCTCCCTCCCCTCAGTGTCAGAGGGAAGATTAATTATATAAAAACATATACCTTGTGTGTGTGTGTAGGTGGGTACACATGAATTTGTGCATATGTGGAGATCAGAGGTTGACACTGGAGCCGTCCACCTTGTTCTTTTGAAACAAGGTCTCTCACTGAGACCTGGGGCCTGCTGATTAAGGTAGGCTGTAGGCTGGCTGGGGGACAGTGAGGTACAGGAATCCCCCTGCCTCCAACTCCCCAGTGTACACAACACACCCAGGTTAGTGATACTAGCGTCAAGACCTTACCACATGACCCTCTAGACCCTCAAATGCATTTTCAATGTTTTATATTTATGATAAGTATGTCTGTGCACTGTCCTATTATAAGTCAAAAAGCATCTATTCATATTCAGTGTTAAAGCATAGAAGCACCTGGAATGACACATTTCAAAGTAGCTTCCTATCTCCTCTTGGAAAAAATAAAAATAAAACCAAAAAGTGGTAACAACAACAACAAAACTTTAGATTTGTGCACGTGTGTGCGTGCGCGCAGTACACTTATGTACCAACCATTCAGTGACTTTCAAGGACATCTCTTCTTGTAGACTGATGTCCTTCTATAACTTTTTTGTGGTTATAGAATATGGAAACATGTCGTTTATTAGCTAAATGTCTAGTATAACATATTTGAGTTATTTCCAGCTTTTGCATAGCATAGCTGTGAACATCATTTTAAAATAAGTAAAATTTTCATATACTTAAATGTGCAAATGTTTATTTATTTATTTGTATATATACATCTGTGTGTGTGTATATGCATGTGCATGTGTGTGCATGTGTGTGTGTGTGCACATGTATGTGGGGGTGCATGTGTGTGTGCATATGTATGTGGGGGTGCATGTGTGTGTATGTGCATATGTATGTGGGGGTGCATGTGCCTGTGAGTAAGCGTGGAGATCAACAGAGGGCACTACACATCTGTCTTAGTTAGTTCCATTCCTGTGAAGAGACACTTTGACCAAGGCAACTCTTATAAGGGACAACACTTAATTAGGGCTGGCTTACAGTCACAGAGGTTCAATCTATGATCATCTTCCTTTCCTTTCCTTTCCTTTCCTTTCCTTTCCTTTCCTTTCCTTTCCTTTCCTTTCCTTCCCTTCCCTTCCCTTCCCTTCCCTTCCCTTCCCTTCCCCTTCCTTCCTTCCTTCCTTCCTTCCTTCCTTCCTTCCTTCCTTTCCTTTCCTTTCCTTTCTTTCTTCCTTCCTTCCAGATTTAATTTTATGTGCATGGGTGTTTTGATTGGATGTATGTCTGTGTATCATGTGCATGCTTGGACCTTCAGAGGTCAGGGAAAGGGTGTCAGATGCCCTGGAACTGGAGTTCTGGATGGTTGTGAGCTGACATGTGGGTGCTGGGAACTGAACTGGAGCCCTCCTCTGCAAGAGCAGCCTGTGCCCATAACTGCTGAGCCGACTCTTGAGCTCCTCCCCCTGCTTCAGGGAACACCTCAGAGGCAGGGTCTTTCCCTGGATCTGAGGGCTCATCTTGTGTTTTCTCAGCTTGACCAGAAGCTCGCAAGCCCCAGCCACCTTCCTGCTCATACCTTTATGTATCTTCTTCTTTGCTTGTTTGGGATCCAATGCGTTTTATTCGGGTGCTTGTGAGAGCCTGGCAGAGGGCATAGCTCATCTGAGACTACAACACTGAAGAAACTGCCTCTCCCTCCCCAGCAACCAGCCACTGCTGTAGATCTTTAGGGAAGGGTGGAGCCTCCCGAGCCCCTCCCTCCTCTGGGATGGGGTTGTGATGGGCCTAGTCTAGAGTAGGCCTCTTCAGGTAAACACTGCAGGTTGGCCCTGAGAGTCCAAGAGTCCAGGTGAGGTGCTACACCCATGAGACAGCATCCTGGAACCTTCACACCTCCCTTCAGCTCAAGCTTTTACTGTTATTCGGTCCCCTCCTCTGAGGTGTTCCCTGAGCCTTGGAGGGGGCGACAAGTTGCTATTAAATTGAAACAATATTGGCCTTGCTCTGGCATCAGCCTGGATATCCACCTGTAGATGAATAAAGATAAAGAAGCACATGTACACATAGCGGGTTTTATTGAGCCACAGAGAGGATTGAAATTCTAATGAGGCAAAGAACTTCATGTTGAGGAGACTCAGCCGGGCTCTGAGAGGCAAGGGTACGTGCTTCGTCCAGAATCTAGATGACACCTGCGTTTGTGTGTGGAAGATGGAGGTTGGTGTTGAGTGTCAGACTCAAGTTCTCTCCATCTTGTTTTCGGAGGTGATGTTGTCACCTGGCGAGCTCCAGTCATCCCTGTTCCCGCCTCTCTGCTGGCAGGATTTCAGGCACGCATTGCTGTGTGCATGGGTGCTGGGGATCCAAAGCAGGTTCTCATGTGTGCACAGCAAGAGCTTTACAGACGGAGCCATATCCCCAGCCCTTAAGACATTTTAAGAATGGTTCTGACTCACACAGGACCTGGGTCCTCATTTCTGCCAAAGCCAAGTGTAGGAGGCAGGCACTGAACATGAATATGGGTCTTTTCTTTCTTTGCTATGTCTGATCTGAGAGTGACTCCTGGGGGCTGGAGAGAAGGCTTTAGAGTTAAGGGTGACTGCTGCTCTTGCAGAGGACTGGAGTTCTGTTCTCAGCACCCCACCAGGTGGTTCTTGACTGCCTGTAACTCTAGCTACAGGACATCTGATAACTTCTGGCTTCCTTGAGCTTTCCACATAATGCATGCACCCACCCCATACATACAGCTGCATGTACATATAAGTAAAAATAAAATAAATCCTATGTCCTACCAACAGGCGTCCCTCCAGGGAGTCATGTTCATGGTCCTCACCTTGAATATGATACAGTTGAGAAAGGATTTTCAGCCCAGTGTTATACGTTGTCACTGTAGGCAATGTAGGGAAACTGAGACTCTGAGGCAGAAAGAGAGTTAGTGTCAACACAGAGCTGGAATACAGCTCTTTTTTTTTCCTGCCTGGAGTTTTGAAGGTCCAGGGAAATCCCACCCAAAGTTATCGCAGCCATAGCCTGGACTGAGTCTTCCCCCGGTATACAGGATGGCACTGCCCCTAGCAACTCAGAAGCCAGATCTCACCTGGGATGTGTAGGCTTAGATTTTTCAAAACTTACATTAATTATGGTTCTTTAACACTTCAACCTCCTTTTTAGCCCCTGTTGCTCTGTGTGTCTATCCACACACAGATGTACTGGAGGCTATCCGCAGAGACCTTCGTCCTGGCCCAGCAGGAGGGGTCAAGAGAAGGGGAAAGGGCATGAACAGGGAGGGGGAAGTGTCTCCGCCTGCCTCTGCTGCTGCTGCTGCTGCTGCTGCTGCTGCTGCTGCTGCTGATGATGATGATGATGGTCTGAGACGCTGCACTGGCTGTGCTGAGTCAAGCCAAGCTGGCTGGTGAATGAAGTGCAGGAGAGCTTCTGGTGATGAAGGCATCAGGAGTCAGGAGAGCATTCTCTTCCCAGGCAGTGTAACAGCTCTTGTGACAGATGCTCTCAGATGATGGAGTAACTCTCACACACCTTTATTCCTTCCAGATAGGATCTTCTATACAGTTTTGGGGTGGGTTGGGTCTGACAGCAGGTACTTCCTATTGACTTGGCCTGAGATGCCTCATCTACATGAGGAGGGAACTTGTGGGTGTTGACCCTATGTGACTGATGGCCACAGTTCTCTTTATGGGGGGCTGTGGCTACTTGACAGGGGCCTGGGGTTGTAAGCAGACAAAACTCCTACCGTCCCTTCAGGGTCCCTGAGGCCTTAGCTTGACATAACCAGGCTTCCTCTCATGGTTCACCGCCCCACAGTCTACCACCCACCAGAGGTAGGGGAAAAGAAAGGTTAATAGAAAATGGGGTCGTGGACTTGTTTAGAAACAGTTCTTTGGGGGCAATTCCAGTCTTTGTTGTCAGCAATCCAGTTCAATAGCAAAACACAAAACACGAATCAGCAGAGGCAGTCCAGTCCACTCGGCAAACGCCAAACATGAATCAGTAGCAGCGGTTCAATCCAGAAGAAACCGAGAGGCTCTGCCAATCGGCATGAGTCTGAGCTAAGCAGCAGGAGCACCACCCGAAGTTCTCTGGTGAGCTTTTCTCTGTGAAGCAAAGATCAGCAAAGAAAGCAAGACAAACCAATACCACACAGCATCGTCAGCGAAGACCAGCATCAGCAAAGAGTTGCAAGGCGAACCAATGCAAGAGCGTCGTAGTCCATCCGCTGTTGATCAGGTTACACTTACACTCTTTTCAAACATCAGATGCCACTCAAGCATCTGCTCCAGCAAAATGTCACATACCCTTTCACCAGGCAACTTCCAGAAAAACACCACGTGTCTGCTTCAGCAAAACATCCTCTCACGAGACTGTCTACAGGAAAACATCACATGACACCACTGAGTCTCCGTCAAAACCAGAAATTCCCACTTCAGGGGTGCTTGTTATGGTTTGGGTATGAAGCACCGTCCCCCCCCCCCTCCCAGGCTCATGTGTTCTAACACAAGGTTCCCAGCTGTGGCACCGCTTTGTAGATTGTGGGAGCTTTAGGAGGGGGAGACTTGATGGAGGAAGAGAATCATATGGGGTAGAGGTCGGGTGGGGTGAGGTGGCCTTGGAGGTTTGTGGTAAAATTTGTCTCCCTGACGGGCAGACTAAACAATGTCTGCCCTCACCTCATTACGTCCCAGTAACAAACCAAAGTTTCATTCCACCAAGGTTCATCTCGGGGAACTAATGAGTTTGCTGGGTTTACTTTAAGTCATGGATGAGAGGGAGGCCAGATGCTGGAGCATGGGAGACCCTAAAACAGTCTCCTTGGAAGGTCTGTACCCAGCATGGATGGTGGCTCCCATGGCTTCTCAGATGAGCCTTCCTCAGGCTATGAGTGAAGGCACTCAGATGAGGGTCCGATGACATCCTTCTTTGGAACGCCAGTGCTCAGCGGTGGTTGTTTGGCTCGAGACAGTTCTGTGTAACTCGTTTGCAGCCCACTTCCTGTCTACTCTCTGCTTCCTGTTCCTCTGAGGTGCGAGGAAGTGGGAATCCCCAGCTACGCACTCCTACCGCCTTGGCACGGTTCACACTCATGCCTTCCTCTCCACAGGGACTTTATCTCTTGAAACCATGAGCCAAAATATCCCCCCTCTTGTCTTAAAGAGCTGCCTGTTGGATATTTGTTCACAGCACCCAGAAAAGTAACAAATGGAGTGTTGTGGGGGTGTGTGATAAGTTAAGTGTGGAACTGTCCCTTCCCACCCCACCCCCCGTTCTTTGTATCCAGATGGAAATAAATAGGATGGACGGAAATTAATCCCCAGGGTCCCCATAAGGGGCAAGGCAGGCCTGGGGCAGAGGGGTTCGCTAGTGCATTTCAGCATGGAGCTGATTGATTTGAATCCAAATGAGGCTGCCCTTTCAACCACACCCCTGTTCTGTGTATGAGCCTGTTTTTATTTTGAATGGCAGAGCATTCAAAGCCAAAGGAATTCTCCTGGGAGGAGCTGAGGTCACCCTCGCCAATCTGCAGAGCTCAGCATTTTAGGAAAATGAGTCCTAGTGAATCTGAGGAGGATTTTATAGCTTGTCTTCCACAGCTGCCATTAAAGCAGGACACAAGCAAGTATGGCCATCTTTTAAAATGTATGGCAGACTTAGGGGTTCCAGGTACTGTGTTAGATGCTCATGTTGCAACGAAGGGGAAAGCTTGGGCATCCCTAGGTGCAGAGTTACAAGATGTACCTAGAAGAGTAAGTGGAGGATCCAATGGCGGGAAAGAATTTTACTGAATGCATGTTTGAAATGCTGTGGAAGCCGCAAGGGATAGAGATTGGTGGGTGGGGGTTCTTGAAACTACAGGCTTGGTCCTCTGGCTTCTACTTATTTTCACAGGACCCTACTTCCTGGATATTGTCATATTTCTTTTAAAAAAAACAACTTTTATATCTTTCTTCCTAATTCCTTCCCATTAGTGCTTTTTACCATCTAGAGAAAAATCTTAAGAGCTGAGAGCATAGCTCAGTGGTAGAGCCCCTGCCTAGAATCCCCCAGGGAGGAGCTGGGGGCATGGCTCAATGGTAGAGCCCCTGCCTAGAATCCCCCAGGGAGGAGCTGGGGGCGTGGCTCAGTGGTAGAGCCCCTGCCTAGAATACCCCAGTGAGGAGCTGGGGGCGTGGCTCAGTAGTAGAGCACCTGCCTAGAATCCCCCAGAATCATCACACCTTCTCAACCATGATGGACTTCATCCCTTGAACCAAGAACCTAAGTAAAAGCTCTCCTCTCCTAGAAACAAGGAACCCAACTATGACATGGCCTCATGCATGCAGTGGGTGGCTCTGTGGCATCATTCTCTCATTCACTGAAGGTTCCAGCTCTTTGTTTGGGTTCCAGCCCTTGCAAGTGAGCAGCAGAATGCACTGTATAAAGAGGCTCATTCCCCAGGAAGTCTCTGAGTGGCCATGGCATTAATCAGGTGCATGTGTGTGCAGGTGACGCACCCATGTGTGAGCGTGCACCTGGAGGCCAGGGCTCCATCTTGGCTGCCTTTCCTTGGGTGCAGTCTACCTTGAGTCTTTCGTTGTTCTGGTTTGCTTTGAGATATGCTCTCCCACAGGCCTGGAACTCACCAAGTCATCTGGGGTTGGATCCGTATTAATGATAACTCAGTGGGTGATGCTCTCCTCACATACACAGATGTCTGGATTTTCATTCCTAGCATCACATAAACTAGACACAGTGGCATATGCCTCTAATCCAGGGTAGCAGGAAGATCAAGAAGAGTTCAGGGTCATCAAAGCAAGTTCAAGGACAGCCTGAGCTACACGAGACCCTGTTTGAAAACAACAAAACAGAAAGGAACAACAGCAATAACAAATGTTGTTGTTGTTGTTACTGAGACAGGGTTTCTCTGTGTAGCCCTGGCTATCCTGGAACTTGTTCTGTAGATAAGGCTGACTTTGAACTCACAAAGATCTGCTTGCCTCTGCCTCCTGAGTTCTGGGATTAAAGGCGTGCACCACCATCACCCAAGAAATGTATTATGTGAGGTCCTGCTAAGGTCATTGGGGTAGTTGAGGCTGAGTGACCAAGGTGCCACCGATGCTGTGAGGTTGGCCCAGGTGAAGGGGACGTTTCATAGGACCTGACTGCTGCCACACAGTGTGTGTGTGTGTGTGTGTGTGTGTGTGTGTGTGAGTGTGCATGCATGTGTGTGTATCTGTGCATGTATGTGTGTATGTGCATGTGTGTGCATGTGCATGTATGTGTGTATGCGTGCATGTATGTGTGTATGTGCATGTGTGTGCATGTGCATGCATGCATTTGTGTGTGTGTGCACGCGAGCGGGCAAGCATGTATATGAGTACTTGCACTTGAACGTCAGAGGACAACCTTGATTGATTCCTCAGCAGCCACTCACTTTGTTTGCATGTGTGTGGTGTATGGATATGTTCAGGTGAGTATGTGTATGTGTGTCTGTGCACATGGAGGTCAGAGGTCAATGTTAGCATCTTCATCTTCTGCTCCCCACCTTGAAACTGCTTCTCACCGAACCTGGATCTTCCTAACTCAGTCAGTCAGGCTGGCCAGTGAGCTCCTGAGCTCTGCGTGTGTCTGCACCTGGTGCTGGGCTTACAGTTGCGCATCCCCACACTTGGCTTTTCATGTGAGTGCTTGGAATCAAGCTCAGGCCCTTATGTGTGGATGACAAGTACTTTACTAATGAAAGGCCTCCTCTAAGCCGGGACCCCACTTCTCTTTTACGTTTTCTTCATTTTCCTATGTGTATGTGATGTGTATGTACATGTGTGTGTGTGTGTGTGTGTGTGTGTGTGTGTGTGTATGTGCACATGTGTGTGTGTTTGTATATGTGTGTGTGTGTATGTGGAGACCCAAGGTTGACATCAGGAATCGTATTCAATCTTCCTTCCACCCTGTTCATCGAGTCAGGATCTTTCGATCAAATCCAGAGCCAGCCCATACTACATCTAGTCTCACTAGCCAGCCTGCTCTAAGAATCCCCATCTTTGCCTTTCCAGACAAAAGATGGGCTGCCACACCCACCCTCATTGTGGACTCTGGGGATTCAAACTTGTCCTCCCTCATGCTTTTGTGGCAATCTCTTTAGTCACTTAGCCCATCTCCATCCCCTTCTCCCTCTACTCTGTCACCTCCTTCTTTAGGGTCTCTGGTAGACTTTGTGCCTTGGTGAGGACAGAGGGTCAGTATCAATGGTGTGGGGGATGGGGCGGGGAGGGGTAAGGGGGAGATGAGCTCAGACCCTGTTTCACTCAGCAGACACACTGGCTTCATGGAAGAGCTCCTGAGTCCATGATACCCCATGTCACCCTGAGCCTATGACACACCCATCTCACCCTGACCCTATGCTACCTCCATCTTACTTTGAGCTTGTGATACTCTCATCTCACCCTGAGCCCATGATAACCCATCTCACCCTGAGCTCCTGGTACCCCCCCCACCTCCCCTGAAGCTGGTTCAGGCACCATATAGAGTTCTGTTATCAGATCTTTGCCCACCTTTAGCCATGTTGCCATTGAGCCCGCATGTCATGTGAGCCTGCACATGTCACCTGCCTGACTTTTTCTGGAAAGCTCTTGCTCAGCTCACAAAGCACATAGTGTGCCTTCTGGTCTATGCACACATCCACAACACTTAGCCCTTCCCGCTGTCACTTGCTTGGCAATGGGATTTTCATAGAGGGTCACTGGAGCAGGGAAGGGGGAGGGGAGGGGAGGCAAAGTGTGTCGATGTCCCCTGCATGTGTGAGTCTATCCCAAAGGGACCCTGTGTGTGTGTCGTCACTGTCTGTCACTAGTGACAGAGCTAGCTCATGCTACTCCAAGATAGAAGACAAAGGATGTCCTGGGTTGTCCTGGGATGGTTGACTGTAGGGTTCAGAGGCCATTAGTGTCTCCGAGTCACTGTCACTCCTATGGAACTCTGGGGTGACTTAGAACTTGTCTGAAGGACCTTTGTGGTACAGTATTTTGTTGCAGTGGTGTGTGTGTTTAAAGAGTATTACTGTGTAGCCCAGGCTAGCTTCAAACTCAAACCCCTGCTGCTGTAGCTTCCTGCATTCTGGGAACACAGGTGTGTGTCAAGGCACCAAGCTTGAGAGAACCACTGCCCCCTCTCTCTTTCCCTCTTCTTTATTGAGGCAGCGTCCAGTGCATCCCAGGCTGGCCTCGAACTCTCTGTATCTAACAAGGATCTTGATCCCTGGCTATCCCGTCTTCGCCTCCCTGAATGCTGGCATGCACCAGAACCCGGATTATGTGGTCTGAGGATGGGACGCACGGCTTCTGCATGCTAGACCAGCACTTTACCACCCGAGCTACAACTCAACTCTCAAGGAAAGAATTTTAACATTCAAATTCATCATGTAGTTACTTCAACTTCTTTTCCTGGAGTCTCCATGACTGTGTGGTCAATGGTCTGTCATGCTGCTTCCAAGGGACCTCCTTACCTCTGGCTTCAGGGACACAAAGGCTGGAACTGGGCTTGGTCCTGAGCTCCATGGAGGCCTGGAAAAATCAGGTGCAGCTATTGGGGATGGAGTTCAGCGGAAGGGACCATCACCCTGTCTTCTGGGACTTCCCAGTGCCCCCATACTCCTGGAAGCTATTGGGGAAAAGCTTGAAGCTATGTTTCCAGCCTTCAACCATGAAACAGATGCCTCAAAACTATGTGTGGGATTTATACTGTGGCCAGACATCCTAGGAGCCCCTTCAGATGGCTCATAGCCCCCGTCCCCACTTGAAGCTTTTTATATCTGGTCTTTAAACATGTGTGGAAGGATTCTGTGTGTGTGTGTGTGTGTGTGTGTGTGTGTGTGTGTGTGCACATATGTGTGGACTTATGTCCATTTAGAGTGGCCAGAGAAACGTAAGGTGACCTGCTGACCTGCTCCATCTCTCTCTACCTTATTCCCTTGAAACCTGGAACTGGCTGAGAGCCAAGACCCAGTAATCCTTCTGACTCTACCTCCTTACTCAGTGATGGAGCAACAGGTATGGGCCACTGTGCCCATCTTTCTGTGGGTGCTGGGGCTCAGTTCCCCATGTTTTCTGTGGGTGCTGGGGGTCAGGTCCCCATGTTTTCTGTGGGTGCTGGGGGTCATGTCCCCGTGCTTCCTGCGGGTGCTGGGACTCAGTTCTCTGTACTTCCTCCGGGTGCTGGAACTCAGTTCTCTGTGCTTCCTGTGGGGGCTGGGGGTCAGGTATCGTGCTTGCACAGGAAGCACTTTCCCCACTGAACCATCCCCAGCCCATTTTCTTTTCCATTTGTTTTTCTGAGGCAGGATCTCATGTAGCCCAGGCTGACCTTCGTCTTGATATTTTATTTGTTTGTATTACACGTGTATGGCTATTTGCCTAAAGGTATGTCTATGCACCACATGCATATAGTATCCGAAGAGGCCAGAAGACAGTATCAGAATCCCTGGGACTGGAGCTGTAGATGATTGTGAGCTACCATGTTGGTGTTGAGAATTGAACCTCAGTCCTCTGAAAGAGCAGCAAATGCTCTTAAGAACTGAGCCATCTCTCCAGCCTTGGCCATATACACCATTTTCTTTTCTTTTATCTTTTTAAAGTGTTTCTCTTTAAAAGTTTTATTGATACGTGTGTGTGCACATGTGTGCCTGTGCCATGGCATTTGTGTGATGTACGTGTGTGTGTGTGTGTGTGTGTGCAAGGTAGAGGTTAACCTCTGATGTTGTTTCTCAGGAGCCATCTAGTTTGTTTTTTGAGAAAAGGTCTCTCACTGGAACCTGGGGTTTATTGATTAAGGTAGGCTAGTTGACCAGCAAGCCCCAGCGTCCCCCTGTCTCTGCTTCTCCAACACTGGGGTTATAAACCTGCACCACCATGTTCAGGCCTTTCATGTGGGTGGTGGGGACTGAACCCAGATCACCAGAGATCCCTTTCAGATGATCTATCTATCTATCTATCTATCTATCTATCTATCTATCTATCTACCTATCCATATCTATCTATCTATCTATCTATCTATCTATCTATCTATCTATCTATCTATCTCTAATTTATTTACTTATTGCAGTGCTTGGAATTGAATTCAGGACCTCACACATGTGAGGCAAGTGCTTACCATTGAGCTATGGTCTCAACCCCAACTTCCTCTTTCATGGGGGTTCAGGAGCCACAGGGAGATGAAGGCCTTAGCAATGGGCTGTGGCTTGAGTCTTGGCTCGCAGCTTTTGCTCGGGATGGCAGTGCTCACACCCAGTTGCCTTTTAAAAGCCCCACAGCTGGAACTCAGACCTGCTTCGTGTTTATACCCGGCAGAAGCAAGTTTGCTACAGTCTCTCCCAGCTTCAGTTTTCTTATCTGTAAAATCGAGGGTGCAGCAAGAATCTCGCAGCCCAGATGTTTCTAGCTCCTGCTCCTCTACAGCCTGGCAGAGTACCTCAATAGACATGCCTGCTGTTTGCAAGGAATGCTGGTTTGAGGTTAAAGCCTGCCTCCCAGCCTTTGGTAGTAACAAAAACAAAACTATGCAAGACCCAGAAACGGCTTTGCTGTCTTTGAAGAGCCAAGCAATTATGACGGAAGCAGCTTTGACAATCACAGACTCCCTTTCTCTGAATCAGGATGAAGGCTACATGTGCTGGCTGAAAGAATATCTTTATAGATAAAGGAATGGACAGCGTTATGTTTCCTTCTGGCGTCAGATTCAGCCGTGATGGTTAATGTGCTTTAGCAGTTTGACAGGATCTAGAATCTCCCAGGAGATAGCTTCTGGGCATGTCTAAGAGGGAGTTTCTACTTTCAGTTAATTGAGTTAGAAAGACCTGCTCTAAATGTAAGCGGCAGCATTTTATGGGCTGGGAGTCCTGGGCAGAATAAAAAGGAGAAAGGCGAGCTGGCACGATGATGGTTAAGTTAGGGTTTCCATTGCTGTGAAGAGACACATGACCAAGGCAGCTCTTATAAAGACAGGCATTTAAATGGGTCTGGCTTACAGATTCAGCGATTTAGTCCGTTATCATTTTAGCAGGAAGCATGGCAGCATGCAGGCAGGCATGGTGCTGGAGAAGGAGCTGAGAGTTTTGCATCTTGATCTGAAGGCAGCCAGGAGAGACTGGCATCCTCGGGCAGCTAGGAGGAAGCTTTTCCGTGTAACAGGAAGGGCCTGAGTATAGGAGGAGACCTCCAAAACCCACCCCCACAGTGACACAGTGACTGCCTCCAGCAAGGCCACGCCTCCTAACAAGACCACGCCCTATGGGCCGAGCATTTTCAACGCCCAATAGAGTGCTTGCTGCTCTTCCAGAGAACAGCTGTTCGGTTCTCAGCACCCACATCTGGTGGCTAAGAGCCGAAGTGTTCCAGGGATCTTTGGGGAGTCTCTGTCTGTGTCCCAGGGAGTGTATTTGGTTCATGGTTTCTGGTTGTCACAAAAACTCCCTGAATGTTATTTGAGATCGTGTCTGGCTCTATAGCCTGAGCTGACCTGGAAGACAATGTAGCCCAGATATTGAACTCAAGATCCTCTCACCTCAGCCTCCCCCGTGGTGAGATTCTAAGCACTGCTGTGCCCGTCTCTCTACTTATATCATTATGCAACTGGTGTCTCTTAGGGTTCCTATTGTTGTGATAAAACACCATGACCAAAAGCAATTTAGGGATGGAAGGGTTTAATTTCATTTTATGGCTTGTAGTCCGTCATCTAGGGAAGTCAGGACAGGAACTCGAGGCAGGAACTAATGCAGGCGTCAGGAAGGAGTGTTGCTTCTGATTGCTCCTCGTCAGCCTGCTTTCTTAAGCCATCCAGGATGACCTGCCCGTGTTGGCCCCACCCACTGAGAGCTGGGCCCTCCCACATGAGTCATCAATCAAGAAAATGCTCCTCAGGCTTGCTTACAGGCTGACCTATAAAGGCATTCCTCCCACGTGACTCTAGCTTGCGCCAAGTTGCCATAGCAACTAGCCAGCACACGGTGCAAAGGTTGAGCATATTGATGTATGATCAAGATGGCTGTCGGGAAGACCAGGGAATCGGCTTGACAGTTTTGCTTGCCCTGCAAGAGTCAAGACCTGGTTTTGTGACTTCAATACCTAGGAGGCAGAGACAGGAGGATTCCTGGAGCTTACTGGCCAGCTGTCTCAGTAGAAATGGTAAACTCCAGGGTCAGAGAGAGATCCTGTCCCAAAAAATTAAGTGGAGAGTGATTAAGAAAGACACTCATTGCAGGCTTCTGGCCTCCACATGCATACACATGCCTCCATATATGAGCACATATGCACAATATAGGCAATAAATATATATGTATATATGTAAAATATACGGCCAGCAAGATGGCTCAGTGGGTAAAGGCGCCTGTTACAAAGCCTGATGACAGGAGTCTCATCCTTGCAACCTAAACATTGAAAGGAGAGAAACAATTCCTACAAGTTGTCCTCTGACCTCCACATGTGTGCCCTAGCACAAACTATCTCTCTCTGCTGTCTGTCTGTCTCTCTTCTTCTCCAAACATAGTAAGCAAGTAAGTAAGTAAATAAATAAATAAAAAGATAATTAGGGGCTAAAGAAATGGCTCAGTGTTTAGAAGTATTACTGCTCTTGCATTGGACCTGGGTTTGGTTCCTAGGATCCATATGGTGACTCACAACTTTCTGTAACTTTACTTCCAAGGGATTTGGTGCCCTCTTCTGGCCTTTCAGGAATCTGCACACACAAGGTGCACATAAAACTCATAAAGGCACACACAAGCCCTTTAAAAAAAAAACTTAGCAAATAAGATTTACAAATTCCTATGTGAGCATTAGCTTGAGGCAAAAAGCCAAGGAAATCCTCTTAATGAAAAGCGACATCCTGTGTGGCTCTGGCCCCCTAATGAGGTCTCACACAAGGGTCTTTTTGCCTGTCAGTTGACTTTGGGCTTTGCCACAGTGACACATCTGAACTCAGTGGCAGAGTCTCACAGTGGTCACGTGTGGGTGGGTGGGTGGGTATGATCGGCAATAAAACTATGTGATTCTAGTTCATGTGAATCTTGTATCAGAGGTCATGTCCCACACATACCCTCTAGGAGGACAGGGTACATCTGAGATGAAGACAACCTTTACTCAGCCAACGGTCCCACTTTGCAGTCCAATTTATGAAATGCCCACACGCTCTTTTTTTTTTTTTTTTTTCGAGACAGGGTTTCTCTGTATAGCCCTGGCTGTCCTGGCACTCACTTTGTAGACCAGGTTGGCCTCGAACCCAGAAATCCACCTGCCTCTGCCTCCCAAGTGCTGGGACTAAAGGCGTGCGCCACCATGCCTGGCGCCCACACGCTCTTAGAAGCCCTTCAACCCTGAAATCCATGGCTCAGATCCTCACCCCTTCCCCAGCTAAAGTGTTTCAGGGGCTTCTTCTAGGGAGTTCCTAGCTCTGAGTCCCAGGGAACACACTTGGCTCTTGGTTCCTAGTTCACACAAGAACCCCCTGAATGTTCTTTATGGCCAAACACCGCCTGCATTCCCTAGTGTGGGTTTGGAATGTTCCAGAATCTCATGCCTTTTATAATGCAATCATTTATTGCCTGGGACTCTTGTTCAGCACTTCCTTTACAACTTTGCAGTTTTCTTGCTACCTCCTTAATTGCCTATATATTTGCTTCCCAGCTGGTCAGCGTCTGAGCTGTCTGAACTTCTCCGATCCTTTCGGCTTTATTGTCTGATTGTTGTTGGGACAACCCTATCTTCACCTCCCACGCCCACCCCGGGTGCTCAGGGTTGAACTCAGGATCTAATACTTTGAAGCAAATGCTCTACCACTGAGCCACACCCCTCAGCCTCTAACTGAGGGGTTCCCGACAAGCACTCTACAGCTGAGCTACACCCCACCCACACCATATTTAATGCCTTTTGACTTATCGGTATTTTCATCCTAGGATGAACTTACTGAGACGTATGTTGGCATGTGTGTCTGGGTGGGGTATACCAGCCATGCATGAGGGATGAGTGCATCATGTCTGTGATGACTGTGCATGTGCTTGTGTGTGGGTACCGCCGCTGCACAGTATGTAGGCTTTCTCTGCTGTGGGTGACACGATCAGATTCTCCATAGAGAATGTGTCTAACTGTACCTGAGGGGTGTGTCTGGCCACAGGCCATCTGGAAGCTGAGCCAGGAGAAGAGAGGGTGGGGTCTTTCTTACCACACAGTGTATCAGTTCACACCTCATTTGCTGGTCTCACCATGCTCTCCATCCATGGCTGGCGTCCTTCAGGAGTGAGCATTTTGCCCTTTCCTTCTGCAGAGAGTCCAGTTTTCTGTCTGGGGAAGAGGACAGTACCCAGAGACATCCTCCTGCATGAGCCAGTCTGCACGGAGCACCTCTGTTCTCTCCCTTCAAGTCCAAGTACATGCAGCTTGTTGCTGGGGAGGGGACTCTGCCGGGTCCAGGGCTTATCAGCCCTTCCTGCTGCAGAACCAGGGCTGAACTAAGTAACTTCTCCCTTCTCTCCCCCTTTCTCCCTTCTCTCCCCCTTTCTCCCTTCTCTCCCCCTTTCTCCCTTCTCTCCCCCTTTCTCCCTTCTCTCCCCCTTTCTCCCTTCTCTCCCCCTTTCTCCCTTCTCTCCCCCTTTCTCCCTTCTCTCCCCCTTTCTCCCTTCTCTCCCCCTTTCTCCCTTCTCTCCCCCTTTCTCCCTTCTCTCCCCCTTTCTCCCTCCCCTCCTGTTGCTCCCCTTCTGCCCCTTTTCTTTCTCTCATTCTCTCTCTTCTTCCTTACCTACATTCTTTTTCATCCCTACTTTTCTACTGAGACTAGCAGGTTGTTTTTGTTTTTATTTTTATTTTTTCATTTTTAATGTGAATGTGTGTGTGTGAGTGTGTGTGTATGTGTGTGTTGTGTGTGTGTGTGTTAGTTAGAAGACAATGCTCAGGAGTCATTTCTTTCACCGTGTGGGTCCTGAGGATTGAACTCAGGACATTAGTGTTGGCGGCTGGGACCTTTACTTGCTGAGTTCTGTCTCTGTCTCTGTTTCCATCCCCCTTTCCCTCTCCTGGTTTCACTCTGTAGATCAGGCTGGCCCAAAGCACACCACACTGTCTAGCCTCTGAGTGTTGCTATGGCTGGTGTGCGGTTGCTATGGCTGGTGTGCGGTTGCTATGGCTGGTGTGCGCACCACAGCCTTTGCCTTCCCAGATGGAGCATAGTCTGCAGCCATTTTTCTTTTCTTTTCTTTTCTTTTCTTTTCTTTTCTTTTCTTTTCTTTTCTTTTCTTTTCTTTTCCTTTTTTTCCTCTGTTGTTTCCATGTTGGATTTCTTTATCTTTGACAATTTCTATCTTTAAACTTAATCCCTTATGTCACCTCAATGGGGTTTCAGGAAAATGTGGCAGTATCTGCCATCTGTGCCAAAAATAACCAAGAAAGGAACCATGGAATGTCCCCTTGCAGAGGCAGGTCACCGCACGGGGCAGCCGGGCACAGCCTCCTGACATCCTGATGGAAATATTAAACTCTTAATTTTTAAACCTTATGTAAGAAATATTTCTGAGCTAAGAAGCACATAAAACACCCCATAAAATACTCATATACCAACCGCTGAGATTAAATAGCTGTTAGCATTATGTCATATTTGCTTCAATGTTTCCTTGACTTTTATTTTGAAAAAGTCCAGGGCAATGTATTTTTCTTTTTGAGACAGGGTCTTGCTATGTATACCATGCTGTATAATTGTAACTGTATCCTGCATGCTTTTTCTTTTTAATTTTACATTTATTAAA